>VWZN01022521.1:2613-27875 GCA_013396955.1 Regulus satrapa
CCTTGAGTAGTTTACAAAAACAGCAGGAAGGATAAAAAGTAGCATTTTCCAGTAGCTTTTAGCAGTTGGCTTTTCTAACATGCCTTTTCTTCTTTTTCCCCCGAGTGAGCAAAAGAGAATAGTATTTGGACAAGCCCTGATAAATCAATAACTTAGTGCAGTTAGTTACACTTATTTAGTGCAGTTATATTAAGAGCTTGTAGGAGTTTCTTTGTATTTACTTCTTTATTCCCCCATCAGCCATTAAAGAACATTCTCATTTTCCACATGAAAGCTTCAGGAGCAATTTCACGGTGCAAGCCCAACAAACTGAACACCACAAGATTAACTGACTATACTACCTTGCATTGCTAGTTTGCCTCTGCCTGTAGGATTTAAATTTGCACAACCCTCCTTAACAAACATAAACAATTTAACTACATCCCAAATGCTTCATAGAGAAAATCTGTTAAATTTCTTCCAATTCTATATTGCCCATTCAAAGTAATTTCTCCTAAATTAAATGTTATTTGGTTGTATTAGAATAATCAGGACATCTTCAGATTTTAATAGTTATTTTAGACTAAAACTATTGAGATAAGTTTACAGATTCCCACACCAACTAAGAAGTCTCAAGACACAGGGAATGGAGGTAGTATTATACATATATAATAATATCATCTAAGCATCCTACATTTTCAGCCCTGCTAGAGTACTAAGTGGTTTGCCACTTTAATCAGATGGTCCAGATAAATAGAAATCTTTTTCCAGGCAATATTTTTATATTTAGTACAACTGATCAAAGATAGAAGAGCTATTCAACCTCCATTTTGTGAAATAACGGCCTGACTCATAAGTACCTTTTGAAAGCACCTGTCCTCATGTTGCTGTTTCTTAGTCCTGTTCTTTATGTGGACCAAATGGGATTAAATAAACAGTATTGCCTCCTATTTAAAATCACATTTTGCTGTTCGTGTAGGGCTGGAGAGTTATATTCTCTAATGGCCATTTTATTTGTTTCCACATTTTCCATTAATTTACCAATCTCTTCCTTGAACTACATGTTTTTCTAATCTGTGTATTAAGGCGCTTTTTTTCTGACTATTGTGACTTTTAACATTGCATTAGTATTTTTTTTTGTTTCTGCTGTGCTACTTTGATATTGGCAATATTCAGTTCAAAAGAATGCTATGAAGCCTTCATTAGGGGAATGTGATACCCAGGCCCTGGGAATTCAGCCAGGGGGAATCCATTGGTAATAAATTCAAAGGGGAAAAAGTGTAATGCAATACCTTCTTTGAATTCACAACAACCACAGCACAGTCCTGAGAGTGCTGGGAGAGAGCCTGGTCTAGACTTGCTGGTTGTGTTCAGTAAATTCTTGCTTAAGGTCTGAATGCAGTTTGGGTTAGGTTGGACTCCAAGGGTGATAAACCATGCTGTGTTGTGGCTTCAAGGCAAGGCTTTCAAATTTGTTGTGTGCCCATGTAAGGGTAGTAGGGCAAGGGAGAGACCAGGGAACAATGTGTGCAATGTGGGCATGATAGGTGTAAGCAGAGAGGTATGGGCATGTGGGCACGAGAGGTATAAGCTCCACTTTGATCAGCTGACTGGAGCAGGATGCGTTGAAAAAGTCAATGTTTCACTTGCAAGACATTCCTGATTATGAAGAAGAGTAAAAGGTGTTGAAAGCCAATTTTTAATAAAACATACTGCCAGAAACTTAATAGTTATCCGATATAATTCAGTATCCACATTTCAATTAATTATGTCCAAATGTCTAAATTTTAGAAAGGATATAGTCTAATCAAGGGATCAAGAATTAATAATTCTACAGAAATGTTTTAAATGACTAAACAGCTTGATGTAGCTAAACTTATTAGTAACCTGATGATCATGTAGGTAACTAATTGTAATACTTAATTATGAAATGTAAACATCGGAATTTGTCTCATAGTTATCTTTTAAACTGAAGGGATTTCTCTCATCAAAATGGGACTGAGTGGGAGAGAAAAAAACACTCCATCTGTATACTATATACATGTATATATTATATATACCTATACACGGTATCTGTATCTATATATATGAATATACTCTCTGCATTTGTGTATAATTGTATCTGATTTAATCTTGTTCTAAAAACTGGTACTGCTTATGGTGGAATCTAGGTAATTAAAAACAGTTTCTTCAGAAGCTGTAGCAAATACATATCAAAGTTGTCCCCTTTCCATAGGAACCTTTTTGTCTTTGCCGTCCACTTCTATCTGGGATGCTCCTGGTTGTTACCCTCTGCTTCACCACAGCTGGCTGTTGGGGAGGAAGAAAATGTTTGAATATTTTATTTCATTTCAGCTGTTACATGTGATTACCCCTGACAGCATTAGCTTCCTCTGTCATTTTCCATGGTACTCAGTGTCCCCAAATGTCTCTCAGTTCCTATCCTCTGGCATTCTAGGTTCTAGTTTGGTTTTAAAAAACAAGCAGAAATATTCTTAAAGGGAAGTTCTGAAATTACAAAGTTGTTTGACTCATACTTTTTCACTTATATGTTGTGCTTTCTACTTCTGATAGCCCAGCTGCATCTCTGAAATTTACTGTTATCTGTTGTTTGGATTGCTTTTCTGGCAGCTGGAGAGAACACTGACATATAGCAATGGAAGCAGGTTCCTATGACTCTTAGTGGAAATATGTTTGGTTTTGTTTTATTGTCAATACTGGTTGTTAAAGAATGTTGTTTGAATTTTACACACAACTGTATAATTCAAGACTCTTTACTAAAGTCTTACACTAATACCATCTATTTATATATTTGTCTAGATAGATATCTAGAATAGCTACGTATGGATAATTAACCATCATAATACTACAAAATACAGCATGTTGGGTCACTTTGCATTGGTGTTTCTAAGGAGCAAGTCAGTAGAGAATATGCTTTCAGGACTCTGCTGCCTGTGCTGGCTTTTTCCCAAAGGAGTTCTGACCCAAAAGTTCTTAGGGGACTTTAGTCCTCTATGTTTGAGAAATGGAAGAGAAGTTGGTCATTAGAGATATTATTAAAAGTTCCTAAAGCACGACCATAGAAGTTTTAGCAGTTCAATAGTTTTGTATAATGTGAGTCATGAAATAAGGCCTAATGAAAGACTAAAATGTTTTATCCTGTGTGAATGATAGTGGAAAAGGCATAAACCAGATATTAGTGCTATGTAGCAGTGTGCCTAATTCTGAGCCATAGTGAAAATGTAAATATCGAGGAAGGGGGAGGAGGAAGTGCAGGCAGTGACCACCTGAATCCGAATCATGACTTTTGTCTTGAAAAACCATGGACACTATTAAGAAATACCTGTAAGTTTCTGTAGGCTTACATAATGCAGGCTATTTGCATCTTTAATGGAAATATCTGACCTACCTGTGAAAGGTGTTGCACCCTGGAAAGGCTCCCTATGCCCACACTTAAAGCACAGGGATGAGGAATTCAACTACTAAAACCAAATATGGACCACACAAATAAATGCAATAGTGTCTGAGTTCTAGTGATGTATTATTTAGCAGGGAAGCAGATCTACTTTCCAGGGAGATACAGCAACATATGAATGTTCAATTCTGATGTAGCTTGCCAAGAATGTAAATATTTTTATATAGTGATATACAATATTAGATCATTCCCTGGATTCCTTCCCCCAACATTTTGCACAGAAAATACACAGTTTTCAAGTACTCATACTGAGATGAACCCTATTTTCCATGTTTCAAGTACTAGCATTGAAAGGAGCTGCTGACATGTAGGTGAGACATACCTAATTCATTTATATTATTTTATCTTAAAGCACTCTACTCACAAGTTCCTTCCTCCCCAGAAATTAAGTGTTCAAATTCTGATGCATTGTCATATACCTCTCCAAGTGTTTTGTGATTTTCAAGGATTTATTGTAAAACATTGAACCATGGGCACACTGCCTGATTCTCCAGGGGATGAGAAAGTATTGTTGCTGTGCTTCCACCATTATAAATGCAGTGTAAAAGGCACATTGTGAATAAAGCAGTGAAGGCAAGTAAGCTTAAAGGTAAGATAAGGGGGATATAACCAGTTTAATAAATAATTTTATTGCCTTATACTTTGCAATATATAAATGCAAAATAATCACAACATATAGGAGTCGTGACCCTTCTGAATAATCTCAGTGTCTTTACTTCTGCAGATTTGTGTCCCACTGATGTATGAGACTGTAAATACCTAAGCAGTTATAAACGAGCTGGAGGAAAATAGGTGTTGTGTGAATAGAAAGCCAGAGATAGCAAGTGCTATTTGATATGTGTTCAAGGAAGTGCTGGAATATGAGTGAATGAGGCATGGAGGGCAAAGGTGTACTGGACGGGAAGGAGGACCCTTCAGAAGGGTACCAACTGCCCTCAGACACTGGAATGTGAGCCTGGAAGTCCTCTTTACCATGGCTATCTTATCATGCTGACTATGTTACCATGAACTTTTATCAAATGAGGCACATTTATGCTCCTTTTTTCTACCTATTCTTGAAAAGTATGGAAATGAGGGTGTAAGTCACTACTGTCCCTTTAGTAAAGATTTGTGTTCTGTGTCCTTGCAGAAGCGGCAGATGGCTACCCAGGAAGCCTTTTGGGGCACACTCAATAGAGTTCCATGGAGATGAGTTTGCTAAAGATGTGATCTCATCTCATTGTTTGTACCACTTCACTTGCATTAGAAGAAGCTGTAAACCTGTATTAAGCTAAATAGATGGTCCATGTAAGGAATGGCTGTTGGTGCCCCAAGGACACTGAAGGACCTTGGGGTAGGACCGTTCCTTGGGCACCTTGGGGCTGTTGATGTCCCAAGAACACTGGAAGGGCCTTCTGAAGAAAAGAAAAGATCATGTCTGTGACATAGATGGAAGGAGTAACATTCATTATTCAGATACCACACAGAATATGAAAAAAGTTAAGGGACTACTGCATTATAATGAACTTGCTTTGAGAAATTTACTGAAAGCGGCTATTTACTGAGGATATCAGTTGCAGCCATCTGGAACTGAGGGTCAAACAGAGCTGATTATTGCCAGCTCAGAATTGGGATTTTCAATAACTTTGCAGCATTTCTGAACTCCTACTGTTTAACCCTAAATGACATTTATTAAGTTTGTGCAGAAAATGGGCTGACAGAGTCACTTCCTCATTATTAAAAGTGCTTTTTCTAATCTTGCATCATCTCAGTTCTTTATTTAAAACTAAAATCAATATTCATGGTGCAGAGGGCTTTCTTGCCCAACTCTTTCATAAATCTCTTAAGTACTTCTTAGTTTTCAAGCCCCTTCCTTCAGTCCAGACAGCAAATATAATACATCTATGAAAAGACATTTCAGAGAAATTGCTTAAAGTTCATTAAACTCTAAGAAAGTGCCAAGGTTGTCATACTAGTTTTTGCATCTCCCCAAAAGGGTGTTTCTGTCTTGCATATTAAAACAGTTGATGAATAAAAGCTTTTTTTTGCTACATTGTATGATAAAATATTAAAAGAAAAAAGTAAGTAAGTAAGTAATACTGTTTTTTTTAGTTATCAGCCTACCAGTAATTGTACAGTATAGCGAACAAGTAACTACAGAACTTGTTACTGAAGGAATATCTTAAAAATAACATAATCTTGATTTCAGCAGTCAAGTGAGAATAAATAAAAGATTAAGAAATAACTATTTTAATTGTGTGTGTTGTCCAAAGAATGATCATTCTCAGATGTGTCAATTTAAACCCTGCACAAAACCCTGAAATAAAACATCCTCTTGTAAAAAGCCAATGAATTATCTTCTAATATACTTCTATCCTAACATTTTAATTCAAAAGAACCCTGTTTCAGTGGCAAGGTTTTTTGTAGTTTAGTTTTGGGGTTTTCCTTTTTTTTTTTTTTTTTTTAACATTATTATTAAAACCAGGAGTATGGGCAGCAGTAAGCTGAAGGTAACTCTTTATGCATATGTGTAGAAGTTACAGGATGAAATTTCTATTGTTTTAAATTACATCTACTCATGCTAATTGCTCGAAATAAAATTAGAAAGAAAGGATGGTATTTCATGTAGAAAAAATGAAAATTCTTAGGCCTAAAACTCTCTGCAATGAATCAATGGAGCTATCTTAGGAGACAGAAAGATTAAAGGACTATAGTAAGACCATGCTACAAATGATCAGAACAAGGAATTCTGGGGAAAGCAGACCTCTTATAATAAGGAAGGCAGGTATGGATAATAACACCATGGTGTTGACTGAAAACACCTCCATAGTATTAATTTGGAAATCTTTGAGATGTGAAAATAATAGCTGTTGTGGATTGCTGCTTGCTGCATCATATCAGGAGCAACTTAAGCACAAATCTGTCTGTAGCAAAACTAATGCAAATACCAACCTGAGTAAATAAAGAATAGTGTGTATACAAACATCTGTCTAATCTGGAAATTGAACCAATTACTATCAAAAATGGTGTGATCTCAGCAGGTTTAGTTCTAAAAAGAAACTGATTGACGTGAGGAAATGTATTGGATCAACATCACAGAAAATGAGGCATTAAGGTTCATAAAATTAGCAAAGGATATTGAAATTTTATTTTATTCACTCGCTACATTTCCACAAACTGGGATGGGGTGGAATCCTTAAGAAGGATAAGGTGTTCGTAACATAGTTCTAAAGTCCACTTTGTTTGAGGAACTAAGTATGGTGTTTGGACTCCACCCTTGACTGCAGGTACTCCATAAGTTCCAGTGGCATCTCCTACATTGCAAATAGTGTAAACTTTACAGCAATATTAAGAAAGCCTAAGTTAGAAATGGTGCATGATTTTGTGAATTTGGATGGGAATATGAAATGTGTCAAAGGATTCATGGATGGGAGAAAAAAGTCTGACATTTTGTAAAGAAAGAGACAATGAGCACAGAACAAGTGAAACAGAGGAAAGGGGGGGATGAAAACGAGAAATAAATGAAAAGGAGGTGAAAGCAGTGAGTCTGTAGATAGAAGTCTTTCTCCTCACACTGTACTATAAAGTATTTCTAATGTAACTGTTGCAGAGAAGAGAATCGGGAAGTCCTTGCAGGTCTCTTGCCCCATGTTCTTATAGAAATTTCTGAAGACTATTGCTGAAAAAAAAAATGGTGAAAACAGGATAGAACTAAACCATCTGATCAAAGTGGTGGAGCACTTTTCCTGGTATAAATGAACACTACAAATCATATTTTCTAGTACTCTTGGAAAAAGACACATTTCTTAATGGAACGTTGCTGGAAACATTGTTTTGGCCTATTTTAACAGGTTTCTCATTTTACTGAAAAGCTTGACCATAAAATGTGTTTTCAGGAGACAAGATGTATCATGTTAACCCTGAATCTTAAAGCACAACAGGAAAGCATTGACACAGTAGCAAGGAGTTTATAGAAATGCCATGTATTAAAGAATTTCAGTAATATAAAACATTTTCATCATCTTCCTAATACATTTTATGTATTTTTTATTTCTCCTTACTGCAGCAAATTACAGGTAGACAGGCCATTTTCCAGGACCAATCTTGCTACTCACTAGTTGCAAAATCAGTCTTTGTTTGTTTGCTTTATTTCAAATTTCTTTGAAAGAGAGTACTTTATAAAAGCAGATTGCCATTTTTAATCCCATTTTTGTTCTGTGAGAAAGAGTCATTAATTAATTTGGCAAACCATAGAATATTCCTTGCAGTGAGGCATGGATAGAATTGGGGACAGAACACAGACCTCCTCAAACTCAGCTCCCCTTCCTCTTGCCTACTTTGTACAATTATTTCACGGCTGAGTCTGAACACAGCTTGAAACAAACAGTCCTATTTGGAATGTAATGGAGATTTTTTTGGTGTATTTAATGAGGCAACATGACATGGAAGTGATGCTCTTCAAAAAAGATTCCTGTCAGTGGCTTGCACCAAGCGAGCACAGATGTTCAGCAGAGTAGCAGTGAGGTGTTCACCAGAGTTCTGAGCTCTGTCTAGCAGCTCCCCTCCAAATGTGTAAGCTCCTGCAGCTTGTCCATTATGTTCCTGTTTGGCAGGAAGGCGGCTGCTGCTGTGCTGACACACATCACTGAGCTTTGTGCTGTGGCTCTGCCATTTGTGTGCAGCATGCTTATCTGGAATCAGCGTGGGGATCTAGCAGACCCGGGGAGGGCTGCCTTTTTTTTTTTTTAATGCTTTTTTTTTTTTCTCCTGAACTGATATATTCCTTTCTGTCACTGAAGCTTTGTAAGGAACAGAGATAATAGCAAAATTCAACAAGTAAGGACAAAGCTGCAAAAGACAGATATATAAACCCAAATGTATAGATATTGGATTTTGAAGCTGTTTCCCCCCTACCACCACCACTCCCCTATTGTAATCAGTTGAAGTGCAGGTTTCAGTGTGTGTACTGCAGGAGCTCTGTTGGCTCATTTCTAGTTCTTTTAAGCAGTGAGTCATTTAATTTCAGGGGCATGTTTTGGTGCATACCCTCAGTAGCAGTCATTTGATGGGGTAGGCATGCAGGGATTGTTTGCTGGAAATGAGGTGGAGTTGGTGTTGCTTTTATGGAGAGGGAAGGATTTGAGTATTAGGAAAGATTTGCAGTATGATTTATGTATCACCAGGTGCCAAGCAACAGATTAGAAAATCCTGAAAAATGGGATAGCTACTTTTGCATGTAGAACATGAGCTCTGAAGGGAAAAGGTGATTTTTGCACATCTCTGTGTGTGCACATTTTGAATCTTCAGGGTTCTTCCAGTGGGAATGATATTGGTAAAACACTGGATTAAATTTTCAAATGTGCTGACTATCTAGTGACTATTAGCTTCAAGTTATCTTGGGGCTGTTCAAAAATGCTGACTGTTAGGGCTGATGAAGGATAGGATCTCCCTTTTCAAGACAAGTTGCCTTTAAATCTTCCTGTTTTCTCTGCTCACATGTTTTAGTCTGAAACAACTTGTATTTTAATTAACTACATTACTAACTCTCTCTCACTGTTTAACTGTTTAATATTTTTTCTTATTTTCTTTGCTGAATTACTGTCAGATGATCAGTTTAGTTCTTAAATGAGATTTAATGGGTGAAAATTAACTACTTTGTTAGTTCATAAAGAGTAGCGGCATCCATACTTCAGATATCTATAAGCTATTGTAAGTAATATAATGAAACAACTGTAATATAAAGTGGAGAGACTGTAGATGTACTTTGAGTATGCAGTGAACAGAACATCCATCTGAACATAACATGCAAGTCCTCTTCTATTCTGCATGTCATGCTCCCTGAATTTTGTGCAGATTTTTTTTGAATCAAGCTATAACATCTAACTTACAATTTTAAGAAAAATGTCCTTAAAATCTGTGGCAGTGAACTGGCAGTGCTAACTTGTCATGCATAATGAAGCAGTAACTGATGTGTTGTCCAAGTCCACAAAAGTCTGTGCTAAAGCAGTGGCTCCACCAGAGGTTTGAAGTGTGCTTCTCATCACGATGTTCTGTCTTGGTCAAATCCTAAGGATAAATGATAGAATGTTTATACTAATTTTGATGATGCTCAGATATTCATTGCGCTTTCAAATATGTTTTCAGAAGCACAAGAATTGCTATTCTAAGCTCCATGCATTGACATAAATATATTAATGTAAATCAGAGTTGAAGTTCAGTGTGACAGACTTCCTTCTTTCCATTTTATAAAAGTTTGGATAGTCAGGAAGAAGAAACACGGCTTTTGATCACGTCATAAATAATGTATTAAATATTACAATAAGTATTTACAGGAAAAGTATTTTAAATCTGAGCAAATTAGAATATATTTGAACAAATTATTTATCTAGCAATTTGAAATCATGTTTAATAACCTTCTTTAAGAGCTCTCTGTTGTAAGATTTTTGCCTCAATTTACCTGTAGCTAATACTTGTGAGTCACCTCGGTTTTCATTTCCTTAATGTTGAATACAATTCAATACTGTTGATTTCAGTACTGCTGCAAAAGTAACCATCCTTGATATATCAGCAATCATGACAAAAAAAGAGAGATGAAAAAACTTTCAGGTAAATGTGTTCTTTGCAAACTGATGTGTTTTATAGCTAAAAGCATTTAAATTTCTGTGGTGTTGGCTTGAATCTCTTATGGAGAAACAGGTGTTGCAGACTCTGTAGAAATCTGCTTTCTTCCTTTGCTGACCACATTTTTTTTTTTTTTTCTGGTTTTGTTTGTTTGGAATTTTTGGTATTTGTTATAATTTGCAGCCTTAAAAATAGAATTGACATGTCTAAACTTGTCTAGACAGTTGTTACACAATTTTTGTGACACCTTTTGTGTGGGCAACTATTGCATTCAGGTGGTTGCTAAGGATTAGAATTAGGATTAGAATTTAAAGAGCTGGGGAATATAGGAGAATATACCATTTTTGGGTAAACCGATTTAACAAAAATCAAGTCTACTATTTATTATAAATTATTTGATCTTGAGTATGGTACCAGTGCTACTGATACCAGACCTATTTATGTTAAATTTCACCAATTCAAATTTGCATCTTTCTTTTGAATATATACTGCATCCAGAGACAGGAATTTCCTGATTGATTTTTTATATTTCTTTTATAAAAATCAGAAAGGAACAGAAAGCAGAAACGTAGCTGGAGAAAACACAAGCATCGAAAAACCTTAAGACAAATGTTTAGTCTATCTAAAATTACATATCTAAGTATCTGTGTTTAGGTATTTCTGAAAAAGACCTCCACCTTATGCTGAAATTAAACATTAATTAATTAAACATCATATAGATAGAAATATCTTCTATCAAGAACAGAGTCTGTATTCAAAGCTCTTTTTTTTTTTTTTTTTTAATATTTAGTTAAGACCAAAATAGAACCTCTGGGTAAAAATAAGCCTGTCTCATCCATCTCTTAAGGGTGCTGCTCAAATGACTTTTCAGCACAACTACAGTTACTGAGTTTGTGGGTACTGAAGTCAGCAGGCAGAGGCAGTTGTGATGAATATCATAACATTTTATTATTGATGTATCAATTTGAAACATTGTGAGAAATGTAGGTGAAGAAAGTTAAATTAGTGAAAAAGCCACTTTTATATTATCTATCTAACACTGAAATATTTTGTGGGAAGGAGAAAGAGACAATGAAAAAACTGGTCCAAAATGGCAATGAAAGTGATTAAGGGCCTGGATTTACTTCTAGACAGGACACAATAAAAGAAAAAGGGAAAAAGTAATAGTTCGGGAAGAAAATGAATGAGAAGATACATGGTAGAGGTTTGTGCAAGCTGGTGGTATGACTGATGACTAGATACACTGTTTGCTCATGTTTGCACTTTCCAATGCTAAAAGAACATGCTTTAAAAGGAAGTACAAGCATTTAAAAATTTATACTTTTTCTGCATGGCAGATAATAAGCTCATGATGTATAATTAAATTCAGGAGCTTAATAGGTTTGGGTTCTGCTTTGTTTGACTAGACTTGAAAATTTAGTTAACACAAATTTCTACCTTAACATGGTTGGAGGGATGTGTGTGAGAATTAGAATAGAAATAATAATTGTGCCTGATCCATTGGAAAACAAGCTGCTTCTGATTGAATAGGGAATAATATATAACAGGACTGCAAAGTAATGTCTTAAGTTAGAAAGCAGACCAGTAGATATGTTAATCTTTTATTTTACTTTTTTTTTTTTATATTTTGGCTCATGTAGACAGTAGTTACCCTTGGTTTTTCCACATTAAGGAATGGGAACAAGAAAAACCTTACATCGCCTTGGTGTCTGAGAATCACTAAACAGTCAGGAGCTGGCGTGTGACCAGGAGTCCCATTATTTGTGGGCTAACATCTGTAACCTTTGTTTCAGACTTCTTCTCTGTCTGATGAGTTTTGCAGCCACACTCAGTGGCCGCAGCAACTCATTCTGAGTGGAGAGGGGCAGAGAGTTCAGCAGTGCAACAATCTACACTGCATCATTCTATCATCTTGGTTAGACACCACTTGCCTATGATACCCAGTGTTTTTTTATTTCAAGGGCAGCATATATGCTGGTCACAGATTGGGAAAAAAGGTGAGGACTTGGTGAAACTGTACAATCAGATGGAAAAATATTATATCTGCCTAGCACCATGGTGTTGAACAAAAGAAACCTTACTATCAAAATTATTGTATGTATAGTGGCTACATAGAATCTAAGTGTTTTTATTTGTATATACATGTGTATATATTAATTTACCACAATGGTAAGGCTATTTTGCCTTCTCTGTTTCCTTGGAACTTGGCAAATTAATATGAGACTCTTCTACTTGGGAGTAAACATCTGGTTCTGGGGGATAATTAGCTCAGGTATTTTCTGGGACAAAGCTGCTGAAGGCAAGTGAAACTGCCTGTCCAGGACACCAGGTAGGAAATGACCAAATATCTGTAGCTCATGTCTCGCTCTCTCTCTGCTAGAGCTGGGATAATTACTGCTGCAGGAGAGATGAGGCAAGGAGCGGGTAGGAGGGGCTGCCTTTCCTTCGCAGTCTGCTCTGCACTGTACCCACTTCTCTAACAATAGCAGGAAAGAGACCCTCTCTCCCGTTTCCATCCCTTCCTTTTCTGGGAGACAACAGTCTGGCCCCAGTTGTAGTTTTGTGCAGAGAAGCCTTGAGCCCTTGAGCCAGCTCTGTCCTGGAAGATTTATGACTGTGTTTTTAGACTCCATATTATCTCTTAATCTGCACTCTTGAGCAGAGCTCAGTAATTTGGAGCAAGAGAAGGAAGATCTGTGCTATGTTCCTGTGCAGTATCTAATATAAAGTCTTATCATATTGTCTTTCTTTACCAATGCAAGTTCTTTTCTAATGGAAAAACTTCACTGAAAAGGGAGAGATTCAGTTTATTTAGCTCTTGCTTTTCTGGACAGTAATTTGGTGGGTAATTTGGTCATTTCCCTGGGTGTATGATAATAAAGTCATGTCACATTGCCAGGAAAGAGCAATTGTTTACTGAAAAGTCCAAAGATTGGGGCTCCAAAGATGAAGTAACTACTCCATGGTACTCCATTGTCATATTTTCCCATCTTTTCCATTAAGACAGTGGTGGTTTTTGGTTTTATTCTTGATTTGGTCATAGTGATGAAATGTCTTCCATCACTTCCAAATCAGGCTGCCCAGGTTCTCTTGAATACACAGATTCAAATCTGGTTTGTTACTGTAAATGAAAATTGGATGTATCAAAATATCAACTGATATTATTTTCAGTTATTATGTATAAATGTACATATGTGCCTCAACAATATGTGAAGAGGACTTTGCTACTGACATAATTTGAATCTGAAACCAATTTCTTTGTGCTGTAGTAGAATGTCTCTTCCATTTCCTCATTATAGAGTAAATTGATGGGGAATCATAACTGTTATTTTTAACTAAGAGGTGGACTGGGGTTTTTGTGAGCGTAAGCAAGGATCACTCTCACATTGCTGGTACCTGTACAGATGTTTACTTCTGCCTTTCATCTTTGCTTACCACTGTGAACCCTTAAACTCATTGATTCAGACTTTGCTTGAGTTTCGATTAAGTCCTTCAGATTCTCCAGTAATTTACACTTTTTCCCTGTGTGTAATCTATGTTCTTGGCATCATGTTTGGAGGATTACTTTGTGCTGTCATCCAGGAACATCCTCCTGTTCCAAACTGGCACCATGTATATATCTAGGGAAAAGAACAAGTGAAGGAACTCTCCCATAGATAGGAATTGTTATATGGTTGCCTGTGCTGTCCTTGTCTTTAAGTGATAATCAGATGTGTTCTTTTTCCTGAAATACAACTCAGGAAATTGCTCTTGTTTAGTTGCAAAACTGATCCTGTTTTCTGTAGTGATAAAAGGATTTAGCAGAGGATTTCCTTTTTTTTTCCCCACCCCCCACTATGGCTACAGCTGTATTTGACTTAGAATTTTTGGTTCCTAGTAGGATGACACAAGATGACCAATTTGCACTTTTATGTCATGCAGTGATTTGTAAAAACTCATTTTGGAATGAAAAGCTGCTTTCCCAGCAGTCAGTAGGAGCCCAGTTTAAAGTTGAATTAGCATTCTCATGTAAAGAGAACACTTGGTAGCTCAGACAGAATTGAAATTTTAATGGTATATTTAGTGGAAGACATGAGGGAATTTTTAAGCAGAGATTATCACTAACCAAATTAAAGACTGATAATTTAATTTTGCTTCTGAAGAAAGATGATGAGAGTTGCATCCTTTCTCTCTGGCATTGGTTGGGAAAAATGCTCATAATATAAATTATATTCTGGCATTGGAGAAGTGGCCCCCACAGTATTCCTTTCATTTTGTTGATTAGAGAGCAGCAATGCACGGAAGTGACAGTTCTACCATCAGGGTATGTTCATGACTAAGATACATTAAATAGATCATGTTAACACTGCCCCTTCTGTAATTTCACATAAAGAGTTCACAAAATGTATCACAGCTTATAGCTATATACAGAACATCAGAAGGAACCTCCTAACAATAGGATCAGAATTTTTTTACTGCTCCCAGGTTGCAAAAAAGCATTTTCAAAAACAGCTGTACATTCAATGCATGCACATGTAATGATTTACCATAGATGGCTGAGTGGCATTTTTTGCCTCCAATACTAATCAGCCAGAATAGAGACTGCCGTTATAGCCATTTCACAGATAATGAATCTGGACTTTGTTATAGTATGGTTCAGCTTTAGCGGCTGCTCAATCACAGGGCAGGTTTATGAAGCTAGAAGACGCCACGCCCAAAGATAATCCTTTCAAAATGAGACCTTTGTAAGTGGCAGTTCTCAACATGTTTTTAAGGTATAACTTATTTCAGTGTGTCCATAAAAAAAACCCCAAAACATTCAGCTGACAAATGGCAGGTCACAAATAAAATTAAAAACTCATTTGTTTTTTCCTCTTGGAAGCAACATAGTAGCCTCCTTGACATTGCAATAATGAGCACAAAATGTAAAGACAGAAACACCAGCCTGTATTTAGAAGGTGGATTTCTGCCTGGTTTACTGTGACTTCTGTGGTTTTAGTAAAAAAACCCAGCAGCTGAGATGTTATGAGTATGAGAATTTAAGGGGGGAGGGGGGGAGCTTATAAACAGAAGAGAATTTTCATTGGTGTTTTAAAAAGAACCTTGCAATTAGCTTTATGACTTCCTATGTACTTGAGTGTTTGAAGGTGGTGAGAGTCTTGAATCTTCCTTGGGAGTTAAATAGCACAAAGATTTTCAAATACAGGTTATATATAAGATGTAGTCACCTACTCACATTGAGCAAGTGCATGCCTAAAAAATCCTGGTGGGATGACAAAAAGGGAAATCATGCCTTCTCCCATGTCCAATGTGACTTGCAGGTCTATATACCAACCAAGCAAAAACTTCCAGTGCATTCACAGATCTGTAGGCAGCCAAAGCAAATCACAGTGTGGGTGTCATTGAAGAGCCTGGACAAAAGCCCTTGATCAACTACACTGTTTATTTTACAGTAATTGCAGTGTCTGAGTATTTTTTCGGGGGTATACACAAATAAATCACTACTATAATCCACAGATAACACAGCCATTGTCACAGCATGGACATTTAAGCCCCACTTTTAAAAAGCATGCCATTGTTATTTTAGCCACTTAAAAAATAACAAACAAACAAACCCAAAAAACCCAACAAAACCAAAAAACTCACTATCATATTGGTAAATCTAGTTTCATCAGATTTAAGAATCAAATCACACAAAAAAGATTCAGAAATGCCGAGATATAAATTATGGAAAGGTGTGTGACCAAAGACAGAATCTATACTCAACATCTGCTTTAAAATGCACATGAAGGGAATGGCACCACTGTTGCACTGTGTGCCTGGCTGCCCATCAGACATATCTGACAATTACACTCAGTGAAGACACAGCACAAAAGAGAACTGGGAGTAAAAGAAGGATTGCTGGGGCAGATGCCAATGAAAGAAAAAGCTGCCTCCTTCTCTTCCTCCCCAGACCACTAGATAAAGGAGATGGTTTGTAATCATGAGGGATGGACAGTCAGAGGGTTTTGGGGTGGTGTGTTTGTTCTTTTCTACTGAGTACAGAAAGCCATGTATTGTCTGCGAGTCAAAGTAGATTACAAAAGACAGAGAATACAAAAGAAAAATGCAGCTAAAGAAGATGTTGGTTGCGCTTCCCCTCTTCCCCCCCACCCCGAACAAGCTTATGAGGAAGTAGAAAAGTTTCTTTGTCTAAAAGGAATATAAATGAAGACATTTGCAGTTTCTGGGTCAACACAAAGGCTGTTCAGCTGATAGCTGTACAGCCTCTTTTGCCAGAGATCAAATTTGGGATTTACCTTAAGAATTCTTTTCCTTTGACCTTCCAGGCAGAGGTATTTCAACCTGAAAAGAGAGTTTTGCACTGTGCAATCCCAAATAACTTGTATGGAAATCGTACAAATTTTGAGATGAAGTGTAAGCTTTTTAATGAGATTGTTTGCTTTGCTGCTTTGCCGTTTGAAGACAACATGTACATAGCTGCTGGACTGATAGTGTTGACTTTAAAAACTGGGTAGCTTAAAAATTATTTGGGTTCTGGAGTAAGATCAGCAAAAACGAAGTAGGAAAGGGCTCATAGCCTCATTTCTCTGAATCACTGGGGTTTTTATGACTGATTTTAGTCAAAATGGTTGGTTGGGATAGTGCAGATTGCTCTGCCAACAGCACCCTCCAAGCATGCAAACCTCCCCAGTAATCCTCAGTGGAGCTGTATAGCAGAGAAATAATGTGTTTTATCCTGTTCTGAGGATCCTGCACTGCAAGGCAGTTGTGACCTTCTGTTCTGCTATTTCCAGCTTCGGGTGGTCAGTGGATTAAAATGCTAAATTTGGGCTATGTGAAGGTCAGGAAAGCTACCCTCCTTGAGTTTAAACTGGGTGCTAAGATTCTAAAATACATAAATACCTAGTGAAATAAAAAGGGTATGTTCTGAGAAAAGTAGAGCTCTAGTAATATATACACTTCTGGGAAACTTCATCTTTGTAACCATTTTCCCAGTCCTTCAGAGTCTGACATTGTAGCCGTGGTGGAGTGAAATAATTATAACACCTGCTGGGGCTGGAAAGCTAGTTTTAATGGACTATTTCTTTTAGCTTGCTAGGTTTAAGATGGACTACATCTTTCCACAGATCAGAATGAAATACTAACCCTTGCTTTATGGAGACGTCTGTGAAAATAAAACAAAATATGAACAATCCCTACCACTTCAGTAAATTCTTATATAAAGCACCAAGTGACCCAAAAAAGTCAGTGAGGAAATTATTTTTTATATTGACTGCAAAGGCCAAACAGAGTCTAGAGTGTGTGGTTAATACCACCCACTGTGCTGAGCATCAACTGTTTTGTCTTATGATACAGCTTGTCCTCAATATCAGACTTTAGACTTTTTTCACACTTGTTTCTTGCCTGGCTCCCGACTGAGGGGTATCACTTCATTTAGCATTTGAAAATAGTCTGTCTTAAGTTGCTGGATCATCTCATCAATGTTCAGCTCTAGAAAAGAATATATTGATAACTCCTGAGTTTTGTTCTACTACATTAACAGGAAATTAACATTTCAGGCATTCTTTTGCTGGTTTGGATATTATATTTCAAAGCTAAATTACTTCAGCATAAATGTTCTTGAAATAGATTATATAGGGGATCTCCATTTGCTTGGCTGGTAGGCTGGGACTTTTTTTCCCTCCAAATGTCAGATTATTGTTGGCTGGCATAGACTGTCTTTGCTTGCTAGGGTTACAAAGCAGTCAATGAGAGCTACCTGACAATGGCAAGGAGTACTCCATTAGGTGTACATCCTGAGCCGCTCTACTACTGAGCATCTATAACAAACAGAGACCTCCATCTAAAACCGTTGTTTTGCGGGATTGTTTTGGGTTTGTGTGGGTTTTTTAATTTGTTTGGGTTTTTCGTTTGTTTGTTTATGTTCATTGGGGGTTTTTGTTTGGTTTTTGTGGGCTTTTTGGTGTTTTGTTTTGGCTTTTGTTTGTTTTTAAAAAATTTGAGAGGAGTTTTTGTTTGTTAACTTGTTGTTTTCCCACAAAACACTTGTTTACTATCATTAGAGTTGTTAGTGAAGTTTTTGTAGTGGGTTTAGAGCTTTTAGCAGCATAGGGTTAACCCTGCAAAGATAATTCGGCATGGTTAGCCAAGCTTTAACGTCCTCTCATATGGGAACATAAGGAGCAGAAAGTACAAGCAGAGCAATGTTGGTACTGCTAGGAAAACATGTGCTATGTACATGTGCCTCACAGACTCACACAATAGGAGACACATGGAGCAGATCATCTCCAAGAATCAGAGCTTTTGTAGGTTAAGTAATTGCTTCATCTTAAGCTGCATCCAGATGTGCAGCCCACAGTGTTGGCCAGGAGTTCACTGTTTTACCAGGGCCTGGTGAGAAGATCTTTCCAGTACAAATGTTGCCACATCCAGCCACATTTTTCTCGCTTGAAACAAGATTTGTCTAATCCATTTTACATGTGGCTACAGCCTGAGATAATTTAGAAATAGAAATTAATGCAGAATGTCACAACTCAGTCTATCATTCTGCAGTGAGATTGCTTTACACTGGTGCTTGGGTCCTGCTGTCATTTTCAGTAACTATTTGAGTAAAGTTATTGGTCTTCAAATCTCTCCACTAAAGTGTTGCTATTAGGAGCAGTGGGTGTGGTAGCTCAGAGGTACTGCCTGTGAAAGTGCTGCAGGTCTGGATTTCAGCCCCTTTATCTGGGGAAAGAAAAGGGAAGAAGCTCCAACACTGTTGTCACAAATGTACTTACTGTATGGTTTATTCCTATGACTTCCTATGAGGCGTGGAGTCCTTCTGTTTTGCACTTAACAGTGTGGTTGTTACCTATATGTAACAACCACACTGTTGTGGTTCAGCAATGACAGGGAATTGTTCGTACCTTCTAAAAAAAAAAAATTAGCCCTAAGTGTGCTCTGTTGCTTTGCCTTAGTTTGTAGGAGTTTCAAGATGTGAGCTGCACTTAGCTACCTCTTTTTCCCAAACTACAAAATCTGGAAAACTTTAACCTTAACAGAGCCTTGTGATTTAAAAAATAAAAAAATAAAAAAAAAAAAAATTAAAAGGTGCAGGTTTTGCAAAGAATAAATATATAAATATTACATAGCAGTGAGGGAAGGTTTATTCATATTGCTCTGATACTCTATAAGAAAGTGTTCACTTTTCTCCTCTTCTGGAATTTGAAACAAATGACAGTCTGTCAGGGGACATGGGTGGCAGATGTTGGCTCTGCTCAAAGGTGAAATAAATCTTTCAGTTTAATATATGGGTAAACAGCCTTGCAGAGGAAAAAAATGATCTTCATGCTATATTATAAGTACCACTCAGGTACTGGGATTAGGCAATTTTCCTGAAACCATTATAATTTCCTACAAAAAAAACCCCTCACAGTCCTTTGAACTTTGGATGAATGTTATGGTTTGCCTATCTGTAGGACCACCCAAACATGTCAAGAAGAAGCAGAAATTTCTCTCCAGGTCTTCTGGGCATTGCAGACATACAAAGTGGGTCTCCTTTCAAAGCTCCATAAGGTTGAGCGGAAATGGGGTAGAAGTCAAAAGTATGATCCTGATTATTTCACTGCTGAGTTTGCAATGGACAGTTTATCCTGATAAATGTGTTTGTTTACTGAAAACCTGCTGCTTTATTGATATTTCCTTTTCCATAATGGGATCAATACATCTTGTCCTCATGATGCAGAGTTAGGTAATATTTACTTGTCATTCACCTGAAACAGTTATGGCATAAATTACATTTAATGTTAATTGAATTATGAAATTTGAGTTTGTTATATGGATAATTTGTGATCTGTGCAACATATCCTGTTTGCACAGAATTAAGGAATTGGTAGTAAATTATTATCACCTTTGTGTTTATTATCAGTTATGCCCTTAATTATTACTTTCTGTCAAGATGGATAAGTATAAGGTAGAGTTCAGAGGTTATATTTCTGGGTTGTTTATTTAAACTTGTATATATTCAGTAGTGTTTAGAGAACTGGTGGCCGATTGTCTATTTCTTCCAAAGCAATTTGTTTAAGCAGATTAAGGGAAGAAGTACTGATTAGTTTAAAAATAAAAAGTGAAAGTTTTTTTTTTTATCCCTAAATTGAAAATAAACAATTTCAAAGCATTTGCTATGAAAATGGTGAATATATATATCATATATACGGCTCAAGAGATATCTTTACATTTATGAGTCTGAGGAAAAAACAAAGAATAGATTCAGATCAAAAGGAAGAGGCCAGAGCCCAGGTTTTGACTTCCATATTTTCAAAAGATATGCAACTGGCAATGTTTGTGCATGCTGTCTGATCATTTATGCTGGTAAAGAAGAGACTGGCAAGATCAAAAGCTGAAAAGTCCACCTAAGCTCTGTTAAGACCACATGTCTGAGAGCCAGGCTACATGGAGGAGTGAAAGATGAGCAATTTCAACTTTCTGTCTTTATCTGAGGAAACTCCTCAGGAAACTCAGATGATCTTTCAGTCTGAAATTGTCCCTTCTAATATGAAAATTAAATCCTTACCAAAATTTGACCATGATGAAATTAAGAAATGGTTTATGTTCACTGTTTTATGCTGCTTAATCAAAGAAAACAGATAATTTAATTCATTTTACTGTGAGGGAAAATGTGTTGGTTTGAACATGACCCCATGGCAAAGGCTCAGAGAGAGATGAGAGCTGCTGCACAGCTACAAATTAGTGCCACCTATCCATCACACGTTCTTTGCCAGGAGCTGATGTTCATAGCAAGACATTGTCCCTACTGTGAGGGAGCAAAGCAACTTCCTTCCCCTGCCAGCATTCATCCATATGCTGTGAGTTTGGCCCATTATTTTTTAATGCCAAGGAAGCATCTGTAGTTATATATTTTAAAAATTCCCCACTGAAGTAACTGTAAAACATCTTGGTTCATAGCTTCTTTTTAGCTGCTGAAAAATGTTAGTTTAGAAACCCTTGCATGGTATTGTAAACCCAGACAATTCATGCACAGGAATAGTACTGACATTGTTAAATGATTTGCTAAAACTCTTGACATTGTAAGGCAAGGCAATACTATTGTTTCAATCTGTGCTTAATGATAGTTGAATTATTAATCTTGAACTTACCATACTGAACATTTAATATCATCATGTTTCTCCAGAATTAAAGCAAGTGAAAAAGAGAGAAACTATTAAATGGTTGGTCACTTTCAATAAGTAGTATTATCAATTATATTCAACAATTATTATTATCTGTCAAGATCAGTTTTATGAATATGGAGCCTTCATGGTGTTAATATGCATATTAAAATATATGAAAAGTTGCAATGCATGAACAGTAGCTGATTTTCTATATTTACAATTCAAATATTTCCATAACTTTGTAGTTCATACAGTTAACTGTCAGAAGGAAAGTAATGTTTTGAAACCAGCAGACCTTAGAAAGAAGCTACAGCTAGCAGTGTTTTAAATGGCCAGATGGACTCCTCTAGTATGCTCAAATTAAAACATTCCATTCTTCTGGAAACGTGATTTTTAAAAATTTTTTTTATTTTTATTTTTGCCACGTTACATTAGCAGGGCCCAACCAATATGGCGGCAATCTATTAAAATGATTGGTTACAATGTGGAGACCCAGTTATTCCCCAAATTGTTTTTGTTCACTGTGGAACACATTCTGTAGAATTTGAGTGAACTTGACCATACAAAACCAAAACACTCCTTATCTGGAAAAACACAGTCTAATTACATTAATGAAATGGATAGGTGAGCAGGGATTATACACAATAACCTCACTAATTTTGTATCCCCCTAACCTGAACTATATTTTACTTCTCTACCAATGCATCCCAACACATGTTTTTGAAGTAACATTTTTAAATATTGGCAGTAAATACATTACAGAAGAACTTTCTCAATTTTGGTTTGACTGCGTCCAGTTCAAATGATCTTATGCAGCAGCCTGTTAAGCAGTATATAACCAACTCCCATTACCATTTTCCTCCAGTGCTCTTAGAACACAGAGATTTAAAACAATTAATTGTGGCCTTCTCTCTAGTCCAATGAATCATTGTTAACTCAATAACTTTTCATCTTTTCAGAAATGTTTCCTTCGTGTGTTATACCTCCTCCTGTCCCAGTGGCACAGGGAGACTGGAAATGGGTCAAAGTCAGTCCTTTCCAGGTTGTTTTTTCTGCTGCTGCTCAGGGAGAGAAGTCCTCCCCCTGCTCCAGCATGGGGCTCCTCCCATGGGAGACATCTCTCCATTAATTTCTCCTTCCCACAGCATCTCTTCTCTGCAAGCTGTTGCCACATGGATGACTCTTCCACGAGGTGCAGTACTTCAGGCATGCCTGGCCTAATGTGGGTGTCCAACATGGCCACAAATCCTACCCACAAACCTGCTCCAGTGTGGGCTCCTCTCTCCATGGGTCCTCAGGTCCCTGCTCCAGTGTAAGCCTCCCATGGGTTCACCTCTCGGGCATCCCTGCTCCATTGTGGGGTCTTCCAGGGGATGCAGGGGCACAGCTGCGTCCCTGTGGGCTGCAGGGCAATCTCAGCTCTGGCACACCTCCTGCCCTTCCTTCTGCACTTACCTTGGTGTCTGCAGAGCTGTGCCTCTCACATATTCTCACCTGGCTGTTCTCTGGTCACATTATAGCTGTGCAATAGTTTTTATACATTTCCTTCTCAAATATTTTATCACAGAGGTGTTGCCACCATTTCAGACTGGCTTGGCCTTGGTGGGCCAGTCCTGGATCTGCCTGGCATTGGCTCCACCAGATAATTCTCACAGAAACTACCCCTGTACTCTCTCCACTACCAAAATCTGTCCATGCAAACCCAATACATACCTCTATAACAGGAAGGTATGTAACCTATTTTTTTTCAGGATTGCTTGTGAATCTGTGAACAAATCTGGCTCTGGTTTTCTTTCTTGTCTTCTCTTGCACATTAAGGCAATGGATTCTTTTACCATATGATTAAATTGTCAGATAGCTCTAGTGTTTCAACAGCTTTCAATTTTTTCATTTACTTTTTGTGCTGATGTTTTCTACTATTGGCTTGCCTTATCCTGGCTGTTTCTTGGTTGCCAAAGAAATTAAGGAAAGGCACAGCATTCTATTTTCTGCTTTTTACCCCACTAGCAGCAGCCTTCTGCAATCCCTCACATATATTGAGGGAAAAACAAATCTTGTTAAATGCGTACTTTGCAGGCCACCTTTCACTTTATGAACAGATCACCTGCTGGCTTTACAACAGGAGCTCGTACTTCAGCAGTAACAGTCTCACTGAGAGATGCATTAAGTTCTTACATGCTGCCATACTCAGACTAGTCTAGTCTTGGAAACTGCACTTTATGATTACCTCATCTATCTCATGACATTTCATGTCAGATCTGAAAGTACAGTTTCTTGCCCACTGGCATTAACCTCAGAACTGAAGATGACAGGCTGTGTAACCTCTTATGTACCTTGGAGCTCTCACTACACCAGTTTTCCATCCATGCACAGTAGTCGTTCATTTTCCTCAGTAGCACAAGACACAGCTTTAGTATTCCTGATTGATTACAGCTAGTGAGGTAAGGCACAAAAGGCTCTTTTAAAGTGACATTGTCAAGAGGATTTTAGTACTTTAAAAATATTTTCATAGAAGGACATGTATATAAAAGAATGAAAAAGACAAAGTCAGAAGCAATCAGTTATAAAGACTATGAAAAAATTCAAGCGTATGCTGTATTTCAAATAGAAATACATATCTGAGAACTTAATTGATACTCAACAATAATAGACCATGATGTGTGGAATATACAAAAAACTGCATATTATAGAGGTAAATCAGTGCAGGGATTTGATGGTTATGGTAAAGGAGGATAGTGGTCATTATTTACTGTGAAGATGCCTAAAAGTAGTTCATTTCAGTTGGAAAATAGAAGCATAGTATATTAAAAGGATTATGCCTTTCTATAACTCTGTTTAATTATTACCAGTATAATCTGCTAATTTACATATATTTTAGCATGAAAAACACCTTGAAATTCATTTAATTCATGATCTGTTTTAGAGTTTTGTACTCCAAACACAAAAATATTTTGATATTATATTTGAGGAATTTTTGCTGCTTATTAGAAAGAGCTTTTTTCTAACTAGAGTTATTAGCTGTGTTAGCTATCTGTTATAGTTTTAGAACAATATTGTGACCATTAAAGGTTAGGCAGTGTTTATGAATTTTTTGTGACCAGTAGGTTCTTGATTATTGTGTGCTCTGATTTTGCTTTTGAAGTGTTTGATATGTCAACCAAGAATTCAGGGTGTTGTTTTTCTTCTCTAAGAGTATAGGAGGAAAACCTCAGAAAATTGGTTGGTAATGATTGCATGTCTGTTTACAAATACTTGTAAAGGTACTGTTTGAACTATAGATACACACTTAGCATAGATATGTATGTAAATTTATCCAAGTACCTGGAAATATTAAAGTGTATAGAAAGTAACTGAACATAAAATAATGCTGAGTCTTCAGGCATATATTTAAACACTTTTATTTCCACCATGTTCAGAAATTGCAGGCAACAAATAGAAAGGTTCCAATGGATAGTAGTCCAACTACATTATGTCGACCTTCATGGAAGCTTAATTCAGAGAAAGAAATTCAATAGTATTTCGATATCTGAATACTGCTATTGATTTGCATGGTTTGGTTTTTTCAACACTCATTACTCTCCTTTAAATTAGGTAGTGCCAAAGAGAGAATCCAACTATTTTAATCTGCAGTCAGAGTTTTGAAATTGCTGGTTGACTTCTCAATTTGCTGCCAATATGATTTTCCCCTGGTGGAAACATCACCTTTGATGACCTTGCAAATTTCTAAATGGCTTAAACAGACACAAGCAACATCCAGTTATAAAATATATATCTAAACAAAATCCCAATTATTTGGAGTAGTTAGTAAAGATTTGTTCATTAGTCACTTTAGAGTGAGATCATCTGAATTTATGATACTACTCATTATAATAGTATGGTTATTTATCTCCTGAAGCCGTATAAGTGTAAAAAGGATGCTGAATTGCCATTTGGACAGAATTCCTCCATCTAAACTACATGCATCTAACTTGATAGGTTTTTTTCTTTTCCAATTGCCTTTCAAAAGAACTTTCATCACTCTGTGCACTCAGGACAGGTTTAATCTAAGGACTGGAGAGTTCTTGGCTTAAAAA
>VWZN01022521.1:32952-51835 GCA_013396955.1 Regulus satrapa
AAAAAAAACTTTTCTATTGTGAGATATGTGAGATATAGAGGCTGTTTTTAATCTGTTTTATACTGGTCATGTATTGTGTGGGTCAATTTTTTTTTTTTTTTTTAGATCCATATCAGAGCAGTATTTTTCTCATTCAAAGAGATGCTGCTGCACATTACTAATCAAGATAAGGAGATATCAGCATATTTCAAGAGCAGTTACAGTCATGTTATAATTGGAATGAAAGGCAATTCAAGAGCTGAGATTATACAATATCAAAGGAGAGGAAGGTAGAAAAACCTCCCAAATGCTGACCTCTGGCCCAATGAAAGGAAAGTGACAGAGATATCATTATCCCTACACAGAAAGAAAGACAAGGTCACTCCTGAGAAAGCAGGCAAGAGAGGATGAGAGTGCAAACTGGCAAGGATTAACATTGTAAGAAATGCTAGTATTAAACTTCAGCTGTGACAAAAATCTTATTCTTTACATTCTTACCCTTTTGTAGGTGAATTATTTATCAATGAATCCTGAAAATGGTGGGAGGATTACAATTTCTAGGTGTTTACAGGAGCATGTGTGAAGGCAAACAATACATAGAAATTAATGCAGTGGCAATTGTCACTACATATCCCTATTACTGGTACCATGCTGTCTCAGGGAAGGAAAAAAGTGAAGGGAATATGCACAACCATCTTTTTTACTCTTGACATTATTCAGTCAGCATTAGACAGAGGTAATAAAGTCTGTTCAATGTACTGAGGGTTCATCTGGCTCAGTGGTGATGCTGCAAGCATAGTGCTTTTACCCTGAAGGGGCTGAAAATATTTGAAATCAACAACTTGATCTACTGGGATTGTGACAGCAGGTCTGTATCTTTTTCAGTGCAGCATGTCAAACTGAAGGAAATAGGGAAAGCAACACGGGACAAATGTTTTGACCTCACAGTACCATGCTACAGTGATGAGATACTACTACAAGTCCTATCTTTTTCCCTGCTAATGTCTGCCAGGAGCAATACCTTCTGCTGTACTTAGGACTGGTCTTGTTTATATAAATTTTCTACTATACACTGGCAGAGAAAGTTGTTAATATTAACTGTTTCTAAATATCCTCTCTATTCCATTCAGAAATATATAAATCTCTTAGTCAATATAAATAGCTTTCTTTTCAGATCAGATAAGGGATATGTAAACTTAAAGTTCTTTTCTAATAGTCAAAAAATTATTTTGAAAAGATCTTGAGATATAGTAATTGCCAAGGGAAAAATAACTCCAGGGCATTGTTCACATATGAAAATCTTAACAGTGTTTCCTTAACAAAATTCAAAACATAAATCTCTGATAGTGCATAGTTTCAAAGGTCAGATAGAGCTTCATATATTTTTAAAGAGATGGTTCTTGTTCTTGCATTGTTAGCAATGGTACAGGCCTGATACACAGTGAAATATGAGGTTAGTTAAATAGTGTATTTGAGCAACACAGAGGTTTCTTCCATTCACAGCTCCTCATCCCCGAACTGGCCTGTTTTATTTCCATTCTTCAAGAAAAGAGGAAGCAAAATACTACATATGATCATAAAATAGTTTGAATTGGAAGAGTCCTCTGAACCTTTAAAGTTCATTGAGTCCAGCCCCCCTCCCAGGAGCAGGGATATTTTTGACTGGATCAGAGTACTCAGAGGACCTTCCAGCCTGACTTGGAGTGTTTCAGGGATGGGGCATCCACTCCCTCTCTGTGCAGCTTATGGCAGTGTTTCACTACCCTCCTCATAAGCAATTTATTTTATTGATGAAGTCTAAATCTACTTATCATATATCTATAATCTCTGTCTATAATCTACCTGTCATTTCTCAATCATATGTCTATTCATCAGAATTTTAGGTTCAACAAATCAAAGAAACAAGAAAGAAAAAATTCAATATCCAATAAAGCATTCATTAAATCCACAGGGTATGTGACTACAGGCTCCTTCATGCTCTTGCAATGAAAACACTCTGAACAGAATAAAAAATCTTTTTTTTCCGTTCATACTATGCTGTTTTTGTTAATTTCTAGGCATATCAATAGAGTCAACAGTAAGAAAAGGGATTTTTAAAATCTCACCATGTGTCTAAAAGAATTCTACTAAGGATTAATATACAAAGATATTATTGTATTCATAATAGTAATTATTAACTGTAAGTACACACAGTTCAAAAATAACAAGACTAACCCATTCTAAAAACTTGTATGAATGTATGGCAGAAGAGTCTTTGTGTCACAATGCATTAAAGAATCTGGGGAAGAAATAAGTATGTAGGAATTTGTGGGCAGAATAGTGGTTTTCTTGTACTTCCTGATTAAATATGTAATTTTCAAAATGCTTCTTATATCAGATGTTATTCTATTAAATCGTGAGAGCACCACAATTAATGTGCTAAGTTCAGAAACCTGCATCGATTAATGGAAGTGTGTGTGATATTTACATCTCTTATGGAGAATATTGAAAGAGCAGCATTCACAGAAGAGTAGCACTACTGAATATTAATAAAAATATGGTGCTCAGTTTTCTAGATACATATACAGAGATGGTTCTACTGCTAATTTCAGTGTGAAAAAGTTTGCTAATCATAAGCAGGCAGCCAAAAACCAAGTACTACAAACAGAGTCTGTAAAGGCAGGAATTTATTTTCAATTTCTGGGGGGTTTCTGCCTAAATTAATAATGAGAACACTCATTACATTATTTGTTGTTTTCTATCAGTAAAGCTGCCATAGTTTGTTGCAGATCAGAAAACACACCATTGTACCTCAGGCAATGAGTCACACGTCATCAATAGCATCCAATGCTAAAAGCCCACAAAATGAAAATTCTTCACCCATATCAGTAGGTGTTCTCTGTGGAGGTACTGCAGGAAGTGCTTTCTTTGGGAATGTAGGTTTGGCCAATGCTAGTAGAATAATTTTCAAATAAGAATCAGGGAATTAGATCTTGCATTTGGAGCTAATAATTGAACCCAAAAAAAACCCGAAGAACTTTATCCACTCTCTGACATGGTGAAAAAATGCATGGTCATAATTTTGCTACCACAGTGATATTTATATGTCCTGATAGTGTGAAATATAATTTTTCTTTCTTAAGAAGAGAGAGCTATTTTTTCTATTTACCATGGGTGTAGCTTGACATATTTTATTTACATCTTGTTTCTCCCCATCTGAGGTTTCATACTGATGGTCCTTTGAGGAAGTTAAGTGCCCAAAGGACTACCTCTTTCAGTGTTTTGTTGAATTTGAATTAAGCTTCCCTGTAGTAAGTTGCAAAATTGTTCAAAATTGACTCTAGGCATCCTAAGAACCCTAAAGCTTCTAAGGGACTTGTTTAAAGCTAAAAACTGAATATCTCCTAAAGGAAAACTGCATGTCAGATTTATATTATAATGTGTTATTGTGCTTTTTGTTCTAATTGGGTTTGAAGCCAAAATGCTGTTGTTTTGCAAATGCTCCTGTTATTATTATTGCCACATAGAAAACCAAACAATGAAACAATATACCAAAAAAACCCACAAAAACAAACAAAAAAAACCCCCCAAACATAAAAACCCCCAGCACCAGAACAATAGAAATTGTGGCAATTTTTCCGTTCATTATTTGTTTTCTTTAATTATAAAGTTTTATGTCACAAAGGAATAAAAATTTCTAATATTTATGTTGAAGCACAGTGACAGATTACTTTTTATACAAATGAAGTAAGATTGCTTTGAGCTTCAAAGAAGAAAATATTTTTGCTTTAAAATTTTAGCTTAGCATCTAAGAATTAGATAAAGGACATGAAAAGGTAAATAATATCAGCCAATAAAGGATATGTCTTCATCAGCAAATTTGAACTACTGCTATGCACTCCAACAATACTAAAATACTCTTATTTAATGCTCACAGTGAAAGCATCCAAATAAGAGATGCCTAAAAGCACTGTTTCTTTAATAATAAATTAAAAACCTGGGCTCTCAAGGTGGTCCAGCCTTCTAGACTAAGAGAGCTAGTGTGGCACCAGGACTCTGTGTATACCTGCAAACAAAATGGAATGAGAAGCTTCAGCTGAACATTCCTTACCTACTACTAAGGATGGGAAGTCCTGAGGGGACTGAGGGAAACTCCTGGGCGATGTTCCCTATGAGATCCAGTTCCTTCATTCAGAAGTTATCTGAGATTTGGGTATCCTCATCAAGTCTGAGAAGGTAAGTAGTAGCAGAGTGAGACAGTGTTGTGCTTCATTTCTTTGAGATATAGCATATCACTCAGACCTCAAATACACAAACAACAGAAAATCACTGCACTCAAAACTCCAGCACAGCAACTATTTATATTCATGAAACAAATATTTAAGCTGTAGTTTACTGAACAGATTAAAATTCTGTTCTCTCAATGTCTACATGTTTCTGAGCTACAGGAAACAGATGGCCTTTGACATCAACCAACCTTTGAAAAGAAAAAGGAAGGGAGTTCAAACACAAGTCAAATCAATGTGTTTTTCAGATTGCCTATTTATCCATAAATCCTTTACAAGCTTATATTTCAACCTAGTCTATACAAGAAGAATTCCTATCCTAAACTCACTTACATTTTAATTCTCAATAAGAAAATAACAGAAAAACTACATTAGAGGAGACCAATTTTAATGAAGTCATCCATACCAGTTAGTCCACAGTACAGTTAAAGAATCCATGGAAGATGTAATTGAAAACATTTGCAATCCAGGTTATACTTTACAGGAACATTTTCAATGCCTTGCATAGTGGCTAACACAGATACTGAGGATACTTATTCCATAGGCTACCAGTATTTTCACCCAGTTAATACAGTTCAGGATGTTTTGATTTTCAGTTTTGGCATTAAATGGACTTCATTATGTCCAGAAAACTTTTAAATTCTCAAGTTTGTTCATATTGTGGTAACTATATACAGTAGGGGACAGACTGTATGGATGTGAAGGTTCCAGCATAAAATGTCTACAGGCGAGCCAACATGCTTTATGTATTAACCAATTACCAGTGACTCATGAAATTAATTAATAATTAGATCCATTATCAGCAGATAACCTATATTAGAAACACTGGATGGGTTTTAATTCATTTTACTGAATATGTATTCATAACAGAAACAGGGATTTTAAAGAATTGTATGGATATGAAATAAAAATACTTTAATCTGGGAACTTCTGTAAAATACTTGTTATTTCATTGAGTTACCACAAAGCTTATATTTTCTTTTTCAATGTATGTAAATATACAATAATAACAAGAAAAAAGAATTTTCAATATGTCACTAGAATAAAGCATGATTTCTTGGGCTGTTTCCTTTAAAGTACAGAAGTACAGAAGGACTTTTCTCATTTAGAAGCTAAGCACAATAGGAAGAAGGAAGTTTACATGCTTGCAGTTTCAAGCAAAGATCAAGACATTGTTCCTCAGCATGACTCATAACCAGGAATTCATAGCTGATTCCTGTTAGGTTGTACATCTGACTCATGTCCTCTCACAAGGCATGGTGCAGAAGATATTCTAAAAGTTGTAAGAAAATAATTCTCAAATATACCACAGAGATTTACAAAACTGAGCTATTTCAGTCTCCTGGAAGTGACTAATGAGAACTGTTTCAGTCATTATTTGCAAATATTTATTCTCCAAGGCATGAAGCTGTAACTACCAAGGTTTTAATAATGCCATGTACTGGGTAGGTACACTTCCCAAATGTTTTTGAGCTATTAATATTATGTTGCAAAAAGAATAGCCAAGCCACTACTGCTATCTCTACGTACATATAGATATTTAACATATTTAAAATAACTTAAAAATCACTCTGAACTCCTAAGAAGAATGAAACTACTTCTATTTCTACACTTTTATAAAACTGTTCTTCTTTCTTTCATTTTAAAATTCTTCATTAACACAAACACAAACTTATTCTGGAAGGTAAAATAGAAACTCATGCATTAAGGGGATTAGAGAGGGCTTCCCCTTACAGATTGCCTATGAATTCTTCTGACCTATGAGAGCCAGAGCTCCATAGATGTGTCTCATTTCCATCTCCTAAGGACTTCATTTACCAATCCTTCTCATGCTTTCTTTTCTCTGTGTGCTGTGCCCATGTCCAGGACAGGTTTTCCTGGCCTTTAAGTCAAGTCCATGCTTGGAAACCTTCTTTCCTTTCCCACAACTCAGCCTTTGCTACCTGTATCGAGTAACCAGTTAAATCAAGTAGCCTTGGTCTCATGGGCTATCTGACTGATTTTAAAACTGTTTGCAGTGGAATTCAAAGGGAGAAATGGGCTTGCAGTCCTACACAGTAATCAAGATTCCACTGTGCTGAAAACTCCTGGAGGTGAAAATGATACTCTGCCTAAAAGAGCATATAGCCCTCTAGCACACATATGGAACAAAGACACTGGAAGAAAAAAAATTTCCAGCAATTCAAGGGGAAGCAGAGACTGAGGCAAGCTAAACCCTTGGATGGATGCTTTGTCCATGAAAAAAATCTGAATTAGGCTTTCTAATCACACTTCAAAGTCATCTGAAAAATCTTCCTTTCTCTTCCATATCAATATTTGTTGGGACCAGCCGCAAGAAGCAGAACATGAAACACAAAAAGCAATGATCACATGGAAGCAAGCAGATCCACATCTGTGTAAAAAACGATAGAATAGTCCTACTGCTTTTCATTTTGCTGTGTTCAAGCATTCTCTGGGAAACAGAACACTCATTTCTCGTAGCTTTAACCGCATATTTAACTCTTGCCATGAACAGTCACTTCATAATGAAAGTTCAGTTGTGTAAATTAGAATCTAGTGCCCTTCCTTTGGTGCTAACGCAGATTCACTTGATAAGGACTTGGAGAGTGCATTCCACAATAAATGAAATCATTTTATCCACCACACAGCAACAAATAGTTATTGAATACAGTTAAACAAAACTGCCTTGTAGGAATTTTTGTCTACTTTCAACAAGATTATACAAGGTTTCCTTCATTTTCATCACCAGACTATCATCTGATAAAATCAAAATTTTCTAATGAAAATTAACCTTTGACTCCTAAGAGTCAGTGACAAAACTTCAAATCAAGTCATAGCAGAAAATAAAGTATTTATAGGAATATTATAATTGTATTTATTATTTGACCAATCATTTCAACCCTTAAGGAAAACTCCCAGTGTGACCATTCACAAGAGTGTGACTGCTAGCACTAGAGCCCCTTTACAGCAGTGGCTTGACTCCCTACACACCCACAGACACAGAGCAGGTTTCCCTCAGCAGAGTCTCAGGTGTTTAGTTTCAAAAAGCCATTTATTCATAGGACAGTACCAAAGAAGCAGCCTGAGCTGGTGCCTCTGAGGACCCCCAACAAAGAAACCCCTGGGATTTCACCCATCCCCTCACACGTACCGGTGCCCAAGTCCTGATGTTCCCCCCAAGTCTTTGGCTCCTGCTGTCTCTCACAGTGTCTGTTCACTTGCCCAGTGCTCCTGGTCTTTGTGCCCTTTGTAATCCCAAGGGTTGGCAGCTCATGGCCTCTTGACTCTCTGGGTTTCCGCCCAGAGCTCAACCTGCCCCTTAAACTGCGGCTTGAAAACCAAGCTATCTGCACCAGATGTGTTCTCTCACATTCTGTCTTTTGAAAACAGAATTTCTTTTCAAAAAAATCCCTAGAGAAAGAGTTTTCCCTGATCATAGGAAAATTTTTATCATCCCTCCGTGCATTCAGGTAAATTAGGCATCTGGGTCCCAAAGTTCTTTGTGCTTTGTTGTAGTTTGTATTCAGAGGTCAAACCAATTGATTAAAATGGCAACTAGCAGGTCCATCTAATGTGGTTACAGGGTGGCCCAATGGTCTCCATGTGCACCTCATTAGATCTAATTGCATTGAAGTGAACTGTAATTCACTGTTAATCTAAAACAGCCAAGAGGATGGAGTTCTTCACACAAAGTGCAGTCAGGTAGGTAATTTCAAGCATGCTTTGTGTCCTTGCAAATTACAGCGGAGTTAAGAGAAAGCTTGCATATTACTGACAAAATGAAAAGGCCAGTAATTGGTAGATCAGGTTGGAGAGAAAAAGGCCTAATGCCTAAGTGCAATGCAATTTTTTCTGGCAAAAATGTCAAGGTTGTTCATATATTAGACATCCATAATTTTGCTAGAATACTATTCAAATAATTTCTTATTTGTTCAAGGTCTCATCCCACTCCCCAGCCTTCATACTCCTGAAAAAACCCAATCTTTTCTGCATACAGAATATTCAGGAATAGAGTGAGTTTCTGCTTAAAACTCCCCTGTGTGTTGTACGATGGAACTTTATTGTCAGCTATTTGTGAAGCCTTATGTTCCTGAAGATAGTTTCCCCTCTAGATTATGAGAAACAAAACCAAAACCAAAACAAACAATTCAAATAAACAAGGAAAACAAACTGGAAGACAAACATAGGCATTTCAAGGTTAAATCAAAAATCCAGCCCTTGGGAAGCATAAATGTTTACTTCAGCTAACATCTGAATACTATTATAGGTTTCAGATTAGGCCGCTCATAACTTAAACTTTTCCTGTTTTTGACCTATTAAATCTTACTTCATATATCCAACACAAGGAGAACAATCTAAAACGATAATGAAAAATAATCAAATGCCACCACAAAAGCAATTTTATGTAAGACTGATAAGCTTAATGCCTAGAAATTTCAACCAGTCTAGTTGAATATTCATAACTCAATTCCCAACTGTACTACTCATTAAAACAGCATTTAATTTGACCACATTGTGAGGCATCAAATCATGGAGTAGGGCTATGCTGTGCTGGGTAGCATGAGGACAAAAGCTGTCACTTCCCAGGGACTGCAAAACAAACCAGACAGACCAGTGGGATGTGAGCAGAGCCAGGTGCACAAGAAAAACAGGAAAGTAGGAGATGCAACATCCATAGAACACCCACAGCTGACATTTCTTCTCATTTCTTTCACGGGCATTAGAACAAGGGAGCATTTTAAGGACTTTAATGAGGTAATCTTTTAAACATTTATGGCAACTTTAAAGTACAGGGTCAACATAGAAGAGAGCACAAAAGTGCTTGTTTGAAAATCTAACAAGTGGGCAATGAAGATATAATGGAAGGCAGAAGCTGACAATTCAGCAGAAAGGGAAGGCAGACTGCATTCTTATATCATACAATGGAGAGTGGGGCTTTATTGCAGCATTCACCTGGACGTGATGAACTTGTCAAGGCCAGAAAAAACTCTATTATCACAAGTGAGACATAAGACGCTAAGAGCATGAACAGGAGTTTTAAATGTGTCCCTATCAATCCAAACAATCATCTGAGAGATGTTATTCAAAAAGGAGTTGCAAAAATAAAATGGAACTTAGGTAGGAAGAGGTCTGATGTTATCATGATGAAACTGGGCCTCCATGTCAAACTTACCTGATGAAAAACACTTTTGAATAAAACAAAGTGCAGAATAGCCTCTTACCTTCAGCCTCCAGGAAAATGATCATTGCAACTGAAGGAAGGCAAATACTGCCCTGATTGAGTGGAATGAATATCACAGGCTTTCAGTAGGGCTTTTCTCAAGTTCTCACCTCAGCTTTTTGAGCAGTTTTCAGCCATACTGTGTTGCTTGCCAGTGTCTTGTTCCTTTTCAGTAAAGAAGAAGAGGAAGAACTGGGATTCAGGGAAAATACATGGAGATCAATTCTCTGTTGTTAGATTTTTGTAACTTAAGAAATATGAAATAGAGTCTGTTTGAATGCCTGAGAGAATTTTTCCCATTGGAATTGCCCCAGAGGGATGTTCCTATGACTCAGGTTTGTTCCAGCTTACACATGGAACAGTGAGAGGCAGAAGCTTGGTTTTCTCCATTATGAAGGGCTTTATTTGTGAAAATAGTACTTTTAAGGTAATTAAATATAATTCTTTACATAATTGACATAGTTCTTTAAAATACAGTTCTTAGCTGAGTTGGTTTGTCAACATACATCAAAATGCATGGAAAGGACTCTGATTCTCGATTGTGACAGTTCAGGAAATCTTTGCAGCATTGGGGAGGCTACGTTTGAAGTTGCACAACACTAACCTGTCACAGCAATGATTTTAGCTATATACCAGGAAATGTTGTGCTCATCATGTCCAAGTTTCTTAGCATGAATGCATCTCCTTTTGGATGGACTCCTATGCAAGATGATGTAAGGAGACATTGTTTTCCAAAAGGGCACAAAAACCCTCATGAGAAAAGCTATCATTATTTGTGCCTGTTGAGATCTTTCTTGACCCTTTTAAAGATCAGTTTGATAAATAAAATGCAATTAAAATTGTTGCATACTCTGGTTGCCAGATATAGCATCAGGATATGCTTGGAGTTTAACCATACCTAAACAGACATTCTAGTTCTCCAAATAGTTCACATGAGAACATACACTGCTTAAATTAACCTGTCACTTAATCCAGTCTAGTCCTCTTAAATACAATTCACAAATTATGGGAATAACATGTTACACCAAGATGATATAGTACTGGAATGATGGTGGAGTCTCATGTTAATGTTCCTAAAGGCCTAAGAGACCAGTGATGTGCAAATCAGTTTCAGTAATCTCGAAAGAGCTAAAGGCCATTCTCAAAGCTGAGGAAATTTCACAAATTTCACATCTCCTTAGAAATTACCTGAAAAAATAAGGCAAATATGTATAGGAGAATTTGCAGAGTTGGGCATCTTGTTTTCACATATGAGGTGATAATAGAACTTGATATGGAAGAATTCAGACTAATTTTCATACTGGAGAAGTCCAAATCAGCATAATGTATTAAAAATCACACTTAAGCCAGCCTTCAATGCTATAAATAGCTATGATACTGGGGAAAAAAAAAAAGGCTGAAAACATGGACTTTCTGCAAAGATTTTTGGTTTTGATGGCCTGGCCTCTTTTCATGGGAGTCTGGGACAGGTACTAATACGCTGGAAGAGGGTGGTTTCCATCTTCTCTGATACTGCAAACAGAAAACACCCTAGACAGATCTTTGCTTTGTGCAGGACATGGTCAGTCTGGGTGAGAGCATCAGAAGAAATCTGTCAGACCTTCCTTGTCAGCCAAGGAAAGGTACTCCTGCTGCTGTGAGGAAGAGGGTTCTGGTATCTTTGTTTCCTATTGCAGACTCCTCTTCTAGCTTTTAACATTTACTTAATTGTGCCATGCTAATGATCTTGTCTAAAGGGAAAATTATTAAACCACAACTGATTTTAATTTGTTGAGGTGATATGCATTTTTTTTCAGTGTGGCAAATTACTAAAAGAGCAAACCAAATAAAATCATTTACCCTTAGCCTGCTGTTGCACGAATATAGAATTAAAAGCAAAATAATTTGAGAACTGAACAGTACTTTAATTAGAAAAAATAGTTGTTCAGCGTCCCCTATGCTCTGTGTTCAAAACCACATTCAGATTTAGTCTTCCTAAGGACCTGATACTCTAAGACAACAGGTTGGACAAAAAACTTTGTTGGTTTGTGATGCTTCAGGAAGTCTGCTGTAGCACAGTGTATGTGCAAATATAGATTTGTCAAGCAAATCCTGTACAGATTCTGAGCTCCTGCCCTAGGAGACTTCCATTCTGTACGTTTCCACTCAGTGCATAGTCAGTACAACTACATCTTATCTTTGAATCTATCCAGACTGAAAAAACTGTTGGGATACACCTGGTAACACAAGAAATTGTTTTTGTTCATTACCAACAGATTTTCTGCTTTCAGCACTTATTCTTCATGCTGTATTGGTTAATTATGGCTGGCCATGAAAGCTCCAAATTTTCTCTCTCTTCCTTAGCTGGTTGAGTGAGAATCATTTGTCTTGTGCAAATATAAATATACTGACACACTACAGTACACTTTAAAAGCCTCTTTCTGATCCTAATGCCTTTGGCTACATATTTGAAATTTACTTTAGTAAACATTCAAGCCAGCAAAACCCAAATGCACAAGTTCTTTCAGAAAGCAAATACACAAATTACATTAGCGTGGTCCAAGTAAATTAAATTATAAATATAAACATATTCATGAAAAATTCTGCTCCATTAGCAGTCCCCAGAGATTTTCAGTTTCAGAAGGGGTCAAGGACAGGACAATATAATGGTGTCAAAGCAAAACATGCAGACAGATAACTGCTGTGTGATTCAGAGATATAATTCACCTGAAGTAAGAAATGGGATCTGAAATGCAGCCCCACTCTCTTAAATAGAAGGTACTCAAGCTTGTTTTTGCAGCAGGTTGCAATTTTCTTAAATAGTCTGCTCTATGTGTTCTTTTACAGCCAAAATATATTATATGGTTCTCTATTTTTTTGAAGTGGATACTGTAGAATAGTGTGATTACAGCTTTTAGAAGCCTCTTTTTGGCTGCCTGGATATCCTTTGATAATTGAAAACTTGTTTATTGGCATCATTTGCTGGACTTTATTTAATCACTGTCTCCCCTCTAGGAGCTGCTTTATCCCTTCTGAGGGCTGACTCTTTGCATAGGCTTTATCTGTTTCTGGCACTGGGCAGGGTCTGTTTCATGCAAGTGGATTTGTGATTTAGGAACAGATAGTGGCCACCAGCTATCTTGTCCCAGGGTGCAGGGGACCTGCCCAGGCAGGGCTGTGAGATGTCCCAGGTACACACAGGGATGCCGGTCCCCAGCACAGCTGGATAGCTGCCAGCTGCTGCCACCCTCCCTGGGAAGGCCATCCTCCCACTGAAGGCAGCAGCAGGTGGTCTGGCCCATTTTTAATTGGAAGATTTTGTTTCACATTCCTCTGCTTATCAGGAAACAAAGCAGACTCTTGTTAACACTGATCATTTAGATTCCTGTTTAATCAAATTAGATACGGTGTATACTAGGTTTTGCTGTGATTTAAATATTGCCTTCTCATCCTTGTCAGCACAATACTTCAGCTTCATTTCTCATTAATCCTGACAGGAAACAAAAGGTTTTTCTCTTGCATTGCTGTTTCTTTATGGGGTCTGACAAAAGGTGTTTCTTGCTGGCAGAGTGAGAGAGGCTGCCATAAGCAACAGAGGAGCTTCCTGGCTGATGTGCAAGAGGTTCAGGGGCTGTGTTTCCCCCAGTACAATCACATTAAATTTCTTTTTGACCTCTTTAAAAAAAGCTGCAGGCAAGATCCTTCTAATAAGGTAGTTATAGGAAGGAGGAAGAGTCATCAAGTGTAGAGGCCCGAGTGGCTGTTGCAGCTGAATTTTCCACCTGTGAACAAGGAGAAAGGGCTTGTGGATCAATATTGATTTGTTCTTTTTACTGCATCTGTGGAAAAGATAGCTGAAAAGGGATTTTGAATTCTTTTGTTTGGTTTATAGGTTTGTTTGGTTAATGCTTTTGTGTAGCATTAACTCTTTTTGCTATGAGTTTGGGGGTTTTTTGTGTGTTCTGTTTGAATTTTTTTTATTATTATTATTACTAATTGTGTCAGATTAGTGATTTATATTCTATATTGACATCCACAGATAAAGATATAACTTCACACATATGTGGTAAGCATGTATATTCTTTCTTTCTACCAGAGAAGGTAGAAACTCGAAAAATATGAACCTCATTCCCTGTGTTGGAGTAAGTTGGGCAGGGAGTGAGGAGACAGGAATTCATAGTTTATATTCCTGTAAACAGAGCACAGGCTATGCATTCTACTGCCCTTGTGCTGTTCGAAAACTGCCAAAAATTAATTGTTGGAAATGCTCAGGAGTGGATTTTGAATGTGCTCATTTCTTTGCACTACAAATGAAATACATGGAGCCCTACCCATACATATACACACATTTCTAGGAGTGTGACACAGAAAAGGCTTCGCTTCCACTGCTCAAGGACAGATTCTTTAGTGCTCTGGCACAGACACAGCCAAGCCAGCCAGACAGGAGGAGAACTGCCTTCCGAGTTTATAACATGCCCACCTACTCAATTAGCTTGTATTGGTGACAGAAAGTTAGAATATATTGATGGTTATTTATTTATTTAAATAAATTGTATTATTCCTATTGCAGCAGAAATACAAGGTTTTAATGCTTCTCCCCCAAAATTAAAATGTTTTGGAGACTGTTACCTGTTTGTATTGCCCAAAGTAATACCCTGTGCTGTTATTTCCGTCACTTTATTCTGTAATTACTTTGAAAATTAATTCCGTCCTTAGCCCATCAGTTTTATTGTAGTCTATCTCATTTTTGTAAAATAACACAGACAAGTTGGGGTTTTTTTCTCTCCTTGGGTAAGGTTGTAATGATTCAGAAATTCCTGATACTTTTTAGCATTGAATGTGCTTTACGTTTTCCTCTCCCCAAGACATAAAATCATGGTTATTTAAAGAAGGTTCAAAAATATAAAAAAATTGCTTATAGAGTCACATGATACTTAGTAACTCAGAATTTTTCATGCTGAGTATTAAGTTTTTTTATTAAAATTCATGTTTTTAATTAAATTAGTTATTTTTAAAACAACTAAACCAGAAAATTCATTGACAGAATATAAATGCATTTGTGGAAAAAAGGAATCATGATAAGAAACTATATGTGCTGGGTATATTGCTGACTATGGTTGTTTTGTGTTCTTTTTTCCCCCCTCTGTTCTAATACTAAATTATTCTATTAAATCATCATGAGTTTTTAACAGGTATACTTTAAATTTATGCAGCATTTGCTTTGCTTTTAATAAAAAGCATGTTCAGGAGTATATTCGTTATATTCTGTCAAATCCTTCCAAAAATAATGTCTTTTCAAGCACTGTGAAAAACAAGAAAAGTGAGGCTTGTGAAGTAGCAGTAGGTATGCAGTTATGGCCACTCACCACTAAAACTGTTACAAACTCTCAAGTATAAAACAGAACTGCATAAACAGAAAAAAATTCTGACAGTGATCTATAGTCCCACTTCAAAAAGGAAATCTTACTTGAGTGACACTTTGAGAATTGTAATAAAAAATTAGCTCAATATCACAGTCACAGGCTACATCAATCTTTGTTTCTAATGACAGTTTCTGATTTTGAGTTAAAAAAACCCCAACAAGATAAGGTATTTTGCTCACCAAAGCCAGAGAATCAATATTCATGCAAGACATAATTTTTGAAAAGAAGGGAAAATATCTAGGTTTTTTTTCCCAAAAATGATCAAAGGGGCATGGTCTTTAAAAAGATCTGTATGTGACTCACTCTATATATCAAAAATGTTGATCCAAGTTCAGTCAAACAAGATTAAAACATTGTGCGGTTTTCCATACTATCTCAACCTTTTACAGTCTTATAGTCCCCCTCTACACCTATGAATATAGTACTAAATGAAAAGATTTCTTGATGGTCTCATGCTTTCTTCTCTTCCTATTGGGATCTGAAAAAACAAGAAGATATCTCTAATTTAAACTATAAGATATTATTATTTAGCTGTTAAATTTCTATTTTCTTACAAGTTGATTATCACCACTATAACCAGACTCAGAAAAATATTTTAAAAAGAAACACATTTCCCTTCTCCAGATAACAGAAAAAATGAGTTAGAAAAGAGTGTGTGTGTATCTATGCATGAGAAATGTGATGAGGGAAAGCCAAGTCAATGAGCTGAGTTTTGAATGCTGTGATAGCAAGAGTAATTTTTATTTATTCCTGTGGTAAGTTTTATAAGCTTAGTCCTCCTCTCTGTTAGTGAGATTTCCTCTTCTGGTCACAGTTTTGTGATTCCACTGGAATGTAGCTGTCAGAGTTTATAGCAAGGAGTATATTTAAAATATATAGGACTTTGAATATCAGGGAAAGAAACAATCTACAACATATATTCACTAGGAGGCTGTGTGGAATGTAGAGCAGAGAAATGATGTTTTCAGTTCCTTGCAATTTCTACCGCTTTGAACTTTCATCACTATTTGCAGTTTCCTTACAAAGAGTGGATTATAATAAACACATCTGGGGATCAGAAGCCATCACTGCAACATCTGTGCTTGGGAGACTGAATGGTAAGTTTCTGGAATACTGCGTCCCAAATAATATTAGAAATTTTGAAGCCATAATCAATCAGAATTCTGCAGTAATATTAAGGGATCTATGATAGCCATATAATATACCTATAAAATAGATACAATATATTTTTAAAGGGTTCAATAAAAAAGAGCAAGGCTGCCGAGGTCACAGAGACAGAAGGGAGAAAGATTTTCTGCTTCATCACCATTCCTCTAATCTCTCCATCTCCACCTGGCAGGCAACTATATTTCCTTCCTTGTCATAATTGCTTTTCTTTTGCACCTTGATTTTAATCTACAGAACCAGAGGAACATTCATTTTCATTCAGCATAGTCCAGATTTGGGGCTGCAAAAGATGAGGGGGTCTGAGGCTACCAGGTGCCTTCAATGGGAACAAAAGTTGGTTTATGCTCAAGAGTTAAAAAAAAAAGCTCCTCTTCTGAAAACCATGTTGCTCCAGCCTCAGCTTCTGCCAAGGTCTGAGTTAACAGATCACATGATTTGCTTTGGTGAAAAATAGCTACCTTTGCCTTTTAATTCCTACAGAAATTTTGAAAACTGTTGTAGCTGAAAGACACTGCTTTTGAGAACTGTTATTTAAGGCAAAAGACTAAATGTTCCAAGACCTTGACATAAAGTTTTAAAGAAACTCCAAATTACAACTGTGAATTCTAGGTTTGCAAGATAGGACACACTGTATGGAAGATCATACTGTATGGAAGAACCAAAGGGAAGCCCTTATCTTCTGGGCTTCTACAGTCACATGCTATGCTTTACAGCATAGGAAACCAACCTAATGTTCTTCACTAGAAAGAAAAAAGGGGATTGAAGTACTGGAAAGTCTATGGGGATACTGACTTGACTACAAACCTGCTATAGAGAAGAGTCCTTCCACGTTTATATGTGTTTTAAAAGACAGCAATACCTGAAAGTCAGAGTGTGCAACCCATGCTTCCCAGGGGATTTAGCCTTTTACAGTGCATGCCTCAGTACTCATTGTAAATGGAATAATATTACTCTAGACAAATTTAGACTAAAGTGTAAATGTCAGTGTGCTTATACACAAATAACCTAAAAGATGCTGGCACAGCTTATAGGTGCTTCAAACAGACTTCTTGTTGAGATTATGATTTGAATTTTGATTAATAAAATCAACGCAAACTACTTCAGATTCCATATTACTTGAAGAACAAGAAACCTCAAAATTCAACCATCATTCTACAAGCTGCCCCTATAGTTGCCTAACTACTAATTACTTAAACGAATACTCAGTTCTGGCCTCCTCTGTAACTAGCAAGGATTTAAAATTCCAGTCAGCATTTCCCACATTTTCCAAAATTTCCTACATTCCAAATTCTTCATGAATTTCTATTGGACTAATAATCGTATTCTTCTCGGTGAATGTCATCTGTTTGGTAAATATCACCAAATGTCCTTTGTTTGGTAAATAACATTAATTGTGTGCCTCAGCAAAATAGAGATGTCAGACTATTTGCATTGGTCTTAAATTGTTTATCCCTTGCAGTACAGACAAGCCTGACTGTGATACAGTTAAGGGGGAAGCATACAGGATACATGGGTAATAGACAGTTTTGGCCATGAATTAAATCATAGAAATTCTGTAGGATACTATCGTAAGTCTTAAATGTGTGATAACACTTTATAAGTAAGTTCTGGTTAGCAGATCTTGACTGGGAAATCCCGGATATTACAAGACTTTTAAAAGTCACTACTTTTGTAACTACTTTTCTTTAGTAGTAGTCAGATAACAGCTGTAGTGAAGACTAATTCTTTTGTTTAATCTGCTTTTTATTGGTTAAGCCAAGTACTCTGTAGGTTCTTGGCCAAGAAAATATAGAAAGATATTCAGGTGTCATTGGATGTAATTTTGAAGTTTACACACTTTTTTAGCCTGGCAAGCAAAAATATTTCACCCAGGATATTATGCATGCACAAGACTGCCAAAAATATGTTTAAATGTTACAGATCTACAGTGCCATCTGGCCCAGCAGCTTTTCAGATACAGTCTAGAGACATAAGAGAGAGACACTGCTGGATATCTCATAAGAGATATCCATTATATCTATTTCCAAAGAATCCGAGATCTTGTCTAAAATACAGCAGGCTACTCTCAACAGTAGCCACCACATTTTACAAGAGAATTAAGGAAATAAATCGTGAAGTGCCTTCATATGTTCTCAATGGTACAATGTATTCACACATGCATTATGGATATAGACATCGATATATTGGCCCACACATACCTTTGGATTGGCCAGGGGTGACATGGCTTGTTACCATTTACAGGGATAATATTAGACCTAACTGTACAATGCAAACAATGTGAAATAAATACCAGCCATTTCTTAAAGGAAAAGACAAACTAAAAGAAACTACAAATAAACCAGAAATCTGTCTGCTTAATCTGTTTCTGACTGAGCCTCCTGATACTAGAGTTGCTTCTAATTACTCCACCTGTTTTACAGGTACCAGGTAGCATTTTATCAAATCAATAGCTTTACATTTAAGGACATGCAGTAATACGGCCTCCCTTTAATTTTCTTATTTTGACAGCATTCATAACCTTTGCAAAAATAATTTTCTGAGAAGAGATAATATGTGTTTCAAACTAAGAAAGTTTGAAAGGAAAGCTAGCTGGCTGGCTACTTGCCTGAACATGTTTAGAATTCTTCTAGTTCCTGGAATTCATGATACTGCAATGACTTTATATCTAAACTTCTGTCAATAGAGCATGATAGATTCCTAATTAAATTAGTTTATTTAGATTTTTAGGTCATTCATGTAGAAAAAATACTTAATCTGTGTAGAATGTGCCTGGTTTGAAATTTATTGGACATGTTATAAAGGGTTATACATTCTTATTTTGCTGCATCTCTAATGATTTCCATGTGATA
>VWZN01022521.1:60982-73877 GCA_013396955.1 Regulus satrapa
TTTTCTGGGCGGGAGGGGGGGGGTTGACTTCAAGAAAGTAGCGTGTTTTGGACAAAATCCCCTATCATTCCTGACCTTAAAGGTGAAAATCAACTTTTATCAAGGCATTAAATAGTAGTTAACAAATTTGGAAACAATGTTAGAAGACAGAAAATTATATGTTCTTTGAAAAGTTAATTCTGGATTATACTTAAGAAACAAGTTGGTTTCTTAAGTTGCCCTCCCTTACTTGAGGGACAAGCAGCTCAGACACTGATATGACAAATCTTTGTATTTAACTACAATGAAAAGTACTTATATTAAAAAAGTACTTTATATTAATGATAGCCTTTACATCCTGCTTACTTCAGGATGTACAACTACTTTACTTTGCTAAGCCTGTTTCTCTCTGGTTTTTCTGCTACACATTGTGGCTCAGGTCTCATCCCCAGGTTCTTCACTTTTCTTCCATTTAGTTGGTCCTTATGTGGGCTGCTGTAAAAGTTTGCAGTGTGAATTCTATTAGGAAGTTGCAATCCCCAAGTTGTCCTGGACAAAATTCCTGGAACAAACAATGTTTATAGTTCAACTTGTTTGTTGTAGTCGGCGAGAAAAACAACCAATCCAATCCCCCTGTGTTCCTAACAGACTTGCCTAAATAATATGCTTCATGGCATTACTGGATGTTCTGGGGAAGCCAACATTGCTTGAATATTTCTCTTTTACTGCTATTGTTGCTTTGACAGCTTTGATTTTATAGCAACTTTAATCATGTGTGTCTTATTCCTTCACCTCTGGCATTTTGCAAATATTCTATTTCTCACTTTTTGCTACCATAACTACCTTCATCAAATTATAATTCATCAATCTTTTTCCCTGACACCCACAGGGGAAACCCCAAAAGTATACTATGTCAGCTAAACAAGAAAATGCTAAATGTATACATGCAAGAAAAGCTATTAATTTTAAAAAATAAAAAAACAACTCTGAAAAAGAAAAATTAGGTATATAAGTTAATGTGACCCCAAGCCAGCATTGGCAGTAACTTATGTGCTGACAGTTATGAGCCTGTTTATTCTATGCTCAACCATACATGAGAAAAAGTGCTGTCAAGTAGAACAACAAAATGGACTTGTGTTATCCTAAAGATACAACGTGGCAATAAATCATATGAGGGACATTAATGCTATATTTACATTTTTCCCTAAAATAATAATTTTCTGAGGCTTTTTTTCCCTTATAACATTTGTTTAGCTCATTGTTCCAGGAAAAGCTGGAGGAGGTTCTGCCTGGATGACAGGAATCTATAGAGCTGTACATGCTAGCAAGAGCTATACAGAATTACATCTCCAGGGCTCCCATTTCTTGTAAGATCTATTCTTCTCCATCACCTGGCAGCTTTTAAGTGTGCTGGATAAATATTCACCCCAAAAAGACACTTCTATGGCTTTATGCTTTAATGCTATAGAGTACTGGCTGCTAGCCCTGGTCTCTCAGCATGACTAGATGTGGACACAGGCAGATATCTTACAGTTGGCAATGCATAAGGGGTTTTTTGTTTGGGTGGTTGGTTGGTTGGTTGGTTGGTTGGTTGGTTGGTTGGTTGGTTGGGTTTTGGCTTGGGTGCCTTTTTTGGGGGGGNGGTTGGTTGGGTTTTTGGTTGGGTGTTTTTTTTTGGGGGGGGGGTTTTTGTTTTTGTTTTTTTGGATTTTTTTTTTTTTTTTGTAATCCCTTTTTGCAAATGAGAATGAAACGGAGGGGAAATCAATGTAAAGAAACTAAAATCAAGTTTTGAGTGTATTTCTACAGCCTCCCCTCCCCCAGTTATTGTCCTAGAAAGTAGCTGATATTACATGTCATTGGGAAGGAGATGGTGAAGGGCCTTGGGGGGAAGCTGTGTGAGGAGCAGCTGAGGGCGCTGGGTCTGTTCAGCCGGAGCAGACTGAGGGCAGCCCTCACTGCACTCACAGCTTCCTCCTCAGGGAACAGGAGGGGCAGGCACTGATCTCTGCTCCGTGGTGACAGTGACAGGACCCGAGGGAACGGCCTGAAGCTGACTCAGAGGAGCTTTAGGTTGGATATCAGGAGAAGTTTCTTCACCCAGAGGGTGCCTGGACACTGGACCAGCTCCCCAGGGAAGTGTAATTCGATTCTTATTGACTTAAAAGGGAACCTGTTTCAGTCCGATTTTAGTTTTTTGATGCTAAGGCTGAAAGTAGAGTAATAAAGCAATGCAACCATGAGAACTGCATCCATAATGTATCAAAATTTCCATTTGACTCAAGAAGGACCAGATGCAAAGCTACAAAAACTCTGTAAAACCTTAATTTTAAAACTTGTTTCATGTAATCAGAAATGAGAGCATCTACTTCTATGCATGTTAAAGCATAACATTTGCTTGCTAAAATTCTATCTAAAAATATAGATTAAAAAGTTGTAAAAATTTTACATTTTTCAGCAACTTTGAAACTGTGTTTATAAATTTTTAGTACTATGGATATGGACTCATCCAAAGGATAACCCTCACAGATTATTGTTCCTGTGTGATTTTCAGCAAATACAAAATTTCCAAAGAAGCAGGAATTGCAATTGCTGCTTAAAAGGAAAACAGAATGGTAAAACAAAAAAAAAACCATTAATCTAAGCAATGTCTGTGTTTCAAACCTAAACAGAGAACACTGAACTAAATGCTGAAAACTGCAAACTTCTCACTAGCAAATCACTAATGATGGAGAGCTTTTGAGTAACAAATCTTTTCCTGAGAACCTCCTGCATTTTACCTCAAGTATAATCAACAGACAGAAGAGAATCCATTAAATCCTTAATAATAGATGAAAGCATCAATTGATCTAAGTAGCAGTTTTAAATTGACAGAAATATTATAAATTTAGAAAAACAGCGTGAGTCCATTGCTTTACATCAATCTTCTTTTATAAGTGATGTCATCCCTACATGAGATCCATGGGAGTGACTTCCAATTAGTAAAAGACCTTAAGCAGCTCAACATGCAATGATGACATTAAAGAGAGCTGCTTATAATTACATACCATAGTTAGCTGAACAAAGAGGTAATGGGAGAATTTTGCTATACAGCAACTCGTCAATACGAGTGATGCTACTCCTTATGCTTGACCATTTGGTCTGTTAGGAGAAATTAATTACACAAAATCTAAGGTGTTGAAAGCTTGTATGTCATTTCACAGCAGACTTAACTAGCTGGGAAGGCTTAGTGGTTTGTCTTTAATTTCTTAAAATGGGGGCCATTATGGGTAGTTGTAATATACTTTCGTAGTAAAGTAGCTCTTTTGTCTATGTGTAACATAGTCTTCCTACTCAAATGCAAAAATTAGCAAATTATTTAAATCACCAATTGAATTCAGTCAGAATTAAGTTCTAGCATGTACCAAAACAAGAATTAGGAGCTCTATTTTTCTTGGGATTGTGCCAAACAAATGAAAAATATTTTGTTAATAGGTAGACTGTATATACAGTGCATCTTTTTCTCCCTCTCCAAATCTTTATCTCAGCTAAGGGCACTGATAATTCTATATCTCCTTGGCACAGTGTGATCTGAAACCCGCACACACAGAACAGTGTTAGATGTGAACACCCCAGCAGAGCATGGCAGTGTGGTAGCTTGTGGCAGCCAAGTAAGCTGAGACACAGGGAACGATTAACTCTACCAGCTCCAGAAGATTGTTGAACCATTGCAGGTACACAGTTTTAGTATTCACAAGTGTGAATGTTCTCTAGCATTGGAGCCTTCCCAGCTTTTGGCAGCTAGAAGAGGCTTGATGCAGCAGGACAAGTGTTTGCAGGAGTTTCAAAATAATCTTCTTCACAATGGCCCGTGAAAGGAGATAGATACAAAGAACAAATGCCACCCCAAATGCTCTTGTCTGTTTTGTTCCCATAAATGTAACAGGAATTAACACAAAACAATAAAAACCTATTTTCCACCACCAAGCAGGTAGTGCCTGCTTTTTTTTCTCTGAAATATGTGAGTGATTGATTTTCTGAACAAGAAAACTTGTTATGCACAGGGATTTTGTAATCATCAAGCAAACAGCTTGGTCCTAAAGACTGTTGTCATAATTACAGGATTGCAGGTGTCTCCTTACACTTAGTTTTCCATGAATGCCCTAACACAGTGTTGAACAGGATCCCTTTCAAAAATGTTTCAGTTCTTCACTTGTTAATTTTAATTAGTTGTGTGTTGATTAACATGTTCTTTTAAATTGCTTCTGTAGGACAGCGATCCTAAGATCTAAAGAGGCAAATTTGCAGGCTTTGTTGCTCTTATTGCTTTTCCTAGCTCTCTTTTAGTATATGTAAAAAGACTTTTCTTTATTTACCACTGCACCAGAGCACATGTAAATGTGCTTACAGTATATCCACTCGCTGTTCTCTCTAGAACATCAAAATTCCCTGCAAATTTTACTTGTATTGCTAGACTGAGAGGGGTCTTTTATTACATAGAATGCGCCACTAAAAACTAAAATACTTAAGCAAATATTTTAGCAACTATTTTTCAGTAGCTTTTCTAGATAGATCTCCATAGCTATGGATATAAATCCTGGGTTTTTTTCATCATCTCTCTCTCAGCTCTGTTTGAAAAAGACTAGCAAAGAAATTAATACCAGTTTTACTTACTGAAATCTTCTCCCACTCTCTGCTGCTTTTAGGTACTGGCACGCACAACCCCTCCAACTTCTGCTCTGTGCAGTGTACAGAGAAGAGGACTTTTTTCTTTTTTTATTACACTTCCCAGTACTGCCCTGCAGCTTTCCCTTATTCTTCCCAGTCAGCCAGCCAAATTAAATTCTTAATGCCAGTGAGCTTTCTTGAGCTGAAAAGAATTAGATTCACCTCATTCTTTTCATTCGTCTCTGAAATATTATGTATTAGGGTACAATATGTTCCAGCATGCAGCATATATTGGTAGGATTCCACAATAAATTTGTGCTAAGTGAGACAAATTATACGATTCACTGTTTTCCAGCATTGACCTGTGCTATATCTTGCATCTCATCTCAGATTATCAATAGAGAGAAGATCCATTTTTAACAAACTGTTATAGAATAGGCTTCTTGATGTTGGTCCTGAAGGTGAGCAAAACATTGACTCATTATATATGAGAAGATTCAGACAAAAATTAGAGAAAATCACAAAGACAAAGAAGACAGTAAGTTTGCTGTCAGGTGTGTAAGTGCAATAAGTGCATATGGCTGGGGAGCCTATCATGACCACTGAATTCTGCCCCTTGCCTTTCATGAATTAGAATTAATTTGAAGTATATGGCTGAAATATTTACTCACTTCCTGTTAATTTCTTTTATGTTATCCTTCTATTTTCTTATGCTATGCTGTATTCAATGTTATGGTTTTCTCAATTACATTCTTCCAAAACCAAAAACACACATGGTATCTGCTGTCATATTTAACTGGGGGTGTTTTATTGAGGTCTGTGCCTGCAAAGAAATGAAAGGAACGTAAAAGAAACTGATGAAAAGACAGAGAAAAGCAAGAGTGTGTTTTCCCCACCAAATCCCAAACCAAACAGAAATCCACACACTGTCCCTCTTGTATGCATGTAGGCTTGCCCTAAATAAATAAATGAATGAACAAAAGAGTCTGAAATGATTGTTGCTCTAAAAACTGAGGGAGAAACAGTTTAAGATATCTGTCCCCGGTGCTGAGAGGACCAGGATTTGACACACGCCTTTGAAGAAAGAAAGAATGTGCATATATTTTCAGAGAAGGGTAACAGAAGAGAAATTTCTTCTCCTGACAGTGCTGAACTCCAATAGAATGGTTAGGGCTAGAAGGCAGAGTAATTTGAAGAGCTGATCTTTAGTGAATATCATTCTGAATGATTAAAGGGATTTACTTCATATATCTAAAAATATCAGCCAGTTCTGAAATAACAGACTTTTTAGATAGTGTATTTCACATTCTGGTAGCTTTTCTGGACCAGGTGCCTCAAGTTTCTGTGTTTCTATGACATTTCTCCCTTTTTTTTTTTTTTTCCTGACCACATGTTTTAAAGGACTCTGAGCTACAACTATTGAGTTCCAGATCCTGATTTCAAACCTTCTGTGTGTTCAGAAGGATTCAGAACTGTAGGGGCATTTTGACCCATTTCTCATTATAATTAAATATATTAAACAATATTAGCCTTGTTGCTGTTCCCTAGGGTATCCCACTATTAATCTTTCCTACACTAAGAATGGGCTATTTATTCCTACCCCTTGCTTCCTTCCTATTAGCCAGCATTTAATCACTGACAAGAATTTGCCTCTTACCTTGTGGTTGCTAAATTTCCTTAATAGACTCTTGTGATGAACTTTATCAAAGGCTTTCAGAAGTCATATCATATTTGTTTCTGCTTCTTTATCCATTCTTTACCATTTCAAGTAATCATAATGGTCTGAGAAGCATAAATTATCCTAGTGAAAGCCAGGTTTGTTTTCTTTAACCTATTGTTTTGTAGAGTAGAGTAATTCCCCCCTCCCCCCCCCTTTTTTTAATTCTTATTTTTTTTTTTTTTTTTTTCCTTTCATGGTGATGTAGTGTATTTGTAAAGTAATAGGAAGGAAATGTGTTGTACCCTCTTCAATGATATGATTTTATTTTTCTAGTGCTCCAGAGAGCTTTTCTGCCCACTTTTTTTTTTTTTCTCCAAGTGCCCACTTTTCTGTAATTCATCCTAAAACAAAATCTGTTTCTGTTTATACACCGGTTTCAGCAAAGGTATCTAACACACAGCTTGTATGTTGCGTTGGTTGGGAATACATCATGTTATGGTTATGACAAATATAAATATTTTCTATAGATTAAAACAGAAAACAGTTATATATGATTCAGTATAGCATTGTCTTAGCTTAGAACAGAAGCTCTATAAAACAGATTTTTTTCTTTACTACAGCTATTAATTTTTAAAATTATTTAAGATCAGGACTTCAAGTAATTTAGGCAGATAGCTGTGCAGCGCAATTTTATTTGTGTGAAATCAGATATCTGTCCTTTCCAATAGGCAAATAAACAAAGAGAAAAAAGATGGAGACAGCTTAACAAGAGAGGTCAAGAATTATCTTCTGAATGCTGAAAAACTCAGCATAACACAGAAAATTTAGCAATCAGTCTTAGAAATTTTCATTCTCCTTCTTGAGTAAAACTCTAGTTAGTCCCATGCTCAGTATGTGAAATAGTATCCAAGTTCTTTCTTTTTCTGGGGAAAACAGTCCTCAGTGCAGCCCTGATTCTGAACATTGGCCATAATTCAAAACATAGTTTGTGCTTTATCTCATAATGTTTTTTATGACATTGGGAAAAAATTTTAAAAATCATTTACTCAAGAAATGCCTAAGTACTCTTACATATTCTCATAAAAGGCCAAAGAGCAGCAATTCCAAGTAACACTTTCCTTGTGTGTTGAGGTAGATGACTGGCACACTGAAGAGTAACTATCATGGCACTGAATGCGCACATTACATGGTAGCGCCACCTTTAACAAAATGTTTCCAAAGGCTGTCACAACAAGGTATTGAAACCTGATTATACTACCATGGCATGAATAAATGATGATAGGATAAAATTTTCTCCTGCTGACTGCAATACCTCGTATGCTCTTTCAGCTTCCTCAGCAGGCCCTCTCCCCCCACCCCCTCCTTCCCACTTCCCTGGCGCTTTTCTCTCCCTTCAGTCAATACCAATGGTTCAAGTGACAAATAAAATTCCTGTCTCTCAGTACTTTCCTAGGCTACAGGTTGGAACAAGTGAACCATTAGTTACTTCATGAAATCCTCCTTTGTGCAACCAGGCTGAGAGCAGTTGCACCTTTATGCATATTTTATGCACATTTATGGGCTGCATTTCACAGTGCTGTATTTAGTTCCATTACAGTTTTCCATCATATTGCTCTTTTATTATGGCATTAATTATGTATTGCTTTTACTTTATTTTACAGTATTTTTTTCCATTATTTTCTTAGTTGTGTTTTATAATGTGTATAAAGTTAATTTGTAACAGTAAGGTTAATGTTATCCTGGCACTTTAAATTAGCCAACTTGTTATTTTTTCGAATTATTTCATCTGGGTACCTCTTAAATTTCCTTTTTTAAAAAAATCAACGTTTAAAAACTCTGAGACACTAAATAATTCATAAGCAGAGGGAATTTTTATAACAATAAAAGAGCTTTTTTTAGGAGGATGAGCTTCGACTGTGACCATTCCAGGTCATATGAAGCAGCCATGTTGAAAGTGGGCCACAGTCAGCCTGGGAGAGGTGGTGAAACGGTAATGAAAGTGAATTAATGCAAATAGTATATAGACTTAGTTCCATAGCAGTATAAATACTTTCTCACCAGAGATAATTTTGATTCTCACACATGATGATGTGCAGGGAGCATCTGAATTGGCTGCAGTACATGAATGAGTCAGTTCTCCGTTGTGGGATTCTCAAGAGATAATTCAGAGCACTAAGAGGAGAATCCCACGCCTTTGGATAAGAGTCTTTTTCAAAACTGCTATTAGGAAAATTACGCATCCCAATTAAAAGTGATACAAGTAAAAGTGAAACATCATGATCAGGAATTGTTTAGCTAAATAGTGATTTCTCGTGAAAAATAATAAAATTTTTGAGTCTGTCTACAGGAAGAACTTAAAGTTATTTTCATTACTAGCCTAAGAAAAAACAGAAACTATTTTTTGTGTAGTATTTAGAGGCTCTGATGTGACTTATTAAAGCAACACCATCCAGACTTTGAATTGCCATTGTGCATATCAATCTGCCTATTATATGGTCATGGGGGTAATTTGGGGGCTGCTTTCTGTGTTCTGCTTCGTCTGGCAAGTCCCAGCAGAAGCTGAAGTGTAGAAGTTCCAGAATAACTGAAATGTAGCACCCTTTGCAGCCAAAATTCATAACACGAGCTTCTCATGGTGAAAAATGTCTAGGGCTACAAAGCATGGGTGAGGTTCAGTGACATGACATTTAGAAGTTCCTTCTATTTCACATAGAAACTTAATTGTTAGGGTTTGTTTTGTTTTGTTTTGTGTTTTAATTTCCTGTCCAGTCATATACCAGTTTTTCCTTAATTTTTGGTGGGAAGATTTATTCAAATCAGTGCTGATTTTTAAGAAAATTAAAAACAGAAGGAAAAAAAGTTAATCAGCAAAGCTTAGATTATGTCTTCCCACCTTATTTCTAGAATTTAGCTCTCTATATGTATTAATTTATAAATTCTTTTTTTAAAAATGTAATGAAGGTGACAAAGATGAGGGAGGTCCTTATTGCTAAATATGTGCAGATCTCAGAAATTGTGGCTGCTGGCAGCTTTTGAAAATCAGACTAATATTTCATATTGAGCTTTTCCAAATATTTTCTTCTGTTTACAGAGGATAGAAAAAAATCTTGTGAGTTTGGCGATTGCTTGAGAACATTCATTTGGAAGAGATTTTCCCATTTGGAACAAAGACTGAAGAAAAAAAGAAGAGGCAAAGGGAAAAGGTCATTTTGTCCTTTGTGCTGTTTTGCTGTTCTTAAGAGCACAAAAATTCTTTTGTCTACTGCTTTTCTAGCTGCAGGCACAGCTGGAGTTCTGGCTTTCTTTCCTACCTGAACACTGGTTCCTCTTTCATATCCAATTTGAGGTGGGCAGGAAAGGAAAAATATCTAAATGTAATCAGAGAAAACAAATGTTTAATATTTAAATATAGCTGATAAAGTGATCATATACATACCTCTTCCCTCATTAGATTTGCCATTTGCATCCTTTATTTAATTATAAGGATCATGTTGCACACCTATTCTGTGGCTCCTGCTTCAGTGATATTATTCCTCCCTGGCATTTCTATGCCAAAAAAAAAGAAAAAAAAAGTAATAAAACTTTCAGACAGAAAAATTATGGTAATTTCTTCTCTGTTACACCTCCTTGTTTTACACATGGGGGCTGAGCTGCCAAGTGTGGACCCAAATTTGCGGCCCAGCCCCTTGAACCCAAATTGCGGCCCATGCGGAGGCTGCGTTCTATCTCCGTGCTCCCCGGCCCAGTGCTCGGGTGTGCACTCTGCCCTGCCCCGCGGCCTGGCCAGGCTCTGCCGTGGTGCCATACTTGTGGAAGATGGCGCTTTCTTCCTTTCTTCTGCTCTTTCCTTCAGTTTTGTACTTGCACCCAGTGCCCAGGGTCTCTGGTGTGCCAGCCAAACCCACTGGTAGAGCCACGGCGCTCCTCTCGCGGCTCGAAGCCTGAGGGCGGGCGGGAGGCATGAGCTGTCCCCAAAGTCACCCGCAGAACCAAATGTGGGTACTGCAACAACTACGTGGGGAACTGAAAGCAGCACATTAGACAGAAACCGCTTTTAGAGATGGATCATATAACACAGTATTAAACTCCTTTATAATTGGGCAATAATTTAGAATTCATGTAACTTTTAAAATAATTAGTTGCATTCAAAATAGTATTTTGTAATGCATCATTTTAAATTACACTTATAAATTTAGATATATCATTAGAATGAAAATAAATATAGAACTTAATTTAATAGTTGTGAAATAAACCTAGGTTTTATATTTCTGCCTTGAGAGTATAACAGAAAACAAGGAAAATAATTTCATATTAAAATCTGGGTAACTGCGGGGCATTTACTAAAACTAATATTATCTTAGTTAACTTTCAAATATAAAAAAGGGCTGGGTAAATAACTCTCTATGAAATCTGAAGTATAATTTATAATGAATTTGTACTAATGATATCTAATGTGCCTAGTTAAAATGAAAGCTTTATTGAGAATAAATGTTGCTCATTTACTTCAAAGGGAACTACCAGACATATGTAGTTTGACAGTAATTTTTAAAATAGAACAATACTGGCTAATAAACACACAATTTAAGTATTTCCCTTATGAAAATGAGATGCTTAATGTTTAAAATTTTATTTAATTGTATAATACTTTTTAAAAAAATCTCCAGAATACTTTACTTGCAAAACACCTAAAAAAAATTCCTGAAAAGCTCTTTGATAAATTCTTCAATAATAAGTATTGCTACTTAAATCAACACACAAATAACCTTATTGAAATATTAAATTAGGTATTATACTGGTACTATGAAGTATAGTTCTCTGGAAATGTTCAAGAATTTGAATTTGCATTTAGTAAATTTCTATGCTCAAAATATCCATTAGTTCTCATTCTGTACAATCAAATAATTTAAGCAAAAGGAGTCATGCACCATATATTTTATTTTTAATTTTTATTTATAGAATATTAAAATTAGCGTTAGGTCTGTTCATATTCATTAAGAAAAACTACAGCAGAAGAATCCCATTTTACAGAACAGTCATTGATTTTAATGAATATGTTTTACTGTAACAAAGTGAAAATCTTTCCCAAAAATAGGTTTTCCTTAGATTTTCTTCACAGGCATAAAACTCCTAATTTAGTGTGACATCTTCTAAAATATTTTCCCCCATATATTTTATCACGTTTTACTGAGGAACTGTTCAATCATCCTTACGGCTTGCAATATAAAGATTTGTTCCATCGTTAAGGGAACTTGCAGAGACCTTTGCTCACATCATTGTTCCGTGGGGAATGCTGGGTGTTTTTTTTATTTGTTTCATTTTAACTGAGGCAATGCTTAGCATGTCTGGTTAGAATTCATAAAATAGGTGGTGTCGCAGTGTCACAAAGCCACACATTTTCACGTCTAACTTAATACACATTTTAAAAAAAACTTTAAAATAGAAAAATAGAAAATTCTTTGTTCATACTTACTTGAAACAGTATATTGTATATGTTTAATGGCAAATTCTCAGGTACATTTACTTTTAAAGATGAGAGTTATACCTTGACTTCCTAGAATATTCAAGGCATTGCAGAGTTAGGTTAGATCCATAGAGTGTCCCGATGTTTTCAGTTTTTATAGCGAAAGAACATTGTGGGTTTTTTCTGATTGTGAGCTTTTTTTTTTTTTTTTTTAGGAAGTTGTCAAGATTGGTAGTAATCATTTTACATCAACTGTTTTCTGCAGGGGCACCTACAGAAATGCTTATAAAAAAACTTCCCTGAACGGAAATTAAAATTTGAAACCTTTTTTTCTAATCTATTCTTCAGCTGATATCCTAGGGCAGTTCCTTGATTTGATTGCATTTTGCATCATTGAAAGCTGATTCCAGTGGATTGGATCGGTTCTCCAGTGAGCTGAAGCCATCAGTGATGCACAAAGAATGAGAACAACCTCTTCCAAGGGAGGAACATTCATGCTGAAGGAAAGTTATAGCACTAAAAATTCTAGTGAAGACTAGGCAGCTCTAGTCTCTCATCCAGGTCAGTGCTTTAGATACAGCATGTTAGAGATGCTTTGACAAGCAAGTATTTTTATTTATTAAGGATACAGATTCTGAGGATGTGCTGGTTTCAGTTAGAACCTAGCCCACAGAAGTCATTGACTAATCAGAAAAGTGTACGCCTCTGTGCATACACATTTTAAAACTCGAGACCCCGGAAAAGAGGCTCTCTTTCCTTCTGGTGAAGACCGAGGTAACATCCCAGCTCCGCCGCACCCGGGCCAGGCCAGCCCCCGCCATTTGGCTGGGGGGGCTGAGCCGAGCCCGGCCTGGCCCGGCCGAGACTCTTTTTTTCCTTGCACACCCCGAGCTAGGCCCGCACGGCCGAGAGGGCCCGGAGCCGTGGCATGGCCGAGAAGCCCCGAGCTGCTCCACACAGGCACAGAGCAGCGGGAGGCCCCGAGCTCCGGCATGAAGTGGCGGGAGGGTCTAACCTCCTGCATAGAGCGGCGGAAGGGCCTGACCTTCAGACACAGAGCAGCGGGAGGGCCTGACCTAGCCGAGCTGAGTTCTGTTTCTCTTTGTATTCCTGAGAAAAGCCTAAGACTAAGAATGTTACTTCTATTG
>VWZN01022521.1:74286-90005 GCA_013396955.1 Regulus satrapa
TTTTGCTAGAGAAGCTCCTCCTCTTGAGTAGATTGAAAGATTGTTTTAAGAGTGAGATATCTTTGAGTTTTGTCCTCTACATTGTTGTGTTGGTGAGAAAAGAAAAAGAGTGTTAAAGGAGAAGTGATTTAAAGGTTTCATTCTGATTTCTATAAACCAGTTTAATTTGTCAATAAAAGTTTTCTTAGTTCTTCTTCTGAAGAAAAAAAAAAGCCTGTTTTGCTTTTTCTCCTGGTCCTATCTCACAGCAAAAGATAAGAAACTAGTTCTGGCAAGTGCAACCTCTGCACAAGATAAAAGTTATGCCAAATTACAGACCCAAAACCACTATAGAGGAGAAGAGAATAAAAAGATGCCTTGGTTTCTACCCATGTAGAGAGATCAACTGTACAGGGTAGCTGGCCCGGATCATCCTAGACATCTTCTGTTTACCTGGCCTCATTTCTGCCACCCTTACATACGTTTGTACCTTGGCACGTGGAGCCTCGAGCTATGAGACAGTGCAACAATGGTTCATAAAAGTCACAGGATTTGCCATAATCTTCTGAACATGCTTAGAGGGTACATTTTGGGGTAATGCAGGGAAGTTTCACTGCAAAGTCCACTCTACTGACTCAGTATTTTTACTTCGTTACTATTCCCTCTGAAAAATAACCACCCAAAATGTCAGGGCAGTAGTGATAATATGGACCCTGATTTGTGGGCTATAGGGCTGTCAGAAGTCTCCCTGGGATTTTATTCTCTTTCAGAATTTGGATCGTTTGCTCTCATTGTATTCTTCTGCACATATTTCTGTGCTCAGGACTAAAGGGGAAGCATGATTAGTACTTGTGCTGCTGTTGTACACTGTCAGCTTAGGATGGCTGCAGACCTTTTCATCTAATCAGCACTCATGTGTCAGCTAATGCAAGCGTAACACTAAACATGTTCTGATCATCCCCCAGAGAAATGACATTTCATCTCTGGGTGTACATTGTGAGAAATCCTAAATGTTTTTCTCATTGGACTGAACACTGTGTGAATACCAAAAAACCCAGCTAAATTCAAAAGGTCACATTAGACAATTCTGAGGTGAACAGATGTGGCTGTATAAGGTTACAGCTAGGTACTTCATGTGCACTTTTTAGATTTGTGTTGGGAATTGCATTTCTGAAACAGTCTCATTGGTGCTGTTATGTAAATTCAAGTGTAAATCACCAGGAGACCAAAAATTAAGAAAGTCTAAACCCTTAGTAATACATTTATTGCACATTAGATGAGTCAAAGCAAAGCCCAAAAAGCTACCCTTCTGTGGAGCTAAACCTTAATTAGATGATAAATCCAGAATTTTATGATCTGATAAATAATTTTGAGTTATATTTTGGAATGCAAATTTTTTCAGTTAATAGCAAATGATCTGAGGAAAAACACCTATTAGATGGCATGTTCTACTAAGTTACATATAAGGCTGTTTCTCTAAGGAATGCACACAGTTCTCACCACCACTGACCACAGGTGTGCATGTAATGTCAAACTATGAGCAGATTTCTCTCTGCATTGGGATAAGCAGGACTTTATCACAATAAACAAAGCACAAGACAAAGTAATGTATTTTTACTTGGCAAATGGTGTCCAAGGGAAAAATGAAAGGATTACATTCTCATCCACACAGTTCAGGGCCTCTCAGATACACCATATTTTCACTAATGCAGAAGCTATAAAAATTTCTGGATATCCATGTTGACTGTTCTGATAACAAGTAACACATAAACTTTGCTTTTGGATTAGTGGATGCCAATGCTTCAGTTTATGAATTCCTGTTGAAACCTGTTCGACTCTGCTGCAATTCACAAGTCAAAAACCTGTCATGGTTCTCACTGATATTAACACTGCAATTAACAAGTTCTGTGACTATAGAGAATCAAGCAGAGATCTCAAAAAGAAAAAGGATTTTCTATTATATTATCTTAAAATCATAGATCCCGCATTGGAAATATATTCAAATATGATAGCTTGTAAAGATAAAATGCAGAGAACAAAAAATTATATAAGTAAAAAACTAAATGCAGTAAATGGTCCATATTTATATCTCAGTAGTTAGAATACAAATAAACAAACTTGGTAAAAACACATCAGTGCTTCCAATTAAGGTAATATAATTGTATGCTTTGAAGTGGAACAATGGAAAATTCTGATCATCCATTTTATTAATATGAGGCACAGATTTCAGAGATGTATAAAAATGACATTTAATCTGTTTAAAGCATCTGCTACTGTATACTTTTTGTATAACATTTGTACTTTTTGTACAAATTTTGTATAAACACACACATTAGATCAATAAATAGATACCTATATAGATAAATATCTATCATATGAGATCTGGTCCTGTCTTTAAAAAGCCTTAAATTTTTACACATTAAATTTAAGTGCACAGGTACTATAATGAAAGCATATGATACTGATGTTCTTTACCAAGGAAGGAACCATCACTGTCATGGCCATAACTGGCAAAATTCTTATATGCTCTGAATAAAGATTAATGATGTTTCATTAATTATACTAGTGGTTGAACAACATATGTTAACTAGTGGTGCTTTTCCTCATCGTATCACATACCCTTTTTTTCTTCCTCCTTTTCAATTGAAAATGTGTGGTAGAGCATTCCTCAGTTGGAATCACCAAAATGATGTTTACATTCCAGTCTGTGCTCATGGGACTTGTTAGCCTTGATTATAAAATTGAACTCTTATAAGTTAAACATCTTCAACTAAAACCAGCTGTTTTGTCATAAATATTTATGTATGGACAGAGCTCTACATTAGTCGTTTTTAAAAGATATGGGCTACAGTTATCTTCTTTGGGTGCACTGCTGTAATAAGTTTTACAGTCAGACAGCTCACAGTGTCTTTCTATGGGAAAGGAAAGCAGCTTCCTAACAAAAATGAGTAAATGTTTACTCTGCCTGTTTACTCAGTCTGGCCATTGAAGCAGTTTGTCTAAAATACTGTTCAGTCATCGGAGGGGAAACTGGGCCAGGCATACGGATTTCACGTCAGAAAGGCAGAGGGAGATCAAGTGTTTTCAACCTCAAAAGGGGGTCATTTAAATCATTGTTACTGCTTCTAGATGGCATAACACAGCTTCTTTATGCCAGTGCAGAGCAAAGGAGAAAGGGCACTTAAAATACTACCTCTCCCTTTGGAAATGTTTTAGACCTTCCTAGCACTTAGTGGCAGGTTACAAAAAGGGCAGGTGGAAATCAAGAGCAGTCATCTGACCTTGACACCAGGTGCCGGCAATTGTCTCAGTTTGCTGCTCCCTATACCTGGGATTTGTGAGCCTGGTCTTCCATCAGAGTTCACTGCATACATAGCCTTCCCATGAGGGTGGAGGGACAAGGGACAAAGTGTGCTGGTCTGGTTGTGCCAACCCGCTGCCCTTCCTGTCGGGGTTTATTCCACAGAGCACATTGGCACCATTGATTTCTGGACTATGAGCCTGCAGCAAGTTTCAAAACAGTCTAGAAATTAATTTGGTAGTTTCCATACTCCTTTCTTGAGTTGATTTTCAGATGTAAATTATTTGAGTAAAGCAAAGGTTTTATGAATGGAGCAAAATGAAATGAGAATATGATAAGCTGAATGTAAAAGGTGAGAGAGAACATCTGTCATTGCTACTGCTGGGTGGAGAACTGCAGAACTGCTACTGCATTGGCTGCTATCTCTGCCTCTGCTTTTGTGTATCGCAGTTACAATGCACTGCCACAATTATAAAAGTTGGTCTTGTTTTTCATTCTGGCTTTATTAGTGTAAGGAGATTTTTTACTGAATTTTGTTGCTGATGTGTAATCCCAGCTGTATATTAGAGCATAAAATCTCTTGCAGTACCTGAACTCTCCTGGCCTGAAGCAACAAAGGAAACATATTTTAGTCATATGCTTTGAGAGGAAACTGCTCTACATCTCCCTTTCTTTTGTCCAAGTTTCTGTTCTTAGCTAGTTACGCTTGATGGCTGGCATAAATTTACTCCATTTTCTTTCACGTGATCTAATGCTGCTATAACTGAGGGAAGTTGCTATCACACAGTTTGCCTGTAATTTGAGCAATATGTTCTCCTTGCCTGATGAAATCTTAGAATAATTGAGGCTGGAAGGGAACTCATGAGGTCTGTAGTCCACCTGCAAGCTTAAAACACGGCCAGCTGGAGGTCAGACAAGGCTGCTCAGGCTGTTCAGCTGGTCCTCAGAAACCTCCAAGGAAGGAGACTGAACAGCCTCTTAGGTCTCTCCTGTCATGCTCAGGTCCCTCAAGTAAGCAGCAAACCTGTCTGCACTGGGGGCTTGATGGCAGATAGGTGTCCCTTTCCCTGCAGCAACAGGTTTCCCACTTACTGTCGCTTGCTGCATCCTCTTGGTGATACTGCTCAAAACAATGACATTTTCTTCCTTCGTCTGCTACCAGGGAAATGAACCTCCTTTGGAATTGCAAAGCTGCAGGTGGAGAAAGAGCCAGGTGCCAGAAACTGCAAGCCTTCAGACTTCCCAGTCTTGGGAGTTGTCGTGGTTTAACCCCAACCAGCAACCAAGGCCCCCACACCTTTTTGTTCTCATGGCTTTGTGCGTATTTTTAAGGAATAATTACTGTTTGTGAAAAGGATGTAACTGAACAAGTCAGCAATGAATTCCTATGATAACAGCATCTTTACTTTCCCCCATTGCTACTGTATTTCAATCCTGCTCTTCAAAAATTGTAGCTTGTGGGTTAAGGCAGCAGTTCAGTCTTTAGCCCTGGGACAGCGCAGTCATGACAGACGCTGATCGTGCAGCGCGTGTCAGGTGCTCAGGATGCGTTTAAACACCGGCTCCTGCTACGTTACATAGAGAATGCCCGGGGCTGATAGTGATTGTTCAACATTCAGTATTACAATATAGGTTTTTGTTGGGTTTTCTTCAGTGGCTACAATCTGAAGAAGAAGAGTGTACTGCATTTTAAATAGAAAGCACATATAAAGATTTTATTCCTTACAGTATTTTGTCAGTACAACACTGTCATACCAAAACACTCTGAATTCAAGAAAATGAGAAACAGGAATCTTTCTTTTTCTTTTTCTGCTTCTTCTTCTTCTTCTCCTTCTCCTTCTTCTTTTCTCCTCTGTGCACCTCTTGAATACTTAGAAAAAACCTTGAGAGGTAAAAACTTAAGTACTGGAGCCTGAGTGTAATTATGCTTTAAGTTTGGAATGTCACCTCTCTAAGTTACTACAATTATTTCACATGCACCTAATTTCAAGTGAAATTATAATCTTATTTTTATCAGAAGTAATACACCTGTAGTTCAGAAATGAGAATGGGCTTGTGAATATGTAGCAAAATATTAGAAATATGGTAAAGTAGATCACTGGTGACAAAGTAGTAATTTTCAGTGCAAAATAGTCTACTAATAGACATTTTTTACAATCAGGTAAAATGAGTAAATGTGAGAATGAAAAAATGTGAGCATGTGAGCTACTGAAAGAAGGGTATCTTCAGCAGTTTTTTCCTGTAAACACGAGGCAATGATGTGAAGACAAGAAAGAATTTTAACATACCTTTACAAATATCACTTGCCAAGAGCTTGCAACAACCTGTATTACTTCACAGTTTATGGAGGGTATTTTAAATGTATGTAAAGAAAGACATGTTAGGAAATTTGCTATGTTGCTGTATAAAACACTATATGCTGCAGTGCTCTTGAATTTGGGTCATCAGGCATCTTAATGTTGTTACAGAAATAAAAAATAGTCTGTGTTCAAACGTCTGTGTTTACACATTTTTCATACCTTTTGAACCATGTTTGTATCAATACATTTCTCTTAGCTTTTAAGCCAAGAAGCCTGATGGGTTTTTATGTTCTTTTGTAAATAACAGACTTCAATTAACTGTAGTTGAATTCACCTGAAAACATCACCTGAATTTTGCTAACTAAGTAGCTTCCTTCAGACAAAATGACACCTACTTTTGACTGTCATGATCCATTAGTGAGAGTGAACAAAGTCCTCTTTCTCAGTTCAGTTGCACAGCAAGCTCTTTTTTTTTTTTTTTAACTAGTTGTTAAAAATACTTAGGGAAATGCATGCATAATGGAAATNAGTTTTTTTTTTTTTTTTTTTTTTTTTTTTTTAACTAGTTGTTAAAAATACTTAGGGAAATGCATGCATAATGGAAATGGCCTGTGTTAGAAGGGGAGTATGGAAGAACACACTGTTTATTAGGGAGGAGTTAATATCTATTAATTAAAATCATGGAGCATTCAAAAATAAATATCAAAGTTCTTGACATTTTGGTTTTTTTTCTCCTGAGTAATTTCTGTACCACTTCCTTTCCTTCTTGAATAATATAATTTTTGTTTCCTTTACAAAATAAATCCATTGTTTTCCCCTGCATTTTATTTTCAGTATGGAAACATGACCTAAGGCGAGTATTGTTGTCTGTCAAGATGAAACACAATGCATTCTTGTGCTATCTTTCCCTGTTTCTGCCCCTATTTCTTCCCTATTTCTAGGCAGATATTTGTGGTCATTTTCAACAATGTAAGTAGTGAGGCATTGGATGAAGAACGAAAAAAGAAGCCGCTTTTTTAATGGCAAGGCTTAAATACCTTGAATATGGTCATAAGTGAGAACAAAGGTGGCAAGAGTTTCATTACCCATAATTAAAAAGAAAGAAAAGAAAACTGAAATACAACGAATGAACTAAAATGGACCAGAAAATGGATGGAGAAAATTGAGCTATTTCTCTCTCTGGTGTTAAGGTCAAGCAGATAACTTGTGTTTTAATACTCAATTTTCTTGTAGTCAGAACTTGCTCTACTACTACAGCTGGGCACTGGTTAAGTCCATGCTCCATTTTATTAACTCATCCTTATCATAAACTGCTAAGCTTGGTTCCTAGTGAACTTTTCTGTGAATTCTGCCAAAGTTCAGGGCCTGAAGTCAGAGATATGTCTTACTCCTTTCTCAGACTATTCCTACACATTGCAGAGTGTACTTCAGGGAAGCCTGTCAGCAGTAATCTCATATTACCTCTTCTAGACTTTTTTCATTTCCTCACTGTCTTTACATTCCTTTGTGGTCAGTCCACATGTGCCTGTGGCAGTATTTGTCAGGACCTGCTAAGTGGGTGGCTGGGCCGGTCGCTTCCTGATGAATGTGCAGGGAGTGCAGGGAGGTTAGCCCAGGCATGTTCTGCAGTGCAGGCAGTTCAGGGCCAGATTGCTGTACAGACAGAGGATCAACTTGTGAAAATACAATTCAGACAAGATTCTTGATAAATTTTATGAAAATTATCTACAGTGAGGAATTTGAAAAGGCACTCAGTGCTGCAGTCAGCACTAAATCCCTCATATTTTACAACCCAATAATCAACCTGCTGCTGTGGTTATCAGAGTGGAAGAGGATGAGTGGTGAGAGTAAGTGGCTGTTGGTGTGGTGCCCAGACCTACCAGAGCCCTGAAGCAGCTCCAGCAGGAAGCTATCCCCATTTGACATCCTTGCAGTCTAAACAGACAGTGACAATTTGCAGAAGAAGTGATTCATGGAGAAGACCTTTATTCACTTGCCTTTGTCCTCTATTTGCTCTGATCAGAATCCTTCCTTCACTCTTTTATTCTAATATCTCAAAGTTAGTTAAAAGGGAGTTTAATATTTTCACCTAAGAAAAAAATGTCATCTAACAATCTACTGCTTTATCAGCATTGATTTATTCTCTCTCAGACACAATAGTCACCAACTCCAGGACTACCAACAGTTTCATTAAATATCTCTAAAAGTAAATGTCTTCATTTTTCTTTTCTTTTTGTTTCCTTTATTTTCTTTAGAAAAAGTTCCATTTCTCTCCACCAGGAGAAAAAGTTTTTGGCAGATTAAAGGCGTTACATCTTTAAAGCCAGTGAAAATAGCAAACTTGGGTGAAAATATCACCAAACTGACTTTTTGGATTTTAGAGAAATTTTTTTTCCAGTTCCTTTTCAGTATATGGCAGCTTTTCGACATTTTTAATAAATCTGATACTCCAAGAGAGGCATGAAATCCTATGAGTGAGAATTCGTCCATTAATAACTACACCAAGACCATGTATGAAATCTGAGACCTGTCCAGTCTTCCTTATGCTTTTCCTCCTACCCTGCCTGAATTGCTGTGGTCTCAAGAGCTCTGATCTACTCCAACCCTGCAAAGAAAGGAGAAGCCAGTGCCCTGGAGAACATTGCATAACAATGGAATGAATGGTTTCCAAACCAAACAGGATATTAAATAATACAGATATTGAGTAAGTTCTGCCAGTTCAGCTTGACTGCAAAGGAGAAATTATGATTGGAAGTGTTCCTTATCCTATAACTGCTGTCTCACCCTCCCAAACTGTCAGTGTGATAAAGAGGTACAGCTGAGGCTAACTTGCTTTTTTGCTCTTAAGTGACTTTTTCCCTAGGATGAGATTGAATTTAGCAACACAAGTCTATCCTCTACTTTATCCTCAACTCTTCATTTTCTACTTAAGTCTTCAGTGAGCCTAGCTCACTGAATGGACTGCGGGTTTCAGTTTGGAGAGATTGCTCTTGCTGACATGTTTTGCTTCTGTCCTTGTCTTTTGAACTATTTTATCTAAGATGTCACTGATGGCATATTTAAGAGTCACAGAAAATCACATTTCATATGGATAAGAAAAGATTATTACTGCAGGCAAGTGTCAAGGTTATAAAGGTTAGATGTGTTCTTTCATCAACACAGAAGCAGGGGAGTGGAATGGAGGGAAGAAATAAATATTTTCAAAGGATAGATTACTCTGCACACCACGTGGAATTCCCATGTTTCCTTTTGAGTTATTTAATGCAGTGGCAGAAGAGTGGTTTGTTTGTAAGGAAATTCAACTTCTCAGTTGCTAGGAAAAGTTGAACTCTTGCTGTTTAGGGGCTTCGAAAAGATTTAAGGATCACTGATCAATTGCCATGCTTTCTTGTACATGAAGGGGAGGAGATCTGATTAATGGTCTGTGACACAAGCTTCACCTGTCTACAGGAACCTGCATACCAGCTGAATACTGAGATGACAAATTAACAAAGCATTTTATATGGCCTTCACTAAAAAAACTTTTGGGGTCTGGAGGTCAGATTAGCAAGTGCAAATACATGGTTATTTTTAATTACACATAAGCTGCTCTTATCTCCTGAAATAGCAGAGAAGGAGTTTTGCTGTCAAGTTTGGAGTGTGGACAATCTTGTTCTTTTTTCTTTTATTGGCCTGAAGATTTTCCCAGTGTTAATCCTTTAAGAATACAACTCCACAGCTTTTTTTTTTTTCTGTTTTTTTTTTTTCCCTGCCTTTTTTGTCCCCAATTAATGTTCTACAACTGACTCCTTGTTTGCAAGCCTGAATCTGGCCTTTTGTTTAGTGAGGATAGACAGCTTAGACACACTTCTGAATGACCTATTATAAATTGTAAGGACTGTATTTAATTGGGGAAAAAAACCCAAAAAACCTAGCTGTTTAATTTATGGTTATGCACAACAGGACAAACAATTTCAACATGGCAAGCAGTACATTCATCATTGATAGAGCTGGCACCGTTTTTTCATGTGTTGCAGTGGCGTAGGAATCTCTTTTGGAGTTAATTTAGTGCTTTAGAAAGGTGTTGGATAGGCCCTGGAGACAGCAGCCCTGGGCTGGGCACAGCATCAGGTGCAGTGCAGGTGGTGCAGACAGCAACCTGACAAACTCTGTTCCAGCACCAGCACAGATTTGCTCATCACACTGGGAGGGAAAATCACCAGAGGGGAGGAAAGAAGGTGCCAGTGTCCCATGGCCTGTGATCTGAGATTGCCAACTGCAGTGTTGGATTCAAGAAATTCATCCACCATAAAGAGCTGGGCTCTTCTCAAAATATGATAGTGTGTGCTCAGTAGATAGTAGTGAAGCTTTTGTCCATACACTGGCACCTTCTCTTTTGTGAGTACTATGCTCGTTAAAAAGATAATGTCCCTTTTAAACCAAAGATGTGATATGTGCAGGAAAAGAAAGAACTAAATGACTGGAAACATGACTTCACGGTCACGTTCTCCCTGCTCTCAGCTCTACATAGACATTGTGCTGCACTCATTAATCTTGTGTGAGTATCTTTCAGTAGATTATTAGGAAACATCTGTTTAATATTTATTATTTTATTTCCTTATTGTGTGTTCCTTTTTATTCTCAAAATATTCTCTCTAGAGGCAAAAACATGTGTAGTGGAAGATAGCATTATTGTTTGTGTTCCTCTCCTCTCCTCTCCTCTNACAGAAATGCACATTGAATTTACTTCCATTCTCCATTATTTTTGATACTCTTTTATGTAGATGATTTGTAACTCCCTTTCTGAGCTTTATGGTACTGAAAGACTAAAGTTATATTTTAAGTTTGTTGATACCAAAATTTAATTTAGTCTTCCAAAAAAATATGGTCCCAGGCTACTCTTTGTCTTGAAAGTGCTAACTGAAATTTTTGCTTGCTTTAGGAGTCAAAAAGAAGTCACTGCAAGAGAGGATAGATTTGCTCAGGGCAGCTCATGTATTACAGCATGTTGCACTAATTGGAGCTTCCTAAGGTGTGATGGCTTCATGCCCAGGAACTACATGGCTGTAATCCAGCTGAGAGGTGACACATGTAAATAACCAAAAGCTGGGCTTCATCTGCCAAAATGGGATGGAACCGTGTAGCAATCAGTGATAATAGAAACTGCTGCTTATGGATAGTGCTATGTAACTTAGTTGCATCAAGGAATCCATATACTCTCAGGCTATGTATATAACTGGTTAATTTGGGGCACATTTTCAATCAAAGAAGAATTCACTTTCCTTCATATCCTTTGTAATTCCTCCCCCTACCCCTCAATTATCTTTTTTAGATTCAAATGCAGCCTGATGTATTTACAGTTAAGTTTTGTTCATCTCCTCTTTGAGCCTTTTGAAGTATATCTTGACTATCAGGACTGGATATTTTTTAAAAGTCTGGTCTCGCAAGACTTCTAGCTTCATCAAGAAGGTTCATTAAGTACTTAAAAGTTAAGGAACTTATTGGACCTCCCAGTCCTTTGAGACTGATTTTTCTCCAGCTGCAGACACAATAGATATCTATATCCTATGTTGTATTTTATGAGGAAATGATAGGAGCTTTTTTGCAGTCTGTGGGCAATTAAACTGTGCAGGATAATGTAATGTGAATTAACAGGCCAAGCCAGTATACCCTTTCTTTTCCTACACAAACTTGTGTATCCTCTACTCCAGATCAGTGTGTGCATTATGTTATAAATTTTGATGTGTAAGTCTTAGATGTTATTGAGGTGAACTGTTAGACTTGCTTTGATTCCAACGGCAGATCCTCCGTGTATTTAGAAGGACACAGTAGGCTAAGACTCATAAAAACAATTAATCAATTTTCCTGTATTATTAATCACACTCTAAATTATTAATTGATGGAATTTTCTAAATGCAATTTATTTTTCACCACCTGTTGCTGCTAGTCAACTTCCTTTTCAGTTTAGACAAATGGAAAGAACTGATGCTTTTATTTTCTGTATTACATAATACTGTGCTGTTTGTGTGCACATATAGTGCCAAGGAATGTAAAAAATCTAATAAATATTTTTTTAAAAGGTGTCATTGTTTGTTATGCTGTTATACTCATTGCTTAGTATGAAAATCATAAAAAGGTAGATCAGTGTCAGCACATTTCTTCCTGTGGGAAATTCCCTATTATGTAGTGGACTACCTGTTAACATGCACTACCTGTTAACGTGCAATTATTCTGCTTGCCCTAGTCTTAGAAATTAATTTCTTTTTGTTAAGAAGGACTAGTGCCATGAAATGTACTGTCTAACTTCAACGGAAGGGAAAAATGATTTAAAAAATCTCATTCAGGTGCAGACCTGATAATGATCTTTGGACATAATCCAGTGGGGGTTTTTCATTATTATTTTTAAAGTTTAAAATATTAGCTTTAAAATATGGTCTGAAAAATGAATACAGAGCACCTTCTTATGCAGCACTGTGCTGTAAAAAAATAAAATTAAGAGAATGGAACTTTTTGGCATATCTGATAAACTGTAAAAAACCTGCATATATCAAGAAAAGTGTAGTTTACGAGAGGCAGACCTCTTCCGTGCATGTGCATTAAGTACTAAGAGCAGACTCATCATGCTTGAACAGAAATGAGCATTTAATTGACAAGTCCCACAATTACCTGTGTAGCAATACAGTAATATAATTAGTATAAAAATAAATGTGCAAGCCAGAGATTATTATAGCAAATGCAGTTTCACTGTAACAAAGGGTTGTGACAGGATGATACTAAATACAGAAACGTGCTTAGAGCCTGCTCTTTCATCATTCGCCACAGATATTCATTTAACTCACACTGAAATCCCAGTGGTTTTTTTTCTGCAGAGTTAGTGTGGGAAAAAGAGTAGCTGAAGGGCACTTGAAAATGGCCACTAATATGATAATAATTGTGTAAGCAACCAAATGTCTCATCCTAATAAGAAGAGTAGATGAATACAGTATGTGCTGAAAAGATAGGACTTTTCTCAGTTTTGGCTGTGGTTGTATCTGAGATAAGAGCCTGCCAACGCTGCCTAAATAACTGGCAGCCAAACTTGCCTGTTCACATAAGGCTTTCCCGTTTCCCAGTTCTAATTCATTTCTATCCCTGTGACAAACACTAACACTATTGGAAATAACTACATATCCACCTGCCAGTGTCATTGAGCAGGATTTTCTGCCAGTCTAATTGAGAAGGAAGTTCTTGGCTTAATTATGGGAAAGAAGGTACCCGGTTATTTTAAGATCAGTCTAGAAATTGTCATCTTGCTGCTAATTTCTGCTCTTCACATAATTCACAATATAATGCTTCCTTGTTGTGAGGTCTTGCAAGGGTCCTGGAGCTATCATCCATCATTAAGGTAAAAGTTAATAGGACACAGTTTTAGAGAGAATAAGAAAAAAATTCTTTATCTATAAAGATATGCTCCCTCTTCCTAACATGGGTATTTTGAAATGTTCACTGTCTAAACTCCCACCTAGTATGAATTGTCACTCATGAGTAACCCCTTATATCTCGATCACTTACAGTCTCATCATGTAGTTGCCGCCTGTGTCACTGCTACTATCCTCAAGCTAAGTGAAACATTCCAGGGAATACCTATCATTATAAAGTCTATGCTAAAAAAATCTTTGAATTGCATTAAGATGACACAATTTACTGGTTTTGAGAGTTGTGCTTTGCCTTTTTTATTTCCAATTATTTATTTCCTGACCTTTCTTTTTATGTTTCTTGCACACCTGTATGTTGTTATGCTACTGAAATTTGAAGAACATCCGCATTAAATGTTCTGGTTTAGACCACGAAATTTTCTTTTCTAAATACTGAGCCAAGCATACCTTATTGTTTAAAGAACAATGATATAGTCCCAGCAAAGCCAATCTTTCCTCCATCCCTCTTGATTTTTCAAATGAAGTGGAGCTCCTGCCACAGAATTGAAATTAATTGAAGTTAGTAAAAATCTCCTGGAAAAACACGATTTAAATTTTGAAGGATATCTTGAAAACAAACAATCTCAGAGTTAAAACATTAGAAGGATTTCAGTGTTCTACTGTAAACATTCCTCCCTTTCATCTAAATTCTTTTATAAGCCAAAAGACTCTTTGCTGATGTTCTGCCAAATGCATATTTTGGGATTTTTTTTGAGGGATCTGGAGCAGACAACTGATCTGGTTGCTGTCTTGAAGTCCCATGCACACTGGGGATACGTTTCTGGCTCCAGTCAGCTACTTGAAGGGTATTCTGGGTTGCCTCTTCTCTTCAGTAACTCCAAATATAGGCAGGGAGAAGGAATAATCAGCCATGATCTTCTAGACTTAGAGAGATTTGGAAAACCATCACAGAGTTTGGTGTATAAGGGAGGGGTTTTTACTCATCAAAGGAAAATGGAGGCTCCTTATTCCAGCCAGGAGATCTAGTGAAGATATATTTCCTATGTGATTTTTCACCCAGTGTTGTCTCTGTTATAGTTTTTACTCAAACAAAAAGTGTTCCTTGAAGATAGTTATATTGAACCTCTAAAGCCAGAGGCAAACTTCTCTGCTAATGCCACAAATACATTGTACAATTTTGTAGAGCATTTTATAACTGAAAAGCTCTTTAATTTGTTTTAATATTTATTTTATTTCTTTCATTCCCCTTTTGCAATTGGTCTTTATGCTAAAAAAGAAGAAGAAACCTTGGGAAAATAGAAGGCAACTGTTTTCTGTAAGTGGTTTTAAGTCATTAGATTTCTTTATCTCTTGCTCACAACCCCCTTCTCTATTAGAACAGTTTCTATCTTATGCCACAAGCAAATGTAATTTCTGTTGTTGCTTCTTTGCAAAATCCAATTTGTTATGATGTATTATGCATGCGAGTATAATTGCAGAGGAGGAGTTAAGCTGAATGACAGTTTAAAGAGGTGCATTCCTTTGGCTGTGTCACTCACAAAGAGCAGCAAAAAGAAAAGTGGGACAAATTGATGCCGTGATGAAAGTATTAATCTGCTCAGACTTCAGATGAAACAATGGGACTGCCCTAATCAAACCGTTCCCTCTAGAGTACAAAATTATGGCACTGACTTCTGATACAGAGAAGATTACTGTAGCCTCAGCAGCAATATCAGTGCTAAGATCTACTGTATTCTTTGTGTATACATTTCTAGCAATTAAAAAAGTGCTTGTCAGTAGCAATCTTAGCATAAATCATTTACCCAAGAAATGTGAGAGTTTTATGAGATCCTGTATAATGAGTTAGACTTTTGCCATTTATTTTCATAGAAGGAATAGAATAAAGTATGTAATAACAATAAATAAAAGCAAAATAGCAAGGTAGGTAAGTATTCCAAGTGAAATCTCTTTAAAAATTGTGTAAGATTTTCACTGCAAATGAGGATAAAGGTTATAAATACAAAAAATTATTTTTGTAATTCTGATGACAGGGAAAATGATGTATCTATTAAAATAATGGTAAACTCTTTTATATTTTCTACTTTCTTCCACAAATTGGGGTGGTAAAAAAAGGGGTTTTTAAAATCAAGCTTTTTTAAAAAATATTATTCTTTATATAACTGAACTACAATTTCTTTGTAATATTTTAGAGATAACAGCTCTGCAAATATTTGGGCCATGTGTTTTTGCATTATTTCCTGAGTCTGTCCCATACAGCCAGAACAGATGGCAACAGATGTATGGTGCAGGAAGATTTCATCAGTACCCTTTGATGCTGGAGACTTCATGCTTGAAACTTTCAAAGTTACTCCCAGCTGCCTACTGTGGGAAAGGAACCTCAATCCATGATGATTCTTCTTCCTCACCGCCTCACATTATCGTGTTCCAGGTCTTTGAGCAGAGGAAAGAATTAATTGTTGGTCTAAACTAGATACAGGATGCTCTACAATACAAAGTCCTGTATGTAATGGGAAAGTAAACCAGATTTTTCATATTCCTTAATTTTGTGTGACTCAGATTAGAGAAATCAGTTTCTCAAATGTAATACTTTTGATGCTTGAGTGGGAATGGGCAGCAGAATAAAACTGGCCAGTTGTAGTATCATATTGGCTCTCTTCTTTAGTGGCATTTCAGAATAAAACATCCTGTCCATTTCTCCTGAACATAATGAACTAGGCACTGGAAACATACATATATATATGTGTG
>VWZN01022521.1:91161-115521 GCA_013396955.1 Regulus satrapa
AAAAAAAAAAAAAAAAAGGAAAAAAATTGGCTTAACGCTTCCTTTCCACTTTGTAGCAGATGAGACACTGCTCATAAAAATCAGCCCTGACTTCTGTTGTGGAAATCCTGGTGTATACATTCATTGAGTAAAGCATCTGTAGGATACATCAAGTAATTGATTTCATAAATCAATAGTGAACTTAATAACAATCAGCCAGTGGTAATTTAGTCCTCTTTTAACAACATTGTTATCTCTGGATATTTTTATTTTTCTGCTCTTTTTCTAGAATGCCTGTTTGGACAGTGTAGTTATGACAGTTTTCAGTACAAAGGTCACTCATTTTCTTTCACTGGGTGAAACACTTAATGCATAGAAGTAGGCAGATAGAAGAGATATTTGGGAAACCGTGAAGTAAGACCTTTTCATTTTGGTTCAGCCAAGATTTATTTTATAGTGAAGAATAACTTTGTTCTTCAAGCCCAGTACAGAAGCACTGTGATTTCCTGATGGTTTCTGTAACCGGAGTCAAAATGCTCTCATTGCAACAATGGTGAAAGGTGGGTCTAATCCCCCCAGCCCCAGCCCACATTGATTTAGATTCTTCCTGCTGCTCTGAATGGTCCCAGGTAGTTGGTTGTCCAAAGAAACCATACAGGATAGATGGGATCACAAGTGTGTCAATGTAATGAAATGTAGTGTTCTTTAGGAATATTCCCTTTGTGGAAGAAGGAGTGAAATAGAAGAAGCTACAGCAGCCTTTGCTGTAAGTTATCCATAGAATAATCACTATTATTCAGTTAAGTAATTTCAAAGGTGATTTCTGCAACCTTGTAAGCGAGACACAGTGAGGAGAGGCTCCAGACATTATTATAATAAAGTGAATAATTCACTGTATGTGCCTTTACCTTATAGCTCTACGTGTTATAGCTCAAAAAAGAACAACAAGCACTTTTCTTTTTAAAGTATTGCATTTCTGTTGGTATTTAGAGTAAGTCATCTGAAAATAGCTGCTGGTGTTTTTTCAACTGCTGCTTGGATGGATAGGTCAGTTTGAAAGAGCTTCCTTCCCTGACTTTTAAATATAAACTAGAAGTGCAGTATAAATGCTGGGGTTTTTAATCCTTTTGTTCACACTGTATCATGATACAAGTGAGCATGATTATTAGTAGGTCATGTCATATATTAATCACAGGTTAAGAAAAAAAAAAACAGTAGCAAGAATTGCAGAATTTAGTCTAGAGTATTTAATAGAGAAAATATCTTCTCTTGTTTTAGAAACATCTGGTAGAATTCTCAACATTTCTAAGGCCTGGAACTTCCCAAACAAGTTCAGTTATTACCACCTTGTACTATAGACTGTAAGTATCTTTGGAACTAGCAGGACCACAGGTATTAGAAATTAAAAAAATACTTCTTTATTCATTAAATCAGCTCCTGTTAACCAAAGCCATGTTGTTTTCCATAGAACTTTTCACTAATGCCTTATCATGGGGGACTTCTGATGTTAAAGCAGCTCCTCAGAGCAGCCCTGGCAACAACAGATTAAAGATGTTCCACAGCCAAGTGTGGGTTTTGGTGAATTACAGCCTCTTCCCCAGGCTTTGACCTGGGGTCACCCCTCAGGGTCAGGAGCAGACCAGGACAGAACAGTCCAGTTGCTCTCACTTGCAGGTGTTCCACAGGCCTTGGAGCAGTTTGGAATGTGCCCCGAATTTCACTCAGACATCCTGTGCCTGGGGAAGCCCCAGCACAGAGGGAGTCAAGGCTGGGCAGCCCTGGGCAGCAGCAGCCCCAGGCACCCATGTGCTGTTTGCTCCTGCCCTTGGTCCTTGTGAGAGCTCCAAGCAGCAGTGCTGCAAGTACATCAGAACATCTCTGGGACAATGCTTCTGCAGGAAGATTAAACATGAATCCAACCCAAATTTTTGCCATTTGTCATGCAGAATCAGGGCCTGATTCAAGACTAGAGACTTTTTCCTTCTACTTTCTGTGTCTTTATGATTAATCTGAGTTTATTTCTTTGATCTGAAATTTATTAAAAGGAAAAGCAGTATCAGAAGGGAAACAGGTTTCAAAATGTTATCTTGGACACTTGTAATTTCCCAGATTTTTGCAAGTTTCGGCTGAAACTTGCATCATGGTTTGCTCCACAGAGGGCAGGGGAAATGAAAACTTGGAGGAGTTTGACAATGGCTGTCAGCTCCAAATTCTTAATTAAATGAAAATCCTGCCCACAAATCCTGCCCTGTCTGTGTTCAATTAGGATGAAAGTGTAACAGAAAACACTATGGATTAAAGAACACTTGTTTCTCTTTCTCTTCTATAGCCTAAATGCAATATAATGCAACTTTGTTGTTTCATTTGTATAGATCTTGTTGCTTGCTTGGTCAGACATTTCTGTCCCAGCCTTCATCAGCTACTAGAGTTGCTAGTACCACTTGCATTCTTTTCGTATTTTGTATACAGTGAATTCATTTTATCTATTGTTTGTTCTAAACTTCTGACTTTGTTTTTTCAAGGCTATCTGTTTTTAAATTAGTAATTTTTGCTCCCCCATTCAGTTTTTCTAAATTACTTTTTGGAGCAGTGGCTATTTATATTTGAGGTATCTTTGATGTTTTATTTTATAGTCTTCAATTTTATTTTACATTTCACAGCTTCCTAGCTGCAAATAATCCTACAGGCAATTTTCTCACATTGCAACTATTCCTTGAAAGATATGCTAATATAGTAAGGCACTTGCAATACTGGGGGTTAAGTTAATCACACAAAATGAGCCATATTACTGTCAGTGGTATATAAAGACATCCCAAAGTGAATTACCAGGTGGACTAGCATTAAAGCTCCTTTATCAAATGACAGAACCTGAAGGTGCGCAGGAATAAACATTCGTTTCAGAATCTATTGAGCGAAGGGATCTGGGTTTTGTAGTTTTTGCACTTGAAGATATAAATGCCTTTATGTTCATATATTTGCGTATAAAGAGGTTTTTCCTGCTCTGTGCTCAGGCTGAGTAGGGCACCCAAATAAGAAACAGATTTAATTACATCACTTAAAATGAAAGTAATAATAATTGCAATAATTCTCATATCTTTAGGCATATTTGCAAATATCCAGAAGACATGTGCAATAGATATATATCTTGATTTGTTCATTTGATAGTATAATTCACAATATATGTTCAAACAGACAAATTGAACACTGCATTGTAAATACACCCCCCATTCCTAGAGCTAACCAGACACCAGCAAACGAGGCATCCCTCTGCTTTAGCTGGGCACAGGGAACAGCTCAGCTGTGCAGGCTGGAGAATGTAGGCAGGATCTGCTGCCAGGTCTGATTTCTGGTGTGCATCATGTGCGATGCAACAGCGCTGTCTACATGGCCAGTAGATTAAGGAGTTTCAGATAGTCTTAATCTGTTCTGTCACAAGAGTACTTTCCCAGAAGACTGACTCTTTAGAGGGAGGCAGAAGTACAGCTCAGGATTGTGTTTTAAAACACTGATACAGCCGTGCTTATAACGATCTGGATTTGTGTTTCTTATCTGGAAAAAAATGAAAATAAGATTTAGTTACATTGTAGTGATATGCATTTTTATTAGAACAAATATATTTCAAAGAATAAAAGGTAGGGGGTCTGCAGGGAAGGTTTATGTGGAACACACTATTTATATGCCATGCATATTTGATATGCTTTCATTAAGAAGGCAGTAGAAATGTCAACATAAAGCGCTGTTTAGATCGTCCTATAAAAACAAACTGCATTGGTATTAGAATTGGAATGCACTAATCTTTGGTTAAATACAAGCCTTATTTGCTATCCAGCAAAGAAATATTTGGTTGACTGTTGTTAAATAACCGTATATTTAACCTAATTTAATTTACCCTTAATTTAAAATGTCTGATATAGTGATACAGGATCAATGTAACCAGCACTTTCCTGCACCATCATCTGTCATTATATGGGTTTTTTTCTCTCTCTCACTCATTGGCATTCAATCACTAGCAATTATCACCAGCCCATGCCTAAATTAAAATTATTTTTGCAGTTTTGCTGAACCATGACCAATCCTTCTTACAAAGAAGAAATAACATCCTCTCTTCAAAGAATATTTTTGTAGCCATACAGTCATCTGACATAACTGTAACAGATAAATCTATTCACTAGTAAAATAAAATTTGAGATGCATTTCTGAGTCGGAATTTGAAACTTGACACTAAACATTCCTAAGTCTGGGGATTTGCGTTTGCATTACTTGATTGGGTTTTGTTTTTTTGGTTTTTTGGTTTTTTTTTATTTTGCTGGTATATACATGCTGCCTTAAGTTATTCTTCACCACATTTGACTCAGGTTTTTAAGTGGTGTTTATAATGATGGCTAATATATGTTGAAAATATTCTTTTACAACAAAAACAGGAAGGGTACTTTTAAGCAGGATATCCACTTGGGAATATAAAATATACTATATAGGATTGTCATCCAAACCTTACCTGCACCAGCAGTTTATAGAGAACTTTAAATTGAGTTTATGCCCCAAAGCATAATAATATCCCTCCTTATAACCTTTGCAATTATTTCCTTCTCTGTAATGTAATTGTGGATGTTCCTACTGTCTATGTATCCAGCATTTTGGGAGGAGCCTTACTGCACTATATCATTAATACAATAATATTTTTTTAGAAGGTGTTCCATAGGCGTACAATTTATCTTAAAACTGTCTTTCTACAATCTTTCTGTGGGTTTAGCCTGCAAAAGTGTCTGCAGTGTAATGCGGAGAAATTGGAGGCAGATGTAAATCCAAACGCTGGTAACAATCTGAGTGAGGTGGCGCCGAGCACAGCACAGCCAATTTGCTCTGCTGAGGAGCAGAGTAAATCAGCTCCTGCTGAGCCCGTGCTGCCTGCTGGAGTGCTGGGAGAGGGAGCAGAGCCACCGTGGGGCTCTCCAGGTGCTTCTGTCATCCTGATGGACTCACAGGGTAGGAGGGATGCAGGCACCCAAATCATTGCTTTCCTGTTTCTGTGTCTGGCTTCCTGGTGGGTGTGTTCCGTCTGAATATTCCTGTATTTCTTTCTCTGACATTATAGTTATAATTTTTATCTTGTCCTCCTTCTGGCCTCTTTTTCAAAAAACAACCAATCCATTTTTACTTGGTTTTGCCTTCAGCTTCTCTCCACCTTTCCACACGGAGTGACCAGAGTAAGAAGCATGTTATCTCCTTCCACATGCATCACACTGCTGTCTGTATCTGCCCCATCTGAATGCCTCCCATCTAAAATAGATATTGGGATGGTGCCCCACAGCCTTTTAGGAGATTTATTTCGCATAAAGTGATCATGTGTCTGTGCCCAGGAATGTGCACAGCAGGCTCACTGCAGTCTGGTACCCTGAAGAATATACATACCACACATGTTCCAGAACTATCAAGGAGTTACAGTGTGCACAGGCTATGCTGGGAAAAAAAAAATAAATTCACAAGGGAAATTAGAAATCAATTTTGAAAAATATCAAGAATAACTCAAGTCAAATAATTTTTATTTCCCTCTCCTAATGTTGGTGTACATTTTTTCTCTCCTCTTCCTGTTTTCATTTTTGTCTTTTTGTGCTCTGCCCTCTGTGAGTCTGACTCTTAAAAAATATGCTTTCATAGACATAGCATCCTCTCAGCTCATTAAAACTATGCTTCCATGGCTATGCATTGCTTGTGACAGAATAATTCAGCATATACCTTTGTGCATGAGAAATATAAACAAAAAATAACACAAAATTTGTCTTATTCAACAGGTTTATTACAATAATTTATTGTTTTAAATACCTGTTGAAGTAGATACTACTATGAATGGAGCCAGGCAGATAGACAGACAGGCAAGCAAGACTTTATTGCTTTGGATGATTGATGAAAAATTATAATATTTGGCAAAAGTTCTAAACTTTATAGAAGGAAAAGGCCACAGGGGGAAAAAAAAGACATTACTGTATTTAGGGATTTCATTACATCCTTCATTAAAGATCAGAATGAAAATGCAGGATTTTAATAATGAGGTATGATTCAAAATAAATTAGACAATTAGAATAAATGCCTCATTAAAATAATGAGATCTTTTTGCTATACAGTGGCATTTGTTTTTCCCTAATTCCAAACTATGGAAGTTTCGGTTAATATCTTGAACTCCCAAAAAAAGTGTTTTGCCGAAGGAGGCTTTTATCCAAGACCAAAGCAAAGACTGGCCTGGGCTGCATGGTGCTGGTGAGCACTGTGAGCTCCGGAGGCTCAGAGGAACACAGCACATCCTCCAGAGCCAACTGGCAGGGACCCTGTCCCTTAACTGCCCTGAATGCATTTTAGAAAAAATGGTGTCAATTTTGTCATTTTCAAAGTTAAAATCTTGGGAGAAATAATGGCCAATAAAATGGCTGTTAGCATGACAGGAACATCCTGGCCTCCAGGCTTTGCATGAAAGAACACTTTTCATTGCCATCTGAAACTACCAGAGACATATATATGTGTATCTGCATTCTCATATCAAAGTCACCTAATCAAAATGGTATGAAGAGACAGGGAAAGCCATTACCAAGCTGAGCCCAAATATGCTCAGTTTCAGCCTGAGAGAAATTTTTAGCCTGAAGTTATAAGCCACTGTGAATAAGTGTTTATAATGGAAGTGCCATCTTAACCTTATCTGCAGTGGCACTACTGCTTTGCTGTAATATCTCTGCTTCTAGCATCTGTGAAATTTTAATCTGTCCTACGGCTGGTAACTGAGGAGATGGAGAAACCCAGTGATATGCTCTGAACTACCTTAATTTGTACTAAGCTTTTACCATTTTTTTTCCTTTTAAAGGGAAGGTGAGCAGTGGGTAAGGGGCTCGTGTCAAACAAACGAGTACCTCAGACATGTATGGAGAGAGAGGAGAAAGTGAGACATGACTGACTCAGTCATCATTTTATAATTCTTTCTCTTCAGGAAACATGCAGCGAAATTGTTCATGATGTTTGAAGGGTTAATCTATAGTATTTGTTTTTTAGCCTGGGGGGCCTACAAGTAAGTCAGTGTAGGACATCATAGTCTCACTAATGAAGATGTTATCTCTGGAAACTTTCTGCGTTACTCAGCATTAATTCCATCCAGCTGCCAAATAGTGGTGTGTGCTACACTGATTCTTTGTAATTAAAATAACTCTTCCGTTACCACTTTTATCAAGTAGGCATGATGAGAGAGAGCTGTAATGCTATCTCTGAAAACAGCCATGGTAAATATTTTTGGTTTTTAACCACCTAGTAATTTTTCTCTCCTAAATCATTTGTTGCCTTACCTGACCTCTTTGTAAATTGGCCAATTGTATCTTTACTCATACCAATTATTTTTAATGGTCCCACAAATTAACTTATTTTTCAGACTGTTATGTTTCTACGTTATTTCACAGTAATGTTCAAGGAGATGGGATTTGACTCCTTAGGTCTTTTCTTTCAAAATTTACCTTTATCTTATTTGAACAAGAACACTTAAATGTTGGGGGTAAAAGTGATGGGAGCCTTGAAAGAAGACAGGATTTTAATCCTTGGCAGAGAAAGCTTTGCTTATGACTGAAGTAGTACCCTGTGTCTTTATCCGGGGAGAGGAGCAGAAAAGGTATCACTTCAGTCCTGCTGTCACTCTGCAGGACTGCTCAGACAAATCTGGTGAAGCTACGGATTTGATTCCCTGCAGAAGAAGGGAATTGACACAAATTTCTGCCGTGTGGAATCACTAAGTTTGAACTACTGCTCTTAGCCTATCTTTCTGTAGCCAGTTTTCATTTATTTCATGTGCATAACACAGAACTGCTAGAATGAAGGATTCAGAGGGGGTCTGTCTTGGACACTATGCAGTGCAGCATGTACATCATCCTCTGGTCTCATTTCCTCAGAAATTACCCTGGTTAATACTCTATTTTATCCTTGTAATACCTTTTGAGTCTCTTAAAGCTCTTTGAAGGCTCTTATTCTGACTCAGTCACATACACAACAGTCATCAGTGATTTCTCAGCATCTCACATTATTTGCATTTCTGCTTATTCTGGGTACTAGTTGGCTATAAGGGACTAAATTTCCCTGTGGGTGTACTGTTGGTTAGTGACCCTGTGGACAGACAGCATAGCCAGAGCTGGAGAGGCAGCTCCTGTGAATGTGCATGCATGTGTGTTTAAGTCTTGGATCTCTCAGCCTATGTGAAAAGAGCAGTTGTATTTCCCATATATAGATGATGTTTATAATATTATTTTCAAATACATTATTATCATATCTTTTTTTCTAAATTTGAGTTTAGAAGTTTATGAAGAATAATACAAAATGGCAGACATTTTGAAAAACAGAACAAATACTAAAACAGAGAGAGATATAGATAAGATGCTTTCTGCCCCTCCACTGCCCGCTATCAAAATGAGGCCAAGCAAACCCAATACAATGTCAAATCCAATTTTTGGGAATACTCAACACCAAAGTTGCATTATTTCTTTGCAGAAGGATCTGTACAGATTCTTTCCATATTGTACTTTGTAGTAGTGTTTGCCTAATTATAAGAAGACTGTTTCAAACTGTTTCGATTTTCTCCTTAGTAGTGAATTTTATTGTTTTTTTAAAACTGACATTACAATTTCAGCTCTCTTCCACCCCGAAAAAGTGATTGCCCTGTAACTAATGTTTAGATAAGCTGGTTGCTTATCTAAAATGTCAGTTTTTCTAATACTTGTTAGGACACTTTAGAGTCATTCCAACCCAGAATTGCCATAAATTTTTACCATCCTCTTTTCTACATATTGTGATGCTCTTGTGCTGTCCGTTATCCAGATGTCCTTCCCTACCACGATTATTCTCTAAATAGCTGCAGCTGTGCTGGGAAATGCCACCTGAAATTGGATGACAAGAGATAATTTTTTCATTTTATGATTTTACAATAATCTCTGCCCACTTTGGTGGAAAAAATAATGAACACAGAGACTTTTATCAGCTGTTTGGCCGGCATGTGTTCGTATGTGCCTAAATACGTTTCTGGTTTGCTTTTTCAAGAAAAAAAAAAAAATCAGGAAAAATACAAGGGGCAGCAACATCCAGTAGCACCAGGTAAGTCCTCTAATTGGGCCACATTCTCCCCTCCATGTATCTTTGCAGAAATTTTTCTTTGAAACAATCCAACTGGTTATTTCCTGTCAGTCTGTCTCATGCATCATAGTCTCAAACAATTAGGTAAGAAGATTCCGAAGCTAGAGGTGTCTTCTACGATAAAAAAGGTAATTAAATTCACCTTGGTTGATTTCTATCTGAAACAAAGAAATGAACACGCTAGGAATTCAAGAAAGACAGTCTAAGAGCCTTCAAAATACTTTTATCATTCAAAGTACACAAATCCTTTGCTCTGGCTAGACACAAAAATCCCTGAGATATTGAGTGTTGATTTCTGCTTAAATTCTGTAGCATTTGGTAAATAAATCTATCCTTCTGAAGCTAGAATGTATGTGGATATTAAATATTGTAAATCATTGTAAATCATACCATTTTTATACAGCAAAGCTAGGTTAAAAACATTCTCTAGAAACACAAACCACAGGAACAGAAACTGGAAAAAGCATTCGTTGACATTAATTCATTGGATTTCATACATTTATATAACAAGTTTGTTTTGGTCTTTCAAACTGGTAAGCTAAACCCTTAAGTGTGCGGAGATGACCCACTGTCCTCTCTCCAAACACTCTCCCCAGACCCCTTCCCCTCACTCCTTTCAACCTGTAATTTTAAGTAAGAAACATCTTCTCCTACTTGGTGCTTACTTTTTAATTACTTTGTGCAACCTACTTTTTTTGTTAAGAAAGTCTGAGGTTTCCAAAACCAGTTGTAAACTGAAAAATTGCTATTTTGTGAGCTAGAACTGAAGTCAGTCAGGTATTGATCTCAGAAAAAAAAAAATATACTGAGGACTTGGGGGATTTTGCTCTTTCAAGAAAATTACTTTTAAAACCCCCAAAGCTGCAAAATTATTTCAGTGAGAGCATTACTGTTAATCAGTGTGTGTTGCTATTCTTCAGGAGAAGCCAGAACTGCACTTCACAAAACTCTTTCAGCCTTTTGTCTCTAACTGTATAGATGTGAAACTAACAATAAATCTTGTTGACAATTGCTTCCACATCTATTGGCAGTCAGTCAGCTGCAATGTGAACAGTGTTGTGCACAATATGTGCAGCACAGCCAACACCCATTAACTATCTCCCTAGTTTCTCCTGTGACTTAGAGAACATGTCATTTTTCCCCAGTGAGCAACCTTTTCAAATGTTGAATTAGTAATATTAGCACCAAATACTGCTAATTTGTCAGCCAGGCTGTGTTTTTCCAAAGTGTTCACAGTGGGGTCTGATAACTGCTTAGAGAAGATAGAGAAGCAGAGAAAGATGAAAATTCAAAAACTTTTGTATATCATTTCTATAAGATGTAAAGAAGTGGTGTGAAATACCTTTTTGTTTTTAACATTAAAATAGTAAGAATGTATCTTAAAAAAAAAGAAATGGAATTTCAGTGCTACTCAACAACAGACTTAAAGACACACTAATCTAGAAACATATATATAAGTTCTGTGAAGAAACAGAGCTAGAAATATTTAGAACAATATGAAATAGTTGTTCAAATAGGGTATTGTCTTGATCTCTATATTTTCAGATTTTCATGGCTAGCTTTCATAATGTTTATTGAGAGGAAAAGAAATCTCTCTGCTATAAATAACAGATTTCTATTTTATATCATACATTCATTTCTTGCTTGCAGTTTCCACAGACATCAGTATGAAATCTGAGTAAATACTCATGTAGCATATGAAAATGAAAAAGCCCAAATGGATCAGGGTTGATAGTCTTATTTTTCTAATCAGTTTTCCTATGCAATTTTTACAGGAAAATCCACATCCACACTTATATGTGAAGCCATACCCATATAGATAGATAGACTCATATCTAATTTTCATAAATACATAGCATCTACCATAAGTAAAAACATGACATTCAATAGACAAGAGAGATTTGCTGTGGACATCTGAAAAATTCATTCAGTTCCTTTCTTTTCATGAATTCCGTTATTTTCAGTTCATGCTTAGTCAAATGCAACATATGGATGTCTATAAGTAGGGGTTATTACAGCTGAAGCTATTGGTAGTTTTCCACATTACAAGATTTGCAGCAGCTTGGCACTAAGCCGACTGATTTTGTGCAAGAAGGATAAAGAAACTGTTTTGGTGGCTAGGAAAAAGGCATAGGAAACCTTTGCCAGAATTGTCTAAAATTTGGAAAGAAGCTTGTGAATTATTTGTAATTGTCCAAGGACTTCTTTCCACATCTCTATAGCACTATTTTGTAAAGGGAGAAGCTGTAATCTCCCTGGAGAGTGGATAGCATTATAGGAATAGTGAGGGGAGGCAGAGCTTCTATTACTCAGTAGCTTTGTTGCCCTGCAGTCCCTGGAAGGTTCCTCATTTCCAGGGCTAGGGAGCCAGATGCTGCATACGGGGAGGGGCCACAGCATGGGAGACAGAACTCGGTCTTCTGTGACTGCCAGGCATTTCTCAACTGGACTAATGAATCACTTCCAATTTCTAGAGGAGCCGGAGACCTCTACAGTCTCCCTTGTCTGCCAGTTGAAAGTCCAGCCTAGTTTTTCAGCTCAATCATTTGTGGATTTTGATGCAATTTTAGAAACAGCCTCTGTGTGGCTTTTCTGTTCTCTGAACTTGTCATGTAGAAAAAACTGTATTTTGTTCCTGGAGTATCAAGCTTGAATGAAAAAAAAATAAAATACACTGCCAGTGAGGTTGGTCTTGTTTGGAGAGTTATTAATGATTTACTTCACCAGGCCAGTGATGGAAAACAGCTTCAGTGCTAGATAAACTGGATAGATGAATCCATTTTAGATAATTGGCTTGATTAATATCCACAGATCTCCCCAAAACAGTGACTCAGGCATTTCCCTAAATATTTGATAATGTGGAGAGAAGAACATTGCCCAGGGATTATGGAAATAAAATAAATTTCAAAATTCTAAAACGTGTTCTGGGGTGCTTAACATCTATTTCCCTGTTTTGTCACTGCCCTTCTTGGATCCATTGTATATGTCACAGATGTACCAGAATTTTAACTTATGCTTTTTTGTCTTTGTTAGCCAATATTTTTAAAGCATTATGATGTCCTTCAATGGAAAATTCTATATATGCAAATGTACTGCCAATTGAATAATATATTAGATACTACCTTTCTTTTTTTTTTTTTTAACTGAAATTTTGAGAGTTAACGGAATTATTCAGCACTAGCAGAGCTGAAGAAATGATACTGGTTGTAAAAACTGCCCCTGTGCAAGAACGTTTTGTTTTTATTGAAGTGAATCTTCTGTTTTATGCCATGCAATTGCCCTGTGTTTTAATTCCCTCATAAAAATCACAAAATAAAAAGGAGGGGAAAAAAGAAAAATAGAAGACTATAGGCTGTAACTGTTATGTTTGCACTTTTTTTTTCTCCACAAAGAGAAGGAAATTGCTAGAAATGTTGATTTGTTTTAAACCTTTCAACAATTGGAGATTATTGAAATACTAAATTACTGGCACACAAGAGAACTAGATGATTGTTGTTCCACATTTACAACACAAACCAATTGATGTCTCAGAAAAAAAAACAACTGCAGCAAATATTTTGAGTCTTAATTATCAGGCTGAAAAGGCTGATGAACAAAGGAGAGAAGGGGGGGATGTGTAGAATAGTGAACAGAAGGGCAAACACGTTAAAAAAATTTTAAAGCCTTTGTCAGGCTCAAAAAGAGAAACAGACTTAATTATTATTTTGTCTTCACTCCATTTTGGGAGCTTTATCTGAAACTATAACTTACAAAGAGCAATTATAAGCAAATGGCACCCAGCATGAATACTTCTCTGTGATTTGATTGTCTCATCCTTGGCTCTTACATCAGCACAATGATGTGATGCCCATTGGAAACCAGCATGACTGGGAGTATGGAAGGGAAGCCATGCAGTGATTTAAACCTATAGCTTCATTTATCTGCTCCATATGGAATTGCAACCTGGACAATAGTATCAATCCATTAAAATGAAGGGCTTATTCCGAAGGAACCTGGCTAGATTAGTTAAAGTATTCTGCAATTCATGGAGAACAGAAGAGAATAAGGAAATAATTTCCCAGAATAATCCAGAGAATTACTTTATGTTTCTGATATAGATCTCTAGGGAAATAATTTAAAAGCATTTTTAAATATCTTCCATTTTCTATTATGAGCCTTTGGATATCCAGAGTTTGAGAGAAGTGAGACATTTTGGTTTAGAAAACTAATTACAAAGCATAAAAATTCTCAAGACTAATGGAAAAAACCAGACAAAAAAAAAGACTTCCATACAGAACTATCAGTGTTGGAATGGAAGCTACAGATTTTACGTGTCTTCCTCTCAGCATCTTCGTTATACATTCTCTTTGTTCCTGTTAGCTTACTAATTAACTGTGATTTTTTTAATGCCCCTTACACTGGGTTAATTTTGTCTTACTCAACAGCAGGGGTTTGTGTAATAATAATTCACAAAGCAATGTCAATGATTAAAATCCTTTCATTAACATGGTACCTTAAAGATAATGAATGTGAAGCTTTTAGCTAACCCAATCTCTAGGCTCAGAAAGGCAGTTTCTGCAGAAAATAATTTTTAAAAAATCCTTGTACAGATTAGCTTTTGCCAGTAGAACAAATGAGATCTTTGTTTGGGTCTATTACAAACACAAAGTCATACAAATCAAAGAGCATTTATTATGAATACAATGATGTAGCATGCTTCTCTTGACAAAAGAATTCTAATAATGTACTTGAAGAATGCAAAACAGGCATTCAGAAGTGCTAATTTTCTGGCATTTTTTGTAGACAGCATCGTCAATGCACAGATAATCATCTGTGGGGTCAGAGTGCCTTGAGCTGACTCTTGTCAGAGATGTGGCGGAAGGTGCTCTGGGCTGGATACGTCATTTCTCTTCAACCCCTTCAAGAATTTTAAACAGGTTTATCTGTCAGGATACAAGAAATGTGGTTCAGTAATTAGGGACACGAGAAGAATTAACATTTTGAAAGTTTTAATAAGTGCTAGAACAACTGTTCTGCTGAATTTGTTGTCCTTTCTAAAGCGTATCATTCTACCTACATTGTAATGATTCTAACATGTCATTTTTACTCAGTGCCAAAGATGTTTGCTGGAAGAATTAATCCATGTACAAATAGCATAACTGACAAAGAAAGGTGCCTCAGCAGCAGCATCAGGATAACAACATTGAAAAGACCAGGAACTCTCATTCAAATCAGTCACATTATTCTCCCCTTAATGCATAGTGCTTTCACTTCTGTAAGTCAAATTGTGGTTTTGAAATTGAATAAATAGTGTGTCTCTATTGTCTATCACTCCATTGTATTAGAAATCTAGATTTGTTTTAATGTCAAATAACATTTGTAAATCAGCCAATTTACACTATTAAATTCTGGCTTCAACAGGTTTATGTATGAACTAGGAAAAAAATCCCCTGGCCCTGACACCATTTTTTCCATTTAAGATTCTGGAAATTTTGTGCATTTTAAACTATATTTTTCCAGTGCAATGGACACTTCTAAATCTCAAATTAAGGTATCATTCTGCAAAGGCTCAAGAAAATCTCCATCTTTATAAAAATAAATGTTGTCACTGAATTAATCTCTATGCTTGCTAAGCTTCTACTGCACTGAGGGTTGTAGCAAATGATCAGTATGAACCCAATTTCTCAACAAATTAACTCAGCTGACATTTTTGATGGGTTGATAGCCAAGTGGGTCTTTCAGATTGCCTTTGTGCTGTGTCATTCAGTCAAGTAAGTAATTTAAGATGTAGATCAGTAAATGGGTAGTTAGTGGGAACATTTACTTCTGTTGTATCTTCTCCATAATTTTCATGTGGATAATTTAATATCTTTTTTTGTCTTTAGTGAATTGCTGTACTCATTGTTCTCATAAGCACAAATAATTTCTCCCATTTTTTTAAAGGAAAGAAAGCAGGTGATAGCCCACTAGAAAGCTGAGTCACAAAGCTTGTTACTTAAATTGATATAAATATGACTAAGTAAAAGTTTCATCTGATAAAGGCATTAATATGAAAGCCAAAATAAATGCATTTTTGCAAGAGACTGTCAAGACAAAGCTTCAGGGTTCAATTTGACCAGGAAGATGCAGAAACTGTGAAAATTGGTAATTTCATCTATGCAAACAAAAATGGACAGTAACTTGTTATTTTTTTCTCATATTTTGGCTTACAGGCAAAAATAGGCTGATAAATTTGGTTCAGCTTAGCAGAGTTCCACACAGTATTCCGCACAGCAACCTGCCTTATATCTCTCCTCTCACAAAACACCTGCACTGATCCATATACATTCTTATTTCCTAGACTGTCCCACAGCCTTAAAAAGTAAGAAGAAAAATGCCAGTTTTTAAGTGGTTAGTATTTAAGTAGTGCTGTCTGATTCAGTATTTTGAATTTATTTGGTTTCACTTTTATTATTTGCTTTTATTATTAAGTACTCATGGAAAAAGGGCCTCCTCATTCTTTTTTCAGAAGTGTCATTTAGGCTCTGTATTTCTCCAATTTCTTCCTTTTGCTTTCCATCCTGACAGGAAATTCTCCCTTTACCCTTCCAAAACATAATGAACTTTGTCTCATCAATAAACCTTTTCCTAAGAGAATGAGCTCAAATGGATCAACATCCTGACCTTCATCTCTCTGTCCTGGATGGGCTGTGCTTAACTAAGGCACTGATAGTTACCTACCAGGAGATACCTGCTTCAGTATCTCTTTTAAATCACGCTATGCCAATCATCTCTTATTGAATTGAAAAATGTGTATCTTATAAGAGTTATCATTTTCTTCTCAGCCTGCAGATATTTGAGAGTGTATCTTCAGTAAAAACTACTAATAAAAGATCCAGACCTATTGTTCCTCTATATATTGCCATATTCTGATAGGCATTTCAACTTCTCTGGCAGGTAGAATGGCATACAAGATAAAAGTGAGACAAAATCAAGTGAAATTGAATACAGATAATCTCATAGTGGCTGAAGGAGATATTCTTCTATTCTTCGCCTAGAAAATATTTTTAAGCAGCTTATTGCTGTATTAATAGGTATCATTCTCCATGTACTAGAAAGAAATCAAAACTTGCACTTTTTTTTTTTAATGAGAAAAACAAATAGTGAAATAAGTAATTAGAAATAGATAAATAACTTGAAGTAATTGTTAGGTTATTTGTTTGGGTCTTTTTCTGAAATGTCTGGTAGAAGTGTTAAGGCCTCTAAGTAGTTCTGATCTTAGCTGCAATTGAATTAATTCACTTCTTAGTTTGTGGTGCAATGCTGTGTTTTTGATTTACTCTGAGAACAAAGCTGATAATGCACTCGTATTTTAGTTGTGACTAAGGCATGTTTATTCTAAATCAAGGATTATGCATTTTCCCTTGCTCTGCCAGTGACCAGGTACACAAGAAACCTGCAGGAGAGCACAGCCTGGACAACTGACCCAAGCTGGCCAACAGGATATTCCATAATATAAAATGTCATGCTCAGTGTATAAACTGGAAAGCTTTGGCCCAGCTGGGAGAAGGTGAAGCCCCCAGCCCCCATCTGGGAGAGAGGTGGGTTACCGGGCGCTGAGCAATTGTATTGTATATCACTTGTTTCTCTTGGGTTTCATCCCTCTCTACCTCCTTTTCATGATTATTACTGTTGTTGCTTTTATTATAATTTTTTATTGTTATTATTACTGTACTTAAATTATTGAACTGCTCTTTTTTTCTCCCCTAGAATCTTCTCCCCATCCCACCAGGGCGGGGGATGTGGAGCCAGTGGCTCTCTGGTACTTTGTTACCAGCTGTGGTTAAATTACAGCATAAGTGTGTTGGGCATTGGCGGCTGTGCCCCACAGTGGACTTTGTAAGACGCCCTGCTGTCACTAGCACAGCACTGTCAGTGTCCTTATTGTCTGGGCTGAGATTTCATTTTGGTATATCATTAGCAGCAAGGATAATCTTCACACTGAAGTTTGTTGCACTTTTTTATGAGCACAGTCTCACTGAAACGCATTCTCCCCAGCCTACAACCACAGCCTGGAACAATGCTTTTGCACATCATGAGAAAAGTGAAATCATACTGGAGAAAATTAATGGACAGTCCTTTCTGCTGGCTCTGTAAAGACTATGACCTCAGCGAAGCTGAGTCAGTGTTCATGCTGCTACTTCTGCCTGGAGTTCTGCAAGATTTCATACTTCTATAAATTTAGTCTGAGGAAAAGCATATTTATGTAGCTGGAAGCCAGTAGATGTGTAGGTCAGGATTTGGTACCGTAGGTCTAAAGGATAACAGCCTGTATGTGATATAAGTAGCTATTCTGTCAACTGCAGTCCGTATCTTGTCCTTGAGGCAGACCCTGCCCTCAGTGAATCCTGACTTTGTTCACCTAGGACAGGGCGGTTGTGACTCAGCTTGTGATCCAGATATACTGCAGGTGCAAACAGAGATTCTTGCCTCATTCTGAGTGACTTTGGATTTGATAAATACAAATGCTGAGAGGAGAAAGAAGAGAGATTTGTAATACAGGTATTGGCACACTTAGTGGAAAAGTTTCCTTGATTCCCTAATTAAAATGAGAGGCATTCAGATTTGGGGAACAGAAACACAGGACAGACTATAATTCCTTAGAGTAACCACTCTGACATGCGGTTTATATTCTGAAATATAACTCTGAGACAACTTTTTGCTGTCTCTACTAGGGAAAATAGTTGCATATAACAGAAAAGTCAGGTTCCAAGATGGAAAGCCACCACTTTCCAAGTAAGAAAACTCTGACAGTATTTTGGAAGAACTGCTTAATTTCGGTGGGTTTTTTTACCTTTAAGAGAAGATATCAAGTCTATGGTATTCTCTCCAAATAGTGTTTCTATAGAAAATGCTAAGTGTCTCTTCAACAAGTACTTGAAAATGGCATAATTTTAGTAATCTTGACAGGAGTTCAGATTTTGGGTTTGTGACCTATCTGTACTGTAGGTGTTATTTTATTGTCCATTTTTCAGAACATCTCCATATGGTAAAGGAAATGGAAGCAGAGCTGACTGGCAAAAATCAATAAACAGACAATATAGCCTTGCATTTCAACCTGTGGCCCTCCCTTACTATTCCTGAAATAATGAGATACTCAGGGTGTGTCTGAGGACTACACAATGGTTTAAATCGTAGAAATGCCCTCCTCCCTCCTCTGACTGTCAGATGATGATTTTATTTCTTCATCTTGAACTGGAAAATAAACAGAAGTCCATATTTAACTGATCATTGCAGAATTAGATGACATTAAAATGAATTTATTTTAATAATCTGTACTTCTTACCCAAATGAAAGGCTTAGTGCTCTGAAGGATCTCTGAAAAGAACAGGGAATAAGTTAGTGATTTAATTATGTCTGGTTAAAGAATGAGAGAAATGTAGCTGAGCCAAATATGTCTTTAAAACATATAATAATGTTAATTGCTTCATATCCTCATATCAGAGTAGGAAAATAGAAGAGAAAGATGAAAAAGAGCATATAAGCACACTTGTTCGAATGTCTTAAGTTCAAAAGATTATTTCAATGTGAAATTCACTATTGGCTGTTACAAATGCTAGAAATGCCCATCTCAGTGCTTAGCAGGCTTGTTAAGAGATTGGTGAGCAAGGAATTTATCCCGCAGTCTCTTGAATTCACTGCCACACCCATCCTTCATGTTCCTCCCCCACGATTCATGTCTGTCTTGATTTCACACGGGTAGAACAATTGTTGGAGCTGCTTTTTGCTGCTTTTAATTTGGCTAAGTGGGTCACAACCAAATTATGTGGATGATGTGTTTCTGCTTTTTTCTTCACTTCTAGCTCTTTGTGGTGCATTTCATTATGATCCCTAAGGTAACTTAAGTCTCTCCCACAGAACATTGCAGAAAACAAATCCGCTATAACTCAGAAACCACTTCAAGAAGAGGAACAAATTCCAAGGCAGTAAGTTACGCTACTTGAACTCACAATTACATAGATTACTCACACTGACACTCATGAGTACAAAATGGGCACATACCTTTGTGTAAGTAAGATGGAATAAGGCATAGCAAAGATATAAATAGGATATGATCTGCTTTTAGCATACATCCTGCCAGTAACTGCTTTATTGGTTCTACTCCTCTCAGTAATTTTCAACATCGTAGGTCAAACTCAGTAACAATGTTTCAATGATATAGTGGTAAATGATATTACGGTAAATCTCAGAGCCTCCTCTGGAAGAAAATTAAAAATTATATCAACCATGAACTCTTTTAAAATGTATTCACATACATCTCTGAATTGGATGCTATCAGTGTTCATGTCAATGCATATTGCAGAATTTGGTACTCTGAAACATTATTTTGTATTCTTTGGGTGGTATCAGAGTGGTCTTTACTTGGCTGCAATTAAAAGGTGTTGGTGGTGTGATGATGGACATCAATGCAGTGACAGAAAAAAGGGACACGTAAGTCATCCTGAGTGTAATAAATGCTTGAGAATTTGACAATAACAATTTGAGAGTCAACAGGGAAGCTTGGCACGATGAAGTGCGGTGAATCAGGATGATCAAATGATTTTATTAGTTTGCTTTTATTAGTCAGATCTATTTTCATTTCTTTAATATGACCAGGGAAAAAAGAAGTAATTGTAATCAGTTTATCAAATACAGCCCTGGCAGAGAGTATGCCACTGGTAACTTGATTTTCTTCTAACTGAACACACTATGTTTTGACTAATCTTCAGCACCCAGGATCATTTCTCTTAAAATGTCAAGAAGTCAAGTCAGAGTAATAGTTTATTTGTTTCCTTTTGGTGTTGTATTTAAGATAAGCTCAAAATATGTTTTAGGGCTGGCTTTGTTTCTGGAAGACTTGGGACAGATGAAGCTTAAAAACTAAATAACATCTCAATTTATCTTCAGACCACCAGCTGAGAGTCTATCAGGGACAGTCACAATATAAGCTTTGCCATGCCCCTGCCCTGTCCCCCTGCTACATGAACGTCACCTAAAATAATCATATAGTCAGTGGGAGAGTAGGGATTCTGTAACTGTGATACCTAATGCCCAAGGCTCCCCTAAGCAGTGATGAACAATTATTATAAACTATTCTAAATTATAGACTGTAGGCACTGTGATGGAGACTTTTGTAGACTGGACTGAAACAATTACCAAATGAAGAAAAATATTATTATTTTAGGAAATGTAACATTTTAATTCATTGTGAAAAATGATGAGGGAATAATAAATGGAGGGCATAAAAAGAGCTAATAATAAAAAGGAGCTTGGCGAGAAATCCCGCTGTCATATTTGCATTTACCCTGAAACTAATGCCATGCACATTTTTGAATGCAAATAATTCACATGAGGAAGCAAAATGAGGATGTTAATAATCATTTTTCCCTTAATGAGAAGCTGTACTTTGATTGAAAGGAGCTTGAAGGTGGCCTAAACTAGGCCTAACAAAAGAGCTTTTGTGATGGGATTTTTTTGAGACTTTAAAGGAATGAGTTAGAATAATATTCTGTCACTTAAAATCCCCAGCATTAACATTTTTATCAAAAATCATTCCAAATTAAAAAAGACATGTTAGAAAAATTATTCATTCCATATGGGATTTTCTTTTTCACTGTGGCTATTAACTTAAAATGCTTTTTCTTTTGGGAACAGCTTAAGTTTTTATGTTTCTTTTCTTTCCTTCTTTTTATTTTCTTTTTTTTTTTTTTTTCTTTTCAAAATTATCATTCAGAAAATAGATTTTTGTATCAGTTCCTTATCTCAAGATTTTTACATTGAAGTTCTAGGTTGACTTACATAATTCTTTTATTTAGTGAAGGCTTTTTTGTCTCAGATGGCTTAAACAGAAACTGGCCTCCTGAATTGACTGCAGTCTCCATCTTATCACTGATGCATAGAAAGAATGATGAATTTTGTATGAAACATTTAATGAATTGAAACTAGATTAATTCAGGCTTGAGAACACCATTTCTAAACATCAGGAATAGGGAAATATTGGATTAGACTGAAGACACACTGCAAGGAATGTCCATCACCTTTTTATTCATTCATGGCAAACTCTAAGGGGATATAATTCTATTAAATTAAACACACCTTCTGTTAAAAGGAGGTGAGCCAGATTGATTCATCCCTGCATGGCCTGTATCTTATCGTTCTCCCCAACAGTGGAGTATCATATAATTCCCCGTGAGTCATCAGCAGCACACTGAACAGCTAATCAAACATCTTTCCCTGTCACCCCATGTATCCTGGAAGACAGTGTTTGTGTTTTCCATGAGGACTTCCTGCAAATGGGGTTTGATTTCTTTCTGTGTTTGTTTTCAGTCAGTGTTTTGAAAACAGCCTGTGAGGTATGTCTGCACTGCGCTGCATGTGGCGTGTGGCTGATCACTGGTGTGTTGTGTGAGGCACTTTCTCCTCAACTGCACCTGTTTTAGCAGAAAAAACATAAACACATGGGTATGATGAAGCAAATAATAAATAGCAGCAGTACAAGGATCCTGCTATTTGAACCACCCGATGTGGGCTGCCTGGCCCAAAAGTCTCACCTCTTATTTAGTTGACATGGGGTAGGGACCCATAGGTCCCTCCACACTACATCTATGGGGGCAGTCACTCTATTCCAGCCACCCCTTTTTGACTGGGGCCTTATGCACATTTTCAACTCTAAAATTACTCTCATACTTCATATGAATGTTTAGGTGGACTCTAGGAGTCCAAATACAATTTGGCTTACAAAATCAGAGTAACTTGCTACTAATAATTCTTTCCTGCAGTGACCATTGAGCTGTAGTGGGCACTCACAGGGTGCAATTAATATTGCCTGACATTAAGATGCACCATCTTTCTTATATTTCTCTTAATGACTTTGTTTTGATGCTTCTCATCACTCATCAGCTGGCAATGGCACGGCAGGATAGATGTGTTTGTAAAAGCAAATGGTGACTTGGGGATGGTTGTTAGCATTTCATAGAATTAGTTTGTGAAATGAGCTAGGTAATCGCCTTGGCCCCTGCAAGACTGAAACTAAGCAGGAACAAAGTTCAGTAAATGGGATTAATTCTGTTCTGCATGCCAACTTTACACACTTAAGTAATTTTGCCTTACATGTTTATAGGTTTTTAAGACATTATGATACCTCCAATTTTGGCTTGGTTAATTTTCCTGAACAATCCATGAAAATAGATTGATGGTAGTAATGACTAAAGATTTAAACATATTATTTAATTAAGGAAGCATTTCTTTGCCTTTTTCCCCTGAGGTTTTTTTCAGGTTTCTCATTAACATTGCAGCATGATAACTTCAGGTTGATCAACCAACAATTGTCATCTCTAATGGTGCAAAGCTGCCATTTTTCTCGTGTTGTGTTGCATTAACTCCACAAATAATCCATTCAAATGCATTCAGTTAGAATATTCAATTAAATAGCCAACACTGAGGTTGGCTAAGTATCAATCTCAGGAACAGCTTCCCAATCATCTGAGCATGCACTTATTTAGGACCTGATCCTGCAACAGCTAATTTGTCTTGAACAACATGTGTGAGATATATCCATGAGGTAGTTTGTGTGAATAAACATGTGCATAAATCATTGTTTGATTAAGGTCTTACACAGTGCAACTAATGAAATGAATTTATTTGTCCTCTTTTAGGGTCATAGGTACATGTTTCTCTTAACAAGTATGTGTGATTTTTATGGGCTAGTTTTGATTATGTTTTAGACTTAGAAAAATATTATTTCATGTGGCTATGAAACTGTGCTCTGTAACTCCTTTCGGGTATATTTTCTTAATGGTCGTGTAAGAGTGTATATTTTTGGAATGGCTTCCCTGACATTTGACAACTTTTAGTTCAAGTTTAATAGATTACAGGTTTAAAAGTTTAATTAAATTTTATAATGTGTGTTCCCAATGCTATGTATATAGACTGAGTTTTTAATGCAAAAATATAAAAATGATCATTGCATATATATAAAAAATGTATTCTATGCATAGATATATAGATCAATTTTGAAACTATTCTGCCTGAAAAGAAAACTATATGCAATTCCTAGTTTTAATTTTGAGGAAAAAATGCATGGAGACACTTTGTTTTTTCAAAAAAAAAATTTCTGGCAGACGTACTCAAATGAAGAAAAAAATTATAGAATTCAATATACATATTTATATTTCTTCATATGCATATATGTAGTTTTGTTTTATTTGAAATATTGACGTTATAAAATGTACCCTAGAACTTTATATTGGCTATTGTCATATAAAGCAAAGTTTTTTAAAATAAGCTAAAATAAACCTCAGATTTCTACTTAAAAAAAAAAAAAATCATTTGAACCTCAAAAAATTGCAGAATTGCAGTAAAAAGAACTGAAACATCTTTGGCATGTACAGTGTGTGTATGTGTTCTATATTTTGTTCACTCTCTTGTGGCATTGGTCTTTAATCTCACGCTGATTTATTGGCTTGTCTGTTTCTATGCACATTTGAACATATCTGCACTTTTCAAAAATTTGTGTCAGTGACAATTTCAATATAAATATTCCTAGGAATCTATCACACATGGTTCTTATGTTTGGATTCTACTTTATGTCCTTTTCCACAACTTCTGACCTTTTATCTAGGCTATTTTTCTCTCTCTCACCCCATGAGCTTTGTCCCCACAAGACTTTTGAAGTTTTATACTTTCAGATCTCTAACAAAGAATAACAGGGGAGACAGAAACAATTGGATTAAATGTCATGGATATAATCTAGTCCCACAGAACTCTGATTTATGTTTACTTAGTCTTTAGTCTTCAAGTATATATGACTTTTTACACCCCTTCCTTTATCTTCTGCAAATACTGGATAGATCTATGTCAGATTTGCTAATTGCAAACTTTTTTGCAGGTTTTGCTATCTGAAAACTGATGGAAGTTTTATACTCCGAGCTGAAAGCAAATACCCACAACAACTACATGTTCATATGGTATTGCTATAAACTAGTATTTACAAACACCCTCTAGCCCGTAGTCTCTAAGTATATATATTTATTTATGGAACTGTTAAAATGACAGTATTTTTCCCTGAGAATCGGGATTTTCAAGAACTGAGGGTAATGCAGGGATTAATGACTCATTCTTTAAGCCATATTTCTATCTTTTTATATATGTATATTCTTTTTAAAGTCCGTTTTCTATTTAAGTGTAGTTATATTTTAAGCAATGTTAGACCTAAAAATCCTTTCAGGCTAAATATACCAG
>VWZN01022521.1:127207-148022 GCA_013396955.1 Regulus satrapa
TCCTCAGATATACATCATTCCCAGTCTCAATCCAAACCTAAAAGAAGAGATTCTCTAGTCTGATTTCAACAAGCAATGTTTCAACAATTGCACATGACAGAGATGATTTCAAGGCAAATCAGGCATATCCTAAACAAAAATGAAGCAATCCTGCCAGAACCCACTTCCCACTTAACAAGGTAAATAGAGGCAATATCTAATGGGTTATTTTCAAAAGCAGTTATGTGCTAGCACTAGTGAAAGTAAGTGATGACTTTGAAAAATGTCACCTGAAAAATGTCACTTTTTGCATAGTCTTTTGGGTTTTTTAGTTTACATAAATAAAATTTTCTTAATGAGATGACTGGTCTTTAGTATGATCAATTGTCATTCCACTTTACTGGCAAAAATATCATGAAGTGTTAAGATGATTACTGTAAATGTCAGGTGAAATTTTCATAAATTTAGCTGACCTACCATACATAAAAAGAGATGATAATATGTTTCAAGGTTTATGTACTTCACTTGCTATGGAAAACACAGCCTCTGAGCTGAGCAAATGCATGCTAAATTACAAATATCAAGAGAAGGGAAAAGAGGAAAAAACCTCTGTGTTTTTTCTTTCTTTAATTTTATTTGAAATTAATCTTTAGAAACAGATCCTTTTATTATGTGTTTACTTAGTCCTCACCCTGATCTGAATTTTTGCACTGCACAGAAGTTATTAATTAAAAAGTTAATAATTAAAATGGTTTCCATGAAAAGAAAATCCAAGGATCAAAAGAGAGGGAGAGGTGATATTGAGAGGTGAAGTGTCCTGTGAGCAAAGCTCAGCTTTGTGCTGTTGTTCTTTTTGCCACTAAAGAGAATGAACTTTCAGCACAAGCCTGGATGTGTGGCTCAGATGAGGAATGGAGTGTGTGCACAGGCAGCTGACGTGGGCTCACTGCTGGCCAAACTCTGCCTGTCAGAGCCTGTCCTCAAGAGCACCTTCTGGCAGAACAACAGTTCTCTTCTGAAGGAGCACTCTGAAGTGTGTAAGGCATGTGGACGACTCACTAACTGCATCAAGGAAAGAAACAGCACAATTCATGTGGGCATTTTTTTCCCCAAATGTTTTTTCAAGTAAGTTAGGAGCATAAAGAGAAAAATCTCTCTAGGTGAGGTTCCATGTGGAATACTGCCCTCAGTTTTACTTTTCTTACTTTGACTTGGGCCTGCACTACATACCAGCCTGTGTATTCTTAATCCCTTTCTATAAGGTTTAACATGTCCATGTGATAGATAAGATGGTTACTGTTATTCTGAATGTCACAATTTTTGGTTTTCCTTTTCCCAAAACCACTGTTGAGTAATCTAACCCTTGCAGCTAGTCAGGGAGCAGCATGATTAGGTAAATCTGTTCATTTCATACAATTTTAATTGTTTTCGATAGCTTGCTACATGCGTGTTTAAAATCTTTAAAGAGTTTATCTAGGGAACATGTGGGAAAGACTTCCTTTTTTTTTCATTTTTGGCACATTTTGAATGCTATTGGTAAGTATGAAACAGTTCTAAGCATTTATTGGAGTGCTCTGCTGGATCTTTTTGTTTGCAGTATAAATTGATGGAGATCAACAGTTTTTTGATACTCCTAGTACTAAGTGCTTATAAAGTGTTTATATCTATAATTGTGTCAAATTATGTTAATGAACCACTGAAAGACACTAGTAAATTTAAGTGCTCAAAAAGTGCATTACTCTGAGTGTCACCTAGGGGCTCTTCATATCAGACACTTGGGGGACAATTTTTTTCTTCCAAGCACCTTTAGAGCACTATGTCTTAAAGTGTCTTTCTAGCATTAATTAAATTTTAAAAAGTGAGTGCCAGGTAAGCACACATGATTTATGCTAATCTTTTGAAATGCAAATGCATTTTAGACTAAAACATCCTTCCCTTTTTACAACTCACTACTTTCCTCCTCAATCACTCCCCACGCCTTTTCTTATTGAGTATTAAACTGCTAAAAACAGCCATGGGAAAGGCAGGGAATTAACTCCATTAGTAATAATTAGACAAATAAAGAGAACTATTCAAAGGATCAAATATAGTTGATATATGGTTATATTTGATATAACCATATTAGGTTATCTAATAGCCTAACAAATAAAAGTCAAAGTAGCTAAAGGAAAAAAAAAATAAAAAAAGCAGCAGCATAATCCTGGGGCACTTTGAGTTTGTTCTTCTGCCTGCCCCTCCCCTCTGGGCTGTTCATGACATTTATGCTGTAGATTGGTAGAGTGGTTGTGGCAGACAAGAGTTGTGTTTTCCTCCAGTGATCTGAAATTCTGTGTTGGTCTTTAGCCATAGGTCAGAGCCACCCATATGATCTCCTAAAGACTAAATGGTTTGGCCAAGGTGAAGTAAAGCAGGAGTTTGTGCCTCACATGAGGAGATTGAATTCCATTACTGCTATAAGATGGACACTAAAATTCAATACATGCTGACCTGAAGAGTATAAAGAGATAAATAAATAGAAAAAAAATCTGAAGTCTGATTAAAATCCGACACTTTTAGGACGATGATGATTATTAAATGTCCTACTTCAAGGACTATCTGTTTCATTACAGAATATTCTTATTTTTAGTGTGAGGATAACAATCCTTACATTATCTAATTCTGACTAGAGTATATTGAAATTATTTTCACTTTTCTCAGAAACTGTATTTAATCCTATGTCAATGTGCTGAGAAAGGTAGTAATGATATATCTGAACTTTAAACATCTTTAATCTTTCTCTTTATCTTTCATTCTTGTTGCACAGCCTCAGCAATCAGATTTCAACACTCCATTCCCCAGAAAATCTCACAGATTTAGAAACCATGGTGAGATAAGATCTTCCTTTGACCCAGGAGCACATTCAGCTTTACCTTTGGAAAGATTTTTTTAAATAGCAATGTCTATTGAAATTTTCTAAATGCATAGAATTCTATTTGGCAATGACTAGAAAATATCAGAGAGGTGGCAGGAGTCCACAGGAGTGTAGAGGTGAATTGTGTACTCCAGGTAAAGAGATATCCCTTTCAGTCCTTCCTGGAAGCATTATCAAAAAAGATCTTTTTAGCCTAGAGTTTGTAAACTGAATTGTTCTTAACTTCATTCCCTAGGGAAACATATCTATTTCATAAGTGTCACTCTAAATGTAGCAGGAGTGAAGAAGCCAAGAACTGGGTAAAATTGAGCTTGTTTTACCAGTTCAAGGTAAAAGACATCGTCAGGGCATCTGAAGCCTTTCCTAGCAATTGCTTACACAGTGTAAGTGCTGGAGCAGCTTTCACTGCTGTGAAAAGCAGAGTTTTATGTTTGACAGATCCCAATCCAGCTCTTACCTTCAGGTTGATCCAGTTATCGATGAAGTCAATTACCAAGGCATGATTTAGAATGAGTGGAATAAAGTCTCCACAGAATCAAATGTAGAAAAGAAAATTTGAAATGTGATTAGTTTGAACTGTTATTGTCTGCTGTTTGGAAGGAAAGGAATCAGTGCTTTGATTTTCTTCTGTAAGGTTACCTATTATGCACCATATCCTTCTTTTCGGTCCTTCTAGCTACTTGATTGCCTATTTATTTGCAATAGTCTTCAGAGGTAATGAACAGATTAAATTTAGATAGAGGGCTCAGATTCAGTGTTGGCACAGCTCTGCTGAAATAAATGGAATTAGCCAGGAGAGTCAAACTACCTTGTGTTCAGTAACCATAAGCTATCTGGACTCTTGATGACTTCTAAAATCCCTCCGGCAGATGCCAATGTGAGGTCATGTGGTGTAATTTTAAAGGGCAATACATACTGGTCTGAAAAGAAGAATTTATTGAAATATAGAAGCTATTACAATACCTAGGTTAAATAATCCTCAGAATGAATAAAACTAACCATTTGGAAGAAAGACCAGTGAAATAATTATTTTTGCATTTGTGCAATGTTTCATTTCGTAATGTCTTGGGTTTTTTTGTTTTGGGGAAGTTTGGTTTGTTTGTTTGTTTATTCAATTCTTTATTTATTTTGGGTAAAAGAAAGCTGAACTGGCGTGGATACAGCCCTTTTTAATATGGGGTACATACCATGCACTGAATGCTGTGAGTGGCTAGACAACCGGTGTTGGTTACTGTTAAATAAAAGACTCTGCAAACAAAGCTTCAGCCAACAGATAGCTTCCAGCATTGTTCCTATTGTACATGCTGCCAGTGTTCACTAATTCCAGGGTACAACAGTCCTTGGAAAATCTCAAATCATCTAGCAGACATTTGCTGCTTGTCTGTCTAGGAAACAGAAGAGTGTGAAGCATACAAAATCAGGATTGTTGCAGTCCAGATTTGAAGCCACAGTCTATACAGAGAGCAGGACAGAAAGGGGCACTAACAGAGTGAAGCTAAAAAATATAAGCTTATAGGAAAAAGAAACAAAGAAAATCCTGGGAGCAAAAAGAACTAAGTTAACTGACTATACTTGTCATGACATCCTGGCAGTCTGCATCACTTTTAACTGCTGGCCATGAAGGTTTCTGTGGCATGGCCATACAAAGCTGTGGTTTACCAGAATTGCCTCTATGCTTTTAAGGCATTCAACTCTTGAATGCAGAAATGGTGAGTCTTTACTTTTTCCTTCCATATATCCCATTTGCATGAGGGAATGAAAATTTAGCCTTCAATAAAAATGTCTTATTTGATGCATATCTTATTCCACAGATATTTTTAATATGTTCATATGTGAAATATTTGGCAATTATTTCCATTTCTCTAAACTTGTATATATCTTCCCTATCCAGTCACTTAGTACATAAATCCAATGATGTGTTTTTCCCCCTACACCTACAGTAAGTTCGTTTTCATAAGGATGAGAAAGTGCCTCCAGAGACAACACATTGCTGAGAAGAATTAGAAGACCAAATGTAATAGATCTTTTAATTTAAGATAGAGCCACTTGCCATTTCTGTTCTTTTAAAAAGCAGTCAATTCTAATTATAGAGATTTATCTTGGATTAAGGAAAAAAATACTAAAGTAAGCACTGCTTCTTCTACTATAACTCTAGGGTTAAGGCTTTTCTAAATGGGAATTATGAGTAGTGAGGACAGTAAAGTGACTGCCATCAAATTTAGAATTAACTGTTCATGTGATGGAAAAAATCATTCATATGAAACTATTTTCCTTTTAATTTTACACTGTAAAACTTGAAAACTAAGAGGCATTACTGACAATTGCCAATGTTGGGAAAGAAAAATGAAGTGAAGGAGGAGTTTTCTGGAAGAAGAAATGCATTTCTATTAGTTCTTGAACGGTAATATTCAATTTCACCCACAGAATATCAGAATTCCAATGGAGAAAAGCACTTGTGATCCATTTTAACTCAACTATTTTTAGGGTTCAATGCAAATAGTGAAGGTTTCAATAAAAACTACATCCTGGTTAAAAAATTACTAACATGGAAAGTATCACTGTCAGCGCAATTTCAAAGAAAACTGTTGCATTTCCTTCTATTCCCCTTTTTCCTCATGGCCCTGAAATATTTTTGATTTTATCATATCTTCCTTTTTTCTGATCGTGTTTGTTCTCCACATGGAAATTCTTTAGTAGTCATCAAAAGATCTGGTATGGTTCCCTGAGATATCATTTGTCATGGGACTGGATATAACTTTCCTTATCTGGGCTACAGATGTCCTGGTCTATATTTGGAGACTTCTTTCTCTTCTGAGTTATCAAAAAATCTATGAAAATGGATGGGGCAACAAAAATCAAGCTATCTCCAACTACAAAGGATTCACAGTCTTAGGAACTATTAATGTAATAAACTCTCCTTTTGTCCTTGTTAACCTCTTGCTGTAGGAGATGTAAGTTGACTTTATTTAGTACAGTAAGAATCATCTTTTGCCAAACTTTCTGGCACTTAATTGTCACATGGGGAAAATGGTAAAAATGCTGTACTATTTCTCTCAAAAATCTTGGTATTGATACTGCACAGCAATATTTGTCCTCAGTTGGTTTTTGAGAAAGCAGTAAATATTCAGAATATTCAGTATATTTTTTATGGCTAGCTATGATTCTATCCTTAAAAATATAGGCTGCTCTTAAAATATTTAAGTTATCCTAAATTATCTTAATTTTTCTGTAAGTTGCTTTGGCAGAGGATGGGCATATGGCCAAAATAAAAATATGGAATTAAATATTGAGATCTGATCAATGTATATTTTGTTTTCCTATGGTTTATTAACTCAATTTTCAAACTAAGATTCTACTGAATAATTAAATGCTGTGCTCTTCCAACTGCATTATACTTTTTTACTCATCATCCTATATCTTAATACAAATATTCCTGGAGTTACATTTTTTTAATAAAATAATTACAACATGAGAAATATCCAGGGAGGAACTCTTGAAAGATATCTACATGCACAAAAATGAAGTGATAAATTTATATAAAAGATGAGTGTAAAATTGTAAGTAGTATATCCAAAATTATGACAACCTAAATCCACTTCAAAGTGAAAACATGGCTAAGTTTAATTTCAGTGGCTGAGGTATTTTGTTGAGTATACATGACAGCTGAAAATCTGTTCATATATTAATTTTTTATTTTTATTTTTTAATATATTAATGAACATGCCGTAAGAAGAGCCAGAGAAAACCAAGCAACTATCAAGACTTGTGACAGTGTGATCATCCCTTTGAATTTTTCTGTGGAAGCATATGCTGTACTTCCACTTGGTCATGCATAACCCAGAGGTTGCACTAAGGGTATAAACAAGAGTGCAGAGTCTTTGAGTAATTACTGAAATGTATCTTCATCACTGGACTCTGCTATTCTGAAAAAGATTTGACAGCATGGTGAGAAATTGTGAGGAGCTGGCAGAAGATGTCAGGCTCTAAATGAAGTGTCAGAGATCTCCCTTTTTGCATCACCAAAGGATTGGATTAACACCTGGACCTATTTTGCAGCTGAAACATCTTTGTGGATATTCCAGGAGACATCTATCAAGCACTAAAAAAATCCCTCCCAACACCTACAGAAGTGCTGAGACCAGGTTGACCCCATGCAGGGATGATGTTTCAGCTGGAAAGATCACCCACCGGGAGACCTCTGAGAAGGTGGAGCACGTAAGCATGAAATGCGAGAATGTTTTCTCTTGTACCCTGGAGAGGAGTGTCCAAACATGTTTGTCCAAACATGTCCATGACTGTTTGGACTCTACCAAGAGTCCCTTGCTCTTGACCCAGTTTGGGGGTGTACTTTACTTATTTTTAGAATAGTTTCACATGCTGCTGCTGTGCTTTCCCCAATTAATGCTGTGTTGCACTTCTGTTTATTGTAACTTTGTTTTGAACCAAAAAGTTTGGTTGCGAGTGGGAATGTACTGACCAGCATGTGATCCCTGCAAAATATTTTTCTCCTGGTTTTGAGTGGGAGTATTTTTCTTATTCAATTCTTTATGAACATTGAGCTCTAAACTTGGCATTTGCTGCTATTAAAAACTTCTGACTGAGCTCTCAAAATACTGTATGCACTAGGAAAAAAACAGGTTTAGGTAAATAAAGCAGTGTAACTCAGTACTGTAGGCTTTGCTAATCTAACTCAAAGTCATTAGAAATCTAAAAGAGTAAATGTTTTACAACCTCGGAAAAAGGGTTCCAGAGTTAAGGAACAATTCAATCTATAACTGGCCTAAAAGAGGAGTGTTGAACATTTTTCTTTAAGATATTATAAGGGGGCTTTGGTCAGAAAGAAAATCTAATGCATGTTCTACTTTTGTGTCAATGAAACAAGGCTTCATGGAGTGTGAACCTGCTGGTAACACTTTCATGATCCCTCTTATCATTTGCAATTGAATGCTACTTTTACATATGACTAAATATTTCTGAATTATTATTTGGTTGGAATTTTTCTTTACAGATTGTTCCTCAGAGCATAATTAACTGTTTTAAGTTTCAGATTTAAGAAGAGCAAAAAAATTCAGTTGCTTCTTCCAGAGTATAAATAAGAAACTTTCACAGCTACAGTGTAAAAATGAAAACAAAACCTGGTCAGATCCATGGGTTTATTCAGGTATTGAAATGAACCTTCACTAGCAGAGAATCTTCTCCTGGAACTATGACATGCTTTTTTAGAAAAAGCTCAAGTTTTCTCTGCAAATGGAAAAGCCTGGATCTGTAACAATCCTCCAATATTCTGCTTTTTATTTGTAGCAATGCCAAGAGTAAAGGGGGAGGAACTGTTATTTAAGGCTCTGTGCAGACTGTTTTTGGTTATTTTCTTTAACTCACTGATAAATCGGCTTTTAACACATGTAGAAAACAAAGTAGTTCAGATAATTAAACTTTCTAAACAAAATGTCTGAAGAAAGGCGATGCCTTGTGCAATTACTTGAATGAGTTGCTAGTAGGAAATACTTGTCTAGCACACCAGCTCTTCAGCTTGATTGTAAATGGCTCCAAATATCTACCACACTGAAGAACAATTTACTTATCAGTGAGGAGATGGCACAATATTAATTTCATTTGGTTGTTTATTTCTGTACATCTGTATGTATTTATTTATTTATTTTCTAGAAAAATCCTTCATGGACTAATCAAGTCACAAGTTATTCACAATGGAAAATGTGTGAGTTTAAAGAAAAGGCACAAAAGCTCCTTGATGTTAACAGTTGTCCCTTTTGCTTATTGAAAACCCCTCATACAAGCACGTTTGAGCGATGTGCCAGGGCGAGCATGGATGGTGTGTGATTCTTCCTGCTCTGCATTCTCCTGGCTGGGGCAGGCACATTTTGAAAAACACTCAATAGAAATTAAAAGTAACAATTCTTCAACACCAAATTCAGCTGCAGTTTTTGTAGCTTGTCTTCAGCCCTGTTGATGGCAAATCACCATGATGCTAATCTGAGGGACCCATGGATATATTAACTTTGTGCTGTATGGCTGGATTCAGTAGTTCAGCTATGAATTTAAATAACTTTTGCTGTATGCTTTAGTCTAGAAAGATGGGCCTTTCCCCTCTTATTTTCTCAAAATGGTCAAAGACACTGACAGTCCCGATCTGGCCTTTGGGTTAGGTGGCACCCATTTAGCAATACCTGATTTTCCCTGACCACACAGCAGTGCTGAGGGACAATCAGGAAGGTGGAAATCCTGCCTTCAGTTGCTGTCTGTGCTTGTCAATTGAATCCACATGGCTAGGAGGTATTTAGGATGGAGATAATCCAAATATTAATTGAAAGCAGAAGCTGGAAGCCAGAATTCCTTTCTCCCAGGTGAATGCTGAATCAATTTAGGTTCTGGAGTGATATTTGCTCTTACTTTATGCTTTTTGTCTATGACTTTGTAGTTAGGATATAATAGCCAAATATATGAGTGTGATTTGCCCTTTTATATGAGGAAACAAATAGATTCACTTAATGTCAGTAGAAAAATTTTATACCGATTTTCACTGAATCAACTGATGCTGGGTCTTTTATTGGTCTTTTTCTTTTCACCATGTACAAATGTTTTACTAACTCCCATCATAAACCAAGAGCATTGCAGTCTTTCTTGTATTAATAGTTTGACAGGGAACATTGAGACTGGGTTCTACCTCTTTCACAAAATGCAGCCTGAAGAATTCAGCTATTTATGTTGGAAGTGCATTCAAACAAAAAAAACGTCAGTAACTAAAATGTCAAGTTTTTAAAAATGAACAAAAGCAATTAAAACATAATGTTTCTTTTTGTTTGCTTGGCTCATTGGCTTTTTTTCTGTAGGAAGTGAATTCCTACTTTTGGTCATTGTTTCATAAATAATAACTAAACACAAGCATGCTTCTATATTATTTGAATGTTCCAGTATTGCTTCTTGATTTCACTCCTTTTGACAGTTTACTGGTCAGTATTAAACAAGCAGTATTTATAACTGTATATATATTTGCCATTCAGAACTGGCAAGTATACATTCCTTCATAAATGTAGTGATGTTTATATTTGCAGAAGGGATATGAGTAAGAAAAAAGTAAAGGGTACATTATGGAATTGGAATTACAATATTTTTTAGGCACTTATAGTGTAGTTATTCAAGTTGAAATGTAATAGTATCTGTGCTGTGTTTTAGGTTTATTTTCAACTTCCTAGCACTAAATGAAATGCACAGTACAAATAAAATCTCTACAACTATCAAAGTAAATAGGCATGATACACAAACTCAGCATCTTAAGGTTGTTATATCATCTTTGTCTTCTTCACTGTGCCCATGCTCTCTCACATATAAAAGGACCCATTCTCAGCACCTGTATGACTTCATTGGTAGCATTTTTATTTCAAAATTATGTATAATGCATTTAATGATATAATAAAATGGATATGCTTCTTATTGCAAATTAGGACAGTGATTTCCAAGCACCCCAGACTAATCAGTGTGTTGCTCTGTCCCAGTTCAAGAAAGCTCCCTTCAGTACATGATCAGCAGTTAAATTGCAGGGACTTGCAGATGAATTTGAATAAACCCATTTCCATGAAGGCATAAGGGAGAAACAATCAGAAGTTCAAAGGTCGGAGCCCCCTGATTAATTTTTAATTATTTCTAATTCTTTCTGAGGTTCCCAATATCAACATTTTACTGTTATTTGCCCAGCAGTCATCCTATCCATATTTGATATGGGATAATTAGCAACTGGCCTTGAGAAGTGCAGCCCTTTTTACCATCTGCACAATCAATATTAGAAAGTGCTGCAGTTCCTAGGGATAGCCATGTATTTTCTGAACAGCTCTTGATTTATTAAAAGGGATGTAATGACATGAAAAGTGTTACACTTACAGCCTTCTATCGACAGTGGTTCTGTTTAGCTTCATTAGATGTGATACCAACACCTGTCCAGTGAGATGGAGGCCACCTGTTCATTTTCTGTAACTTCTAAAAATCATCAGTGGCTAAAGACCCATATATTTGGCATATCATACAGTGCCAATGGTAAAAATGAAAGTATTTGTAGTTCCTTATCAGCCTTCCAATTTAATCTTCTATTGCCATAGCTGTATTAAATGTTCTACAATCATTTGAAAGCAGGCAAGAGTAACAGGTCCTTGTCCTTTCAAGCTGGCACTTTACGCCTCACTAAGCTACCAGCCTGAGATGGTGCTGCCAGTTTCCCTGGGTGGTGTGATGACCAGAGAAAGCACAAGCCGTGAATGCTCGTGCTTGTAGATGGTTTGTGGAGACTGGAAAAATAAGGACATTAATGAGCATAGTTTGCCAGTAGCAACAGGTGACATATTAACATGAATTTGCAATTAATACCTAAAAACTAAAGCTAATTTTTTTGCTGGTCACAAATGTATGAAATTTTGCTACATTCCTTCTTTCCCTTAAAAATAACCATAAGAGCCTAAACTCCTCTGTACAAAGCAATTTACATCATATTTTATTAGCCAGTTGAATGGTTGATTTAAAAAAAAAAAACTACTACTTGTTTCCTTCATGTCTGGTGAGACCCTTTTCCTTCCTTTTAAGGGAGTCTGTATTATGATGAAAAAAACCAGAGAGATAAATGGTATTAAGGCTTTTTCAACTGCAGCTAAATAAGTGCCAAAAAGACAGACCATTCCTGAAATCTTAAAGGGGTATTCTTTTTCACAAAACAGTTTTAACAAAAGCAGTAGAAAACTCTCCTGCTATTAAGTTACTAAGTCTGTCCAGGATGCATGCATTCCAAATGGGGACTTATGCTGCATTGGACAACAATGTACTCATATGGTATTCAGCTTAATACAAACAATAATCTTAATAACAATATTAAATTGAGAGACACTATATAATGATATACATTTTATTTTCTTACAAACAAATAGAATTCCATGCCAAAGGTTTACTCTCAAACTGAAACCTAGTCAGTTCATAAAAATGATTTAATAGCAGGTTCCTGGAGCACAGTACTCCTTTTGCTACTGTGGTTTTAAATCCATTTCTTCTCATCTCATTTATGAAAACGTTTCTCTCTCTTTTGGGCATTATGAACAGTGAACAGGGGTACAAGTGTGTAGGTGAGATGGTGAAACCTGACACATATGATGACGTGAGAGCTGAAAATATTAAAGTCAGCAGGAAAACACTACTGAAGGGGGATACTCAGAGAAAGTACAGCAACACACAGTAAACACATTGAAAACATAAAACAGCCTTGTTGCTACTGTGCATCTTCTAAACTAAAGAAATTAAGCATTTTCAAAAAATTTTTGAAATAGATAATTTTTTGGTTTAAAATGTGTTTTATTTTTATTTAAAATGCATTGAAGTGAACAGTATCTTTTAATACAGAAAAGCCATTGAAAAGACATGTTGCTTTTTAAAACATTTTTCTTTTTCCTGGGAGGATTCTTTATGGCTTTATTTCATTATTTCACCTTGTATTTAGTCACTGTATTTTGTGATTTCAGCTCTACCATTCTTACTCTTGGCAAATTCTAATCTTGGAACCCAGCTCCACGATTTTGATATGCATATAATTCTACATAGTTGATGAATCCAGTATGCAATAGTAAACAGCAGGGAGGGGCTCAATGGAAACTCATTTGTTAGTTTTCCCACTTGGAGGCTGTTATTTTTATAAATTACTTATATTGGACACTGTGGGAATGTCCTTTTTCATATACACTGAAGTACTTCACCAGCCCCAGGAGTCACTAAGACTAGTGAATTTTAATAGTTATAGATCCTAAATGGAGGGTTAGAAATTGTTTCTTTTCATTACAATTACAAGGAGGAATTAACCCCAAGGGTATCCACTTAATTTCATAATATATAGACTGGAACACTAATAATGTGTCTCTCCTAAAATGTAATAAAGAAGCAACTGCCCCTTGGCTCCCTGGGGTAGATTTTTGTAATATGTATTGCAAAAAATGTAACACAAAGAAGCTTTTACATTACCAAGCTTTGTCATGTCAGTAGCTCCAGTGCTCAAAGTGCTCTGGAGCTCACAGACATCAAGTATTAGCACTGGTTTTACAGCAGGAATTTAGTACCAGCACTTTTGTGTTGCTTCACTGGTACAAGGTAAAACTAAGTGAGAGAAGGAGTAGAGGGTAATTTACAATTAAGCACATAAAGAAGTGAAAGAGTGGAGGGAGGAAGAGGGAGTACAGTAGTCCAAAGTAATTACTTCCTTCGAGGTCCACTTGGACCTATTCTCTAGCCAAGTTTCCTGTGTTGTTTTAATCTTCCATGCCCTATTGCAAAACAAACCTTGGCCTTACAATTGGCAGCAAGTGAACTCCAGCACATTTGCTGTTGCGTTTGCACTTGTGAGCAGCAAAGCAGCCTCTGACCTCTCAGTCATTATGGACGGTGACTGTGGAACAAATTCCTGGCCGAGATCTTAAACCCTGGATCAGGCTGTGGGTTTAAATCTGGGTTAAAGACATTTCTGTTTGTTGATGATTTAATGGGTTCTGACTAGAAACAGAATCCTGGGAAAGCCTGACAGTAAAGGCAGCAAGAAAACTAGTACACTAGCTGTGCCTATTCTGTCTTGAAAGGAAAAAATGAAAACCTAGTTATAGAAGAATTGTTTTGGTCTGATTTTTAATGGTAATTCTTACTGACTTCTCTGACATTGTTGGGTTTTAGGGAAATTCATTAGGAAAGAAATGATTGGCCATTTTTTTATCTTTAATTATGCATGATATGCTTAGGATTCTGTGTACCTGTTTACATTAAAAATATTCTGTTTATAGCAGAAAATAAAACAATATCCCTGACTAATCACAGGTATGTGCAAATGCTCAGTTTATATGCTTGCACCCATGCCCTAAATCTGAATTCTCTCAGAGTAACTTGAGGAGTTTTGGGGTTTTTTTATAATTTGTGGCTTATACACATTTATTGGACTCCTACTCCCAAAAGCTGGAAATCCAAAATTGTAATCTCTGAACTAACTTTTCTAGATAAACTGATAGGTCCCATTTAATTTATGTAAAGATTTCTATGTAGATGCAGAACTACCTGTCTTTAGCAATAGTTACGATTGCTAACTGTTGGAGATATGCCAAGGCAAGAGGGAATAGATGTCTAGAGGGCTCCCAAGAAAAAGAATGGAAATAGAAAGAACTCTTCTTTTGTCTTTTTTTATTCTATGCCTGTTTTCCAGGGAGGGTGATTTCAAATATTTGTCTGACATCTCTATCTTTTAAAAAAAATTTAAATCACAAAACAAACTGGAAGGAAATCTAACTTCATAAGTTTTGCCAGCTGGTTTCAGTTAATTTTATTTTAGTTGTGTTGAATTTGGCATTTCCAGGCTTTTTTTTTTCTTCTTCTTCTTTACTAGCATTAAATTAAAATGGTGAAAGTTGTTAAAATGTAAATCTGTTATGTAAATATTTTTCACTATCTTCTCCATGTTGCAGTTGTAATGTTTTTAAATTATCCTGAAAATATCCTGAAGTTAGTCTACTGAATAAGAACAATAGCAAGAGTAAAAATGTCAAGGAAGAGCAGCATGAAACTGAGTTGGAAGCTGAAGGCTGAAAGGGGCTCTGAAGAGAAAACTTCAGAATTAAAAGAAAATTATTTCAGCCATTTCTTCCACTCATGAGTACATGTTACATGCAGCTGAGTAATGATTACAACTGAAAGCATTTGAGTGACTTCGGTAGTCAGCATTATGGTCATGGATCATAATCTAGATCATGGATCATAATTAAGGACAAATTTAAAATTAAATGCTATGGATCTGTTTAAGAATTATTTTGTAGATAAATCAGACAAAGCTGTTTCAGTAGGTAAAGTCAAGTTAAAATTGTATATATGTTAAGAATAAAGACCCCATGCTAAGTTTCTTCCCTTCCTTCCACCTATTCACCAGTGAAACACGAGCAAGAGATAAAGCAAGATAACAAATGTGATGTACTTCACAAACAATGTTATCTCCTTCAACCAGATAAAAACATGGATACTATAGGTTAGGTCACAATTTGTTTTGCTGAAATTACATGCTGTAAGTCACTCCTGCTATATTGCAGGAATACCTGCTCATATTGTACCCAGCTTCTTCATCCCTTGAGTACATTCATTTGTAATGTAGGAAATGTGGTAAAATATGTATTATAAAAAATGGAAATATCTTACTTGAGAGCTAGAAGCAGAAATCTGAAGCACTGACTATTCCTTTTTCCCAGGGTTTATACTTTTGGACCTTTTTGTACTGCCTCCATCTAGTCATGGATAAGTATGCTCCTTGTTTCCCAATGTGGGGGGATTTCTCTCTGACACCAGATTTTATTCTAAAATCCCCATTAGTTTTAAATAAAATATGGATTTCTACTGTTAATTACAGCATGACAATGTCTTACTTGTCCATTTCATTGATTTTTGAAAAGGCATAAAAAAGCCATTTCATCATAAGTACTAAGGGAATGTTTATGTAAATATTTGGTTTTGAGGAACTGGATATAAAGTGGTTTACTTTTTTTAAAGAATAATGCCAAATGTGGACAGTGCCAGTTGTGCTGGATCTCTCTGTGCTGTGAAGAATGTGACAGCCAGGGACTCCTCACTGCAGAAGGACCAATATATATATTATGAAAAGCAAAACCGATTTGGCCACTTGAGAAAGGCAAAGAAGAGATAAATGTTTAGAATACTAGATTCAAGTGATGTTTTCCAAAAGGTTAAGTTTTGAAAATGTCTCATCATAAACTTCCATAGGGAGCCCATGTCAAAGTAATAGAATAAAATGTTTAGAGTGAACAGGGGGTTAATGCTCACAGCATTGTTCATGGTGTGATCAAAGGCTGAAATGATGGGGATATAAAGACATGTTTGGTGTACAAAATAATTGAAATTAGTATTATAGCAATGCTTAATTTATTTAGATTTCTGTATGTTAAACACTCTATTACCCCACCTTTTTTCTTTGCATTACATAAACAATTCCAGCTGGAAACATATCATCTCTATCTTCTATGCAGCCAGGCAATCACTTTTGGGGGATTAAAAACAAAACTGTTTTGCATTTTACAACATAATAGACTTGAAAGCATTTAGGACTCTGTAAGTTTAATATTAGAAGTATGAGCATGTTATTTTGTAATAAATTGTGGCTGATATTTGCTCTAAGCAAATGATGAAAAGATCAGCTTCAGTGAAGTACACAGGAACATGGATTCTACTGATGACCTCCTTGTTCTCAGAAGAAAAACCCTCAATCATCTCAACATAGGGCTTTGAAAATATCTTCTGTCCCTGATCAAAAGTATCAGTAGATAAAGGAAGGCTGGAAATAGATAGAGTCCTAGAGGTAGGCTCTGGAAAATTCTCCCCCAGGTGGCTTTAATTATGAGCTAAAGAGCACTCAAGAACTTGCCTTGAATGCTTGGATGCAGTTAAAAGCCTGGAATATGAACATCAGGTGTGATTGATATATATATATATATATATGTGTGTGTGTGTGTGTGTGTGTGTGTGTGTGTGTGTGTGTGTGTACGTACGTGTACACGTACGTGTATACGTGTATACATAGATATGTAAGTTTATATGCCTTTTTATATCTATGAACATATGTATGTATGTATGTATATGTATATAGATATCTCCAGCACAGACTTTCAGTGTTATGTGATTGAAGCTATGTGACCTTCTATGCTAACCTTTCCTCTACCTGTATGTCCAGATCAAATCTGAAGCAGAATGCATAGTCATAGGCAATCCAAGAAGTGAGCTCCTTTTTCAGCTGTTTAATTATTGAAGGAGGTTTCTACCAAACTTGTTTCCCGTAATATAATCCATGACACTGTAGTTTAAAATCAATAGTTCTTTGGTTGGGACTTAAAATTATAACAGGACATTTTAACATCACTGCAAATTACTGACTCTTATGCATCACATCACCATTTGCACCTACTATTCTGAACTGGTGCTTCAACCATTGTATATTTATGTCTGAAATCTCAGTAAGATGCCATAGGGAGTAATAAAGGCCTAACCTTGTAATATTCAATAATTTAAAGAATGGACAAAAAAGAAGAAATATCACAACAGTTGTCTGCCCTTGCCCTGTGCAGTAGCAGATTTCACAAGAAAGACAAATATCTGAGCCTTCAATAAATTTATAGGTAGAAGAAAATTCATGGGATTAATTATTATTTTTCTGAAAATAGGAATGACATTTATGTAGCTGTTCACATCGTGAAAGGACATCTCAAGCTGTCATCATCAGAAAACATAAACCATCTACTAGAAAATGCCTCCAAACCAAAGGAAAGTAATGGGTGAACTGGCCAGGCCTCAGCAGCATCTCCAGTAAACAGCACTGTCAGACTGACTCTGGTCCACTGTGCAGGTCTGCCTGCGTCCTACCACTCTTGTGGGGGAAAACATGAGGTTTTGCATGGGGGATATTCCACAGCACCTTTCTCCGTGTGGTATTCAGGGAGTCTTGGACTAAAACCAACATGGATTCAATTCTTAAATGTCAAAATTAATTCTGACTTTTGGAGTCAGTAGGAAGACCATGGTACTGGTTTAAGGACTGGATCTGGTCCCCATGAGTATCAACTAACAAAAACTGTTCAATGCCCTGCCCTTCTGCATTGTGTACCTCTGTTGTAACATGTGGTCTAAAGTCTTTCTTGAGGATGCCTCATTCCCACCTACTTCAATGCACCAGGTGTGTGAGAGCCCAGGGTAAGCTGCTGCCTGTCTGGAAGACCAGCCAAACTATGTGGAATGTACTTACACTTAGAAGCTGAAGTCTAAAACAGTGACTGAGGAAGAGACTGCAACCTGTGGGTCTCAAAATACCCCCCCAGCTCTACCAAACAAATATTTGCAAATGTAGCAGAGGAAAGAAAGAAAGATAAGCTAGAAAACCTGGTCTAGCCAAGCTTTCTTTTTTCAGTAGGTATATAGACTGCAGGAAGGAGGATGTTAAGCTCCTATTCAGTTAAAGACAGCTTTAAGTTAGTAAATTTGTTATCCTCAATGTAGAAGGTGTTATGGAGGATATGACTGAGGAGGGGTTCATATCAGAATCTGTTCAGGGAGTTTCTATATCAGATGTGGTGACTGGTACTCAGCATGTCTGCTAAAAAGGACTGTGGACATTTGTTTAGAAAGATTTTTTTGTTTTTAAGTAGAGTTTATATAATGATTGGAAAAATTCTTCTCAGTCTCCTGGTTATAAATGATATGGAACCACAAGGATATAGTACACAATGTAACTAATCTTTTAGCTGCCCCAAAATATTTTTATATCTTGGTGCAGCTAAAAGGGCATGGGCTGAGAATGGGAGCACCTTTTGAGAAGTGATGGAAGCATTTCCACTATTAAAATGTGGCTATGTTGTTCCTCTCTGGCCATTTGAAAATGTGCTATATTCTTTTATTAAATCACTCCTTTTATTAAGAAAATTCAAGTGGGTTCTCCTTGCTTTCACAATACCTGTAGAATACACCGAAGTTCAGATGGGAAAAAGAAAATAATTCTGCTTCTATCCCAAAGTACACCTTAGTGAGAGTTGTACACAGACTACCTTCTCATATGCAAACTTGCAAAATGAGATTTGTGCCACTCTTCTCAGAAAAGGGCAATTAGAAGTTGTACTAATGTCTTTGGGGTAACATAATTGACCAGAAGTAAAGTAGAAAGTTCACTCTGGTTTAAGAAACTTAATTACTACTTGGATTTGGCAGAGCCAATAAAGTTTGTGCAGGACATTTTTCAGTGGTCTTCTTACTTACCTTGAGTAAAAACTGGTGAGTAGCAGCAGAGACAGCTGTGCTTAGAGATTGTGTCTCTCAGCCCCACTATTTAGCTGGACAAAAGTACAGCTTGCTGCTTAAAATTTCCTGCCAAACTGCTTCTCTGCACTCTATCTGGTATCCTGCATGCTTTTCTGCATTAAATAAGCCATTTTACTTGAAAAAATTCAACCCTGGAAGTGGTAATACCATGTCTATTTAAACTGTATATAATCCATTTCCATATGAGCATTAAGATACAAGCTAAAAGACTTGCAGAACACCTGGTGTCTGTCATTTCCTTTTGTGTTGTTCAAGACCCTGGAGAAACTATAAGTAGGTCTAGCTAAAATAATGTCAGTCATAATCCTAAATCCATAGTTATTTAGGGGCGGATGAGGAATCAGGACATTTAAAAGTTGCAGAACTGTTGTGAGTAAGACATGTGAGAGACAACAAAGTAGCAGCACAATCCTGCTATTGCGGTTTTGAACGAATACACAAAGTCAGACAACTTAGGAAACCACTGTGCCATTCAGTCACTGGAGCTGCCTGAAATTAGCTGTGTTGTCATGTCTCTGAAATGCTGGGATCCTAAATCTCCTCTCAGGTTTGCACAGTTCTTGTGTCACCAGAGCAGTCAGCCAGAATCTGAAAGTTTTCTCATTGTGCAGCTGAGCCCTTCTTGTCTCTCAGAGCAATGTTCCAACCACCAAAAGGAGAGGCAGGACTGCAGTCAGCTCTCAGGTGACAAAGCCCAGATGTACTATAGGTATTGCTCATATACGTGTCTGTACTCTTATTTTATTTTTAATTATTATATATTTATCAGAATAAAACAGTTTAAACGAGAATTAAGTCATTTTTCCTCCACCTCATGACTTTGTAAATAGGGAGGTGGGAAGTTGGACATTTTAGCCTAAGTGCCTCCAAGGCAAAGAATTTTATCCAGGTTTTAAATGTGATGAATGAGCCTGGTCTGTGAGAAGCCTAAGGTATGTGATTGTATTTCCTGGACAGGTCAAGAGAATGAGAAGACTGAACAACTGTCTAATTTGTGAAACCAGACGGGACTTTGATAGAAATTTGGGATCTATTTCATTTACAGCTATATGATTCATGAACAAATTGCTCTGTACAAGTGAAATTAATGCATCAGCTGCAGCCTCTTATGTGCTATACACACAAGGAATCTTAGCCATCTCTCAGTGCTGGAGGAGGTATGGTTGATTAATGTTCACAAATATTCCAACCCACGAAAGCATATGCATGCAATGATCTTTGGGGGTCCCTTCCAACCTAGAATATGTCATTATCCTGTGATTCTTCTAAGATGAAGTTTCTTGTTTGCCTGTTCTGGACTTAGAGCCAGTAAAGAAAAACATTTTCTGGTGAAAAAATTAAGTGTGTGTGTCAGCCAACTGCATTCAATATTGAGTTGGGTATGTGGAATGCAGTTTTACGTTAAGGGCGTTATGGGATTGGAGCTGTCATGACTGTCCTGTCAGGAACTGATAATTGTAGAGTGCTGCTAAAGAATCTTTTCTGCTTCCAAAAACACAACTCCCCAGTATTCTCTTCTGCAACATTTAATATAGAAACACTTGAATATTTTTGTATCTAATTCTGGATATCCTCTGCCTCTTACTAATTTCCCTCTAGAAACCTCTCTTTGAATTTTAGACATTTGAATAACTTAAATGACCTGACTATCAATGAATCAAAGCCAGGCATAAGAGAAGTTACATAGGAGGCGTGTATATGGCAAACAAGTTAATTGTGTGTGAACAGACAAACATTGTAACTTGTTGACTGTGACGCTAAATGTGCTTCCCAACATCTTTGTCTGTATTCAGCAGTCCACAAAATTATGATGATGATACCTCTTAAACACAACTAAACAGTATAGAGAATTAATTCATTAGTGCTTGCAAAGAACTTTGGGATCCTCTAGCAGAAGGTGCTACACAAGTGCTAAGTGTTAATTTATTATTCTCTATTATCAGATTCAATAGGACGCGTAGTATAAATCGTTAAAAAAGCAAACAAAAAGCTAATCAGAAGTCTCTTATTCACACTGTCAAAGCTGGTAATGACCAAGCAGTCTTGTTT
>VWZN01022521.1:153142-166400 GCA_013396955.1 Regulus satrapa
ATGCTGTATGGTCTACTGTGACTAAGAATTAATGTACCTCTGCTACGGAATGGTTTCTCAGCCTACAGCATTTTTAGACACAAACCAGTATCACCAAAGTCAGTTGAAAGCTCATGGGTGTGGGATTGAAAAATATCTAAAATATCTTCTGCTGTTGTAATAGATTTACTTTTTATCCTGGAAANTGGCTTCACAGTTATCTGGAAAAAAAAAAAAAAAGGAATCTTCAATTGCAGCTGAAAGTGAATTTATTTCCAGCATTTGACACAGGTTCAAGAAGTCCAGTTGCAATGAAATGTTGAATGCAGTCCAACCTCTACTCTTGCAGTTGTGTTTGACATTTCAGGGTTTATTTTATTTTAAATAACCTTCATAACTATGCTTTCAAGAGAGGTTTTCATCTTCACCTGTTTGACACTGTCAGCAATGAATGCCAAGTAGTCAATACTTCTGACCTAGGATTTATTTTGCAGTCCAGGTTTGGCTTTAAAATTTCTCCCACACTGTTATAGATAAAATTAGGATAGGAGAGAAAGATGGAAATGAAAACTGAGACTCCAAAGATATCAGGAGAACTAAAGTCCATCTTCTTCATATCATTCCTGAATATAGTGAAATGTGGCAATAACACACCTGGCTAATTTTCCCCAGAGGACTCTTCTCCCCTTCATGATGAATAAAAAAGTTTTTTAGTTCAGCCCAAAACTAACTTCCAGTTTGTTCTCTTGGCATTAGAAAAAGTAGTTGCCAAGGCATAGTTTGCAGAAGCTCTAGAGCAGGCATGTAGGTCTTGCTGTCATTTTCCAAATCCCTTATTTTTAGAGAAGGTGGTTGGAATAGAAAGTGTTAAAGTACCTGCTCCTTGTTGAGGAGGACTCACCTGACACTTGCAAGTAGCCTGAGTCTGTAGGGAAAAGCAGACAAAATTTGGAAGATACAGCTTGCAAAAAGAGGGAAAATCTCCTCCCTGACAGCTTTTGATCTCCAAAAGTACAGGCAGGATCATTCATATTTGTCATCCCCAAACTCTGTAGATGAATAGGTTTATTATGAGACTGGAATGATCTGGGTCGTTTTTTGACAGGTAAATGATAAGATTTTGAGTTACTCTAAAACACTTCATCTTCCATTTCTATCCATTTCAGAAAATAATTGTTCCTTTTATACCACTTTTTACACCTTCCCATCATCCTTCTTTAAGTTCCTATTTCTCTGTGTACCAGACCTCTTACAAATCGTAGCCACTGCAGATATGGACATTAAAATAGCCACTGAGGTTTTGAGAATTAAGGCTGGGACATTAAAAGTGACATGAGATGTGTATGTATATTGTATTTAGTTTTGACACTGAACTGTAGTATGCTATTTTAAATTTGACAGCATTAGTATGATATGGTTTAACATTTGTATGGTAACAATTTTATGCCCTTAAGAATATATCTGTGGTTGTAACAAAGATGAAGACTCTTAATCCACAATATTTCCAATTTAAATCAGAGAATTAAATACAAACATAAAAGGATTTTTGTTATTATCTCTTTGGTTGGTAGAATGACAATGTATTTGAATTTAAAATAGCAAAGGTTGTAATATCTCACTTTTTTCTGTTAAACCTCTTCATAAGATTGTGTGTCTAACAGAAAAATATCTGAGAGGCATATTGTTCTAATATGAGGTTAAATCAATGAAAGTCTTTGGATTTCCTGAAAATTGTGGACTTCATAAATGCTGTTATGTATTTTACTGTCTTCAAATTAGCAGGAGTGCAAGTCCTTATCTTTGCATATAATTTTGCTGTGGTTAATATTAAATATTGTGTGATGTTCTAAGAATCATAGCCTCAGCTAATAAATATGGAAACATTGTCAACTTCTGTTTTCTGTTTAAAGGAATTAGACATGTAATAGCAATTGCTCTGCCCCTTAGAATGGTCCCCTAAAGTCTCATCTGGGATGCTCTCTGGGCAGATGTCTTCACTCAGTGTCTAAAATGACACTAGATAGCGTTGTTTAAGCACAGAATTATTTTTGTTGTTTATTGCTTGGCTGCTCCCTGTGTCTTAGAGGGGCAGAGAAATCTCAGATGTAATTAGACAGCCTTGGAGATTTGCCCTGTGAGTGTAGATCCGGCCTGGGCTTTTCCCCAGCTGCTCCTGAGGCTGAAGCTGTAAAGGGCCCAATGGGGAGCAGCTGTTTAGAAATCTTTTGAACCTTTAAAACAAACCTGCCCCAGACACCTCCTCCCATTTGCTTTTGGTGCTTGTCCTGGTCCATCCTCTCTGGGCAAAAGGACTTTGCCCAACAGCCTTTGATCAAAAACAGGGTACGTGAGACTTTTTTGTCTGAGCCATTCTTCAGGCAAATTGTTCCAGAGAAGAAATCATGAATAGCTAAACAAAATAGTCATTAGTAAAAGCATCTGTCTCATCATTCGGGAAAAGTATTTAAGGTTAAAGTCTTGAGGGAGATTTTTCTATGTGAAGGCTGTGTTGTCCCAAAAGTCTTCACTTCTGAGCTACACCACCAAATACACATTAAATTTATCCATATTCTGTGGATTAATTCAGCAGGAAAATTGGTTTTTGAAGCTTCCTGCAAGTTTGAAGGAGTATATGGGAAGAGAATCTGACATATCTCAAAAAATATAGGTAAAACAAGAATTCCAAATTGAATTCAGAATTGAAAACACAATTCTGCTAACCTGTATTCCTTCTATTTTGAGCAGGAATTCCAGAACTTTGACATTTTTCATCAAAGAAATACAGGTAAGAAAAAAAAAAAAAGGAAAATATAATTCATTGAAATTACTCCCTCAGGTATCATTTGTTTATTTGATATTGTAACAATCAGTATAGAGCTCTACAAGGCTGGTGTTAGATAGCTGCCTGACTATATTCCTAAATATGAGCCAAGTTACCATAATTCCTAAGTAATGATGTCATGATTTTGTATCAGGACTGTAATTAGGACTCAGGCAAGAATTTAGCCAATAATTTTCATTTCAGTAAATACTTTGAAGCTTTTTGGCTACCTAAAGACACCTCTTACAATGCAGCTCCTTCAGTTCAGCAATCTACCAAAATCTCAGTCAGAGAGATGTCTTTTGCAGCCTGTCGCATGGTCAGCAAATTCCGTTTGTTTCATAACAAAGTGCATTTAGATAAGCTCTGTGTTATTCTTTAAGTATAGAATGACAAATTAAAGGATATTTTCTTTAAAAGTTTTCCAGGGAAGGAAATGGCTTGTAGTTAGTATTGTCAGGACTATAGCTCTTACACACTTTTAAAATGCATACATTCATTTTATAGCTTAATTTTGCATTAGTTTAATGCAGCATTTGTCAAACTTTTTCTTAACAACGTCAACATAACAAATATTTCTAGGTATTCCTTTTAAAAGGTTGAATTTGGATTCATAAAAGTATACAGGAGATTTTGAGATATTGATGTAAATTGACTGCTTTTATTAGAAATCTGTCAGGATTTGTTTATTTTAAAATATACCAAACTAGCTACAATAAACATTTCCACCAGCTCTTTACTCTTCACATGAAAGAGGATCTATTTTGGATTCTTACTTCAGTGCCATTACGTTTCATGTTTAAATATCTCACTGGACAAATACATGTGCTTTTTTTAGTCCATCATTAAAATTCTCACGGTCCTTACTCAGCATGCTGAGGGTTTTTTATTTGGGTTGTTTGGGTTTTTTGACTTGTAGATTCAATTTTTTTTTTCTCAAATTTTTGTTTCTATTTCTTCTTCTGTGATTTTTGTTACTCTGTTGTCATTCTGCTTCCTTTTGGTAAGTTTTTATTTACCAGCGGCTTATGTTATGTTCTGAGCATTCACTCGCCTCATATAATGCCACAGTAAATAACCTTACAGGATAGGCCTGTGAGATTTCTGTCCTTTCCTCCTCTTAATTTTAAGTGTTTCTGGGAAAGAATGGTGTCTGTTGGTTTTCCTCTTTGTTGTCTCCAGAGTGCAGATGACCTGTTGTGAGAGAAGGCAGTGACCCATGGCCTGTTACTGAGAGCTGCAGAAGTCAGGGTATGACACTGAACAAGCTCATTCTCTGTCCTTCACTAGGATTTGGACTATCCCACTCTTTATTGAATTAAATGGGTTAATAAAGGACTTATGTAGCAGCTAAAAAGGAGTTGGCTGTCATTTATCAACTAATAACCCATGAAAACTGGCGTTACTTAGTGATGGTAATCGTACCCATGGTGTTAGGCATATGCTACATAAAAATGCAGTCACCTTGAAATAATATGGACAAATCAGCTTGTAACCTACAGAATGCTATTAGTAATGTAATCCTAAGCACTGTAGGACTGAAGTTTGTCTCTTAGTCATCTGTGGATAGACTGTACAATTTACTTTTTGTTCAAGTTTTGGGTGATCAAATGGGTTGAGCTGCCCTTAATTCCAAAACCAGGGATTCCTCTCTTGCATGATCTTACATGAATGAAGTACCTTTAATATTTATTTGGATAGGATGTGTGTGTGTGTGTGTGATGGTTTGTGGCAGAGAGGTGATAGAAAATCAGTTTTAAGTAAATTGGTAGGATGTTATTGACTTCAACAGCTAATTCCTACAGCAGTAGAATGAAGGCCCTGATACGATGCAGTTCTCATTGCCATTCTCTTTTAAGCCCAGGCTAATGCAAGGTCTGCTGGAGTAATTTTATTGCTAGAGGAGAAAAGGAGCTATGAAGCTGCTGGGCTGCAAGTGGTATTATGTGCTTTGGGTCATTTGTGCTGCATTAGACACTGTTGCTGCACACGTTTATGGAGAGAACAGAACAAAACGGGTATATTTCTGCTTGGTAACACTTACACCTGTATGTTTGCTTCTGGCTTTGGAATGAATGAGAAAATTTGGAAAGAAAGCAGCTATGGTATACAGTTATAGCAATCTAGCACAAAGGTTGTATAAAATGCTGATGTGCTTGGCCTCTCCTCCTACTGTACTGTTTAATGAAACTCTTTTTTATGAACACTCCCAACTACGCCAATGTCATTTAAACTTCTTGGATTCTTGGCTCTACTTTTTGCCAAAGTCATTGATTCAATGATGACAGGAGCAGATACTGACGCCATTCAGACTTTGTTCTGGAGTGTCAGACAATTAATGCAAATGATGGTGCATCATAGTTTCTGTTTACATTTTCAGCATCCATTGTCCTTTCTGTTCATACAGAGAAAGTCATAGTCACTAGCCAGAAAGCTCCCAGCTGACACTTCTGGGTGAGGTGCAGTGAGAGAGTAGCAAGTAAGAGCACAAAGTGGCTGAAATAGTAACAGCAGTGTGATGACCTAAAGCCTGCTTAAATCAAAAGCCATATGCTCATTGACTGCAGTTATTTTCAGAGTCTAAAAAGATGATACAAGGGGGAAAAAACCAAAAAAAACAACTAATGACATTTCAGATTTTATATATCAAGTATATATCTACTTTTTAATGTGCTTTGAGCGAGTTACTCGAGAAGACAATTGTCTTTTGTTTTTGTGCATTGTGGCATCTGATATGCATAGGGAAAAGCTTTTATACCCTTGACACACACTTGACACACACTTCGAGAACCACTCCCATTCCATCCCTTGAAACAGTAGAAGCTACAATGTATTTGTAGTTCAAAATGTTCCTTTCTCTGATTTTAGCCTATCACTTAATAAATGAAAATAATATGCACCACACTGAAAAAAATATGCACAGGCATTAATTTCAGAGTTGGAACTATTTAGATGAAACTATAAATGCACCAGTTCTGCCAATAACTAAACAATACTTTCTTTCAGCTTTATTGTTGGAGCATTTTACACTTCAAGCATATTATATGCTTCTGATCATACACTGTGCACTGTGTACTCTTTGTGATTATATCAATATGACTAGATGCTAAGGTTGAAATAGGTAACTGCCACTAGAAATCTGAGAAAGTGAATTAATTAAAACACTTCGTTATGTAAGAGAGCGTTGTCAAAGTTCCCATTTTATGTCAAGTTCAGAGATATGCTGAAATGCAGTCCTTTGGGGGAAAAAAAAAGAATTCTTATCCTTTCAGTTATATTGACAAATATTCATTTCAGATTTTATTCCAAATTCATGTGTCTCACATCAAAATCTGGGTTGTAAATGCTGCTTCTTCTGAGCAATAGGACAGAGGTTAGTAGCGTCTGGAAGCACATCAGCATAAGAAGGATTGAGGTCAGGGTATAAGTAAAGATTATGTTGTCTGGAATATGAATTCAGACCCTGTCACACTTGTTTTGAATAAGCCATAGCAGGTAAGTTCTCAGATAGGATGTATGTTACATAAAACCCAAAATTTGAGGCACTAGGTAAAAGAAGCTTCTCTGCTGAGAGATGGGTTCTTAAACCAGGAATTCTGGTGGCCATTTTGTGTCAGGTCCAGGAGGGGAGCACTGACCATGTGTACGACAGTGTTGCTGTAATTGGCTCATTCTTCCTGTAGATGAGGGATCTGTTATTAAATCCCTTCCAGATTCAAAGTGGGGGCATCAACCCCTGATGCCAGAAGGGTGACTGCCTGAATTTTCCTGTTGTACCTCCAACTCTGTAACAGTCTTTCAGTTGGACTGGAGCAAGTGGACAACTGCTCTTTGCTCCAGATACTCCTTTAAGAATACAGGTTTTAAGTCTCTACTGACAATGGACCTGGTTTATCTGTATTTCAGGCAGTCAGAAGAAAGCATGAGCTTCTCTAAAGACAAATGGTGTGTCGGCAGCCAATTGCAGGAAAGATAAAGGATTCCAAAAGCTGTGAATATTGCAGTCAACTATCCAGGGCTTATTTAATATCCTTTTATTCCAGCTTCTTTCATCACTTTAGTCTTTGCTAGTCAGAATATAAGATGTTCGGTTGAATACATTCACAGAGTATGATACAATAAGTGCTGCCCTATTCCAATAGAGAGTAGATTACCTGTGTGTCTTGCTTGCCCTTCTATTCTTCTTCTGTTTCTATAAAACAAGTCTCCCATCAGTCTTTTCCATTTTCTTTTTTGATCATCATCTTCTTGTCTCCTTTGAGCTACTGTGAAGAGGCACTGAAGATAAAGTGTGTGTTTATAGGTAACATTTTAAAACAGCTGCAATTTCAGTGCTGGACCAACCCTCTGATTAGACAAGTGGAAAAGCTATGATGTATACTCTATAATAAATGTCAGAGCAAAGAACTAAAAAACATCCTATTAGGAGCTAGAAATAGCCAGGAAATAAAAGAAGAACCTGTGTCAAAAAGTAAAAAATTTCAAGAGCAGAACAGAAGTTCAAGGGTGACAAAGAAAAGGATCACAGCCCTTTTGGTGAGTAAATACTTTTAGACAGGTATTGATCTAGTGGGCAAAAAACAGTGTGTGCTCTCCTTTGTGAAATAGCACTTACTGGGGGTGATGCATGTGGAACAAGGTTATGAGTGGTGAAGAAACAAAGCATTTTTCCACCACTGGAAACAATTTTGAAAAACTGAGGCATTTTTTGCCTTTATTTTTAATGTCCAGTATTCAAGTCTAAGAATCAGCAAACTGAGATACAGAAAGATTTCTTAATGATTCAAAAGAGAAATCATGGTCTCACTGAAGTCAACAAAAACTTGATTTAACCATGGCCAGGGCTTCACTGAAGGCTTTACTGTTATGAACAGCAGTCTGGTGCTGGTGGCAGAACAAAACATGGCAACAAAGAAATATATTGCAAAAGTTCCTGTCTTCTGCTGTCTTCACTTTTTCACCAGTTGAAAATGTTATTTATTGTGGTCCAATGTTGGGCTTGGAGTTATTTTCTACCAACTGGATGAGTTGATACAGATTCCTTTACTCTTAGGGTCATTTGGCTAATGGAAGAAATTGAATATGTATAAATATAAATGGGTGAGTTGTCTTGTTTCCTATGAGGAAATAACACACTAAATCTTGTCATTCCCCACCCCCTAACTGTTCAATTATTCGTTACCTGTTGAGAGAAAATTGATTAAGTAGTGAGCATTAAATTTAGCAATGATTCTGCAAGAAGGAGTGCAGGGATGTGGAACAGCACTGGCTCTGCGATAAGGTAATAAAACAGAGGGGGTGAGCAGCAGAGAGAAATGGCAGGAAAAAGATGGCACCAGCCACCAGCCCTCACTCTGCTCCCGTTAACTGGTGCAGGACTGGAATAATCTCGAAGACTTCAATCAAAATATGCTAATTTTGGATTGGCATAAATTGAGTAAAAAACTTATTTGGGCATATCCTGCATGCTCTTCCACTCCCCACTGTAGTAGAACTCCAGCTTGTGTACTGACTTGTAGATACAATGAAATTATTGTGATAATCTTTCCATATTTCAGGAAAAATATTCACTAAGAGTTATATCAGGAGGCTGCAGGATTTCACCAAAGCTCACCAGGTATCTTCCTGATTTCTCAGTGAAAATGTTAGAGAATTAAATTTAATTTCTGACACTAGCTTTTTTCAACTGGATGCTTTTAGTAAATCAGATCACAGAATGATTTGGGGTGGAAGAGCTCTTAAAAATCATCTGCTTCCACCTTCGCTGCCACAGGCAGGGAGCCTTCCACTAGACCAGGTTATGTAGAAGTCCTGCTGTCTCTTGCACCCAGGACTCACCAACTGCAGAATTCTGGGCACATTCACAGCTGGTGAACCTTTCTTTGTTTGGAGCTACCCTTTTTTCTTGCCAAAAATATATAACACTTTATTCTGTGGCACACGGCAGCATGCTGAACTACAATGTCACCTGGAGAAACTTAAAATCACTCATCCTGTTTGTGAGGATAAGGGAAGACTAAATATTTGATATGCAGAAGCCCTTTCCCTTGCCTGCTTTAAGCATCATCAGCATTCATTCAGCAGAATGTACCTTTTCTGTAAGCAAGTGGTGCTGGGTGTTTGAAGATGTGAGGCTGAATCTAACTTTATACTATCTATGGAGTACATGACTCAATGCAAAAAAAAAAAAAAAAAAGCCCCTTAAATNAAAAAAAAAGTCCCTTAAATTGCAGTATTTGCAAATGGATAAGCCTGTTCCTGGCTGGTTACTGACTCTTCCACAGGGTATGCAGACCATTTTAAGAGCAGTTTGTATCTTCCCAAAGAAAAAAGACATTGAAAGCTATTCTATTCCTGATACATTTAATCAAAAACATGTGAAACAGATATAATTTTCTGTATCACAGAAGTGAAAATAATGAAAAAGAAATTATTTTTTATGGATAGGAAATGTTTATCTGAATAGTTTATCTAAATAGTAAGTCGCAAAGCTTTTAGAACCTAACTAATTGCAACTAGTTACTGGAAGACTCCTTTCAAATCACTGAAACCTATGAATCGGTATGAAAAGACACAAATCAAACAAGACTAGTGTTATTTGAACAATTTTCCAGATCCTACTTCCTTCACTCTAAAAATATATTTGATGTTTCCTTTTCCTGACAAACGCAAATCAAATATTAACTGACTACATTTCACTGCAGTCATTATAATCTATGAAAGGGTTGAGGAGCGGGCAAAAAGAAGAAGAGGAGTTGTTTGTTTTCACCAGGGTAACCAAGTTTCTTTTCTATATGTGTGCTTAATGATTGAATCAGAGTGCTTTAGCACATGATTGCTTAGATCGATAATTATTCAAGAAACAATACTGCCTTGGGAAAATCTATGCTAATAAAAAAGAAATCTGGATAGGCTGAATAACCTTTTCAGGCAGATATTTATCTTCAAATGAAGCTATTTTTGGTACAGTTTCTAGTGTTTAGAAAATGCATTATTAGTTGGTTAAAAACAATCAGATTGTTAGTCTTCACAATCTGGAGTTCAGGGTGGCAGTGAGATAAAGCACTAATGGATGGTATGCTCAGATGCGTATCTGTGAAGATTGTTAGGCTTTAAGTATAATGTCAAAGGGCAATACAAGCTGAATCTATGCATCTGTACTCTAGTGACAACTGTTACCATTACCAATATGAACTGATAGCAGGTTCTAATTAAAGTTACAAGACAGAGGGAATAAGCATTAAGAAAGAAAAGAATAATTCCATTAATAAATAGCACTTAATTTATCAGTTCACAGAAAAGGTCTAAAAATTAGTATTTGAAATTACTTTAAATACAGCATCTGTCAAACCACAGAACAATAACCAAGTTGACCTAATTAGAATACTTACAACTATAAGCATATTCTCATCTTGACATGGAGAGACCAAGTAGTCTCATAAGTACCAGCTAATGAGCACCAAATTTTACTGAGATGTAAAACACCCTCCCCCTCCCCCTACAGCAGCTACCAGTTTACTTTGGATGTCAGTCTATCCAGAACTTAGCTTTGTATATTTCTGCATCTGCAGGAAGAGAAGCATCTGTGTGCTCACCTGGAGCTGGCTCATGAAAGCAAGTTACACAGCACTTTGCAGGACTGTAACTGTAGGTTCTCCTTCTTTATATATAGGTGTCACTTTTGCTTACTTTTAGTGTTCAGTCAGGACAGTAATCCTTTAAATATGAGACAAAATTTGCATTGTCTTTGCAGATACTTTTAGAATCTCTAAGAACGGACATAGACCAGATTCTTTAAGTGATGGTGAGGGGTACAGTACTGTGGTATTTCCAGCACCTCTGCATGGGTAATATTGCCTTACTGGTACTGTCAGCCTTGTTCTCAGGGAAGGCTGTATTCATAGCTTTAGAAAACTTGCCTGGATAACCTATGGGAAGCCTGTGCTAAAGCAAATCCCTAATCACCTTTCTCTTGCTAGCTGTTTTGACTGTTTCCTTCATTTTCCATGATTTTTTTTGTGAGTGGTAGAGCTTTAGTCCATTGAAGTAAGTTGTTTTTGTTGAATTGGATTTCAAAAATGTGCTTTGAAAATTTCAATGCATTGGAATAAAAAATTTATTGACTGCTTTCTGTAAAGACATTGTGCTCTGGCAAGGCTAGGTCATATACATAAATCAACAGGTTTGAAGAGGTAGACCTGACTCTCTGAAGTATTTTGTCAAATTACCCAGACAGATTGACACTACTGAGATTTTTCTGTCTTGCCTTGAAGGGGCAACAGCTCGTGGTGCTGTAAAAAAGAGAAATGAGAAAGGGCAAAATTAATTCTGCACCTCATTTGCTTTATATTGTCCTTTTATTTTCTTCTCCATCTGTCTGAATTCTTCCTCCCCAGCTTTTGAAAAAAAGTCCAGCCTCTTCTGGAAACCTCCAGTGTGCTTGGAAACTTTCGCTTTTTTGTATAAACTTGCATGTTCAGGCTTTATCATGGAGATAGCTCTGTCATCAGTTTTTTCAGCTATGCTCTCCTCAGGAAGGGTTGTAGCAGTAGCCTCCCACTAAGCTACTCCTGCCTGAGGCAAATGGAAGCTGGCAGCCCCAACCAGCACTTGCAGCCATCGCAGGGCTGTCCCTGGGCACAGACACCGAGGCAAGCAAGTGGCAGTGAGTGGCTGGGCAGTGCAGGCTGAGGGCTGCCCACTCTGCCAGCCCCGGTCCAGCACCCTCAGCTCCTCAGCTGCCAGCTGTGCATGGGCAAGGGGTGCAGCAATGCCCGCCTTTGGCTGGAGAGCAGCTCAGCAACCTTGCAGGTCCCCCGGCACAGTAAGTGCCATGGATGTGGCATGGCCCTTCTGTGCCCTCACACTGTGTGTGGGGGGCATGCCGGGCCAAAACCCACAGCACTTTTGAGTATGGGCAGGAGTCATGACCCTTTCTCAAAAGGAACAATAAACTTGGTCAGAGCCTTCAGCCCCTATGTGGAAAAAAAAAAAAGAGCTTGTTTCTCGTAGCAGAGGGATACACATAGTCTCACAGAGATTTGGAAAGATTGTCAAATGCAGCTCCCACTGCAGTGATCTAGCTGGAGTAAGGGCAGATCCATGGGTGCTGCAGAGCTCTGGTGGTGGAATTTACATCAGAGAGTTACTCCAGGCTAGTTATTGTCAGGACTTCAGCTTTATCAGGGGAAGGAAGGAGCTCCTTTGTAACCTAATTCCTGGATTATGGCATTCAGGGGCTGCCCTAGTAAGCACCAGCAAGGCAGTGACACTGCTCATGGTTCCTGACAATGACAGGGCTGCACACACACAGTCACCAACTTGGGATGATGAAAAGGCTTTGCTGACAAAAACATACATGTCTTCCAGATTAGAATTAGTTCTGTCCCTGAAGTAATGTCTGTTGTACCTGGGATTTAAGTGCCTAAATTCCAACAGTTTCACTTTGAACAGTGAAGTGTTTTTTTGGTCTGACATCTAGCAGATCCACATTTAAGCACAAACTGCAGAGGAAACATTGCCAAAAGAGATGTAACTGCTTAGGGCAAGAAAATTTTGCCTCTCTAACGTACTAAAATTAAGTCAATCGTGCAGCTGTTGAGACTAGAGGGAATGGTTGATGTAATTTATTTGGATTGAAAAAAGAAAAAAAATCCATATAAAAATATCCCTACCAAGAAGCCATTAAAGCAAATGCGTATTAAGGAAGTGAGAGCTAAAGTAGTTGTGCATTAGAAACTAAGAGGTAGAGCAGGATTAAATGGTCAATTTTTTTTTAGCATGGCAAAAGGCTAATGGTAGAGTGCCCCTACACTGTTCAACTGGTGCTCTCTGAAAATGGGGATGAACATGCTGCCAGGGATGTGGCACTGTTTGCTGTTAGCAGAGAATTGCTGCAGTTAATCAGAACTAGGGAAGATTGTGATTGACCTGGGTTAACAAAGTGGATAAATGGGCAGTGTGGTGCAGATGAAACACAATGCTTAGAAAAGCAAGGTTGGGCACACATTCAAGAGAATAATTGGAAGTATTTGTGGGCTTTGCTGAGCTCTAATTTAACCATAACTATTTAGGTTATTACTTACTATGACCAACCTAGTGGAATATTGTGTTGTGAAGGGATCCTATGAAAACAAAAGATAATGTGACACCATGGGGGGTGGCAGTAGCACAGAACAGAAGATTCAACTCCCACCCATAAATGTACATGAACAAATCACCCGTAATTTTGTTCTTGCTCTATCTCTTACAGCTTACTGGCAAAAAATAACTCTGAAGACTGGCAACTAAATAATTGGAGAGGTCCAGGATGCCGAAAACAAGGGTTTGTTTAGAAAGAAGTTAAGTATTAAAAGGCAGAGGGCAAGTATTTAAAACAATGAATGGTGTTAAGAATACAAGCTAAGAAGCTTCTATTTATATTGCTAGTGCAAAAAAAAAAAAAAAAAAAAAAAAAAA
>VWZN01022521.1:166417-178563 GCA_013396955.1 Regulus satrapa
AAAAAAAAAAAAGAAGCAGCAAAGTGGTATATTTAAAGAGAATTAAAATGATTTACTTTCATGAAAACCTCATTAACCTTTGGGAATCATTCTGTTAAGTAATCATGGAGGGCAAATGTTCAGCAGCATTATGTTATTTTAAAACAATTCTAATGCTACAATAGGACTGGAACAGTTATTCCAATGCTATCTAGAGATCCAGCTTCTCCATTTAAAAAGCCCATACAGGTACTAACCTGCTGCCTCCTACTTGGGAACCTGAGCTTTTAATGTGCATTGTGTTTTTGTGCTCAGCTTTGCTGCCTAAGCTTTGAACTGGCTGGCAGTGGAGAGTCTACATTGAGCAAGAGCTCCTACTTCACCCTGTAAAAGGAGGCAAGGAAGAAATAGTTCAGTACACAAACTTTGCTGTAGAAAAGTTTTCTTATGGAGCTACCTATTCTGAGTGTAATTTATGTAACTGTGACTTCCCCCATCTGGAATCCCAGAATGATGTCTGCAGCAGCTGGTGCATTATATTGAATGGTCCTTTAAAATCTCCTTGCTGCTGAGTTGAGGCTTGTGTGATTTTCAGTAGCATTTATAACCACTCAGGCTGCACCATGGTGTGATCTGCTGCACATGCCAGGAACTTTGATGGGGAGCGGCTGAGATTAATGATGACATAATATACTAAGAAGAGATATTAATGCTCTTAGGCATGAATTAATGAAATACCATTGAGAATTTATCCTGCATGAATAAAAGGATTTGGACGTTGTCGTTCAAAAACCACATGAAGATTTTACTGAAAAAAACCCCAAACGGTGTTGAAATAGACAGGGTCTTAATGAACCCTTAGTGCAGACTTTTGGCAGAACCAGACGATGGAGCTGGAGCCATTAACTGAATTCCTACTAATTTACAAAGTGTTTGTGTAAATGAAAGACACAGATCTCTTGCTCCCAGGGTTGTGACAGAGATAATTTTTATCTTCAACTTAGTGGAAAGCTGGATTACACACTGTGGAGTCACGGTGGAGTAGAGACCCAGCATAGCAGTTGCATCTATACATCTGAGATCCTCATCCCACAGTGCATACAGCCATATAGCAAGATCCTTGCTTACTGAAATGGTAGCAGTGCTTTTCATAAATGTGGAAGCTGATATTCCCCTTTTTTTTTTTTTAATGCTTTACTGTGATCTCTCTGGGGTGTCTTTGCAGGATTACTGAATAACTGAAGGATTATTGCTGAATCCCATAATATAAAATTCTCCATTGTTCCCTGGAATTAGTGAATTAAAATGTTGTCTGTGTACATCTATATCTATATCTGTATATACATGATTGTCCTCTTGTAGCTTCTCTTGATTTTGAAAAGTAATTTTATTCAGGGATAAAACATTACACTGCTGTATGTTGTCATATAATCAAGTCTAGAAGAGAAGTTTTGTAATTTTTGAGACAAAGTGAGATAACACCATCAACAGTACACAGGGACTGTTTACTTTTTTGTTGCTCTGTTAATGTCTGTTCTGAGTAGTTTAAAAAAAAAAATCCTTAAAACTTAGGACATCAAGTATGACACATATTTTATCCATAATTTATGGCAATTTGAAACACCTTTTATTGCCTACATAAGTGAATATATGTAAACTTTATTAGTAATTTCATTTCAAATTTAAAATAAGCAAAGGTGTATGGTAGAATTTACAGATAAAGGTTAGTTTTAACTAAGAAGTTATCACCAGTGTTGCATTTCTTTATGTTATGGTTCACTTATGTAGAATTGAGATGTATTTTATTTTAAACAATGCATAGCACCATTATACAACAGTTCACTAAATGCACATCCCATTCAATCTTTTGTAGGAATTAATATAACTGGACTGAAGTTACAAGGAAGAATTGAACTGAGCCAGTAGGGTTAACACTGATACTAACAGGAGATTACCAGCCATAAGAAAATGACAGCTTTTCTGAAAGACAGTGCCTAAAATAGCAACATATCGTGGGCACCATCATAGGAACTGGTTAAATGATGACCCTGAAGAAACACTTGCTTCCATTAATTCTGCTGCCATTATTTTGCTATTCTTGAACTCTTCCTCTGAATTCTTCTGTCCTTCTGATCCCAAGACAAGATGGCAGGAATGTTAGAACATAAATTACAATAAGCTGTCAACTATATAATTATACTGTAACCTACTACACTGAGAAATTACACCAACAGAAATTTGGCAATGTATTGGCTGCTAGCTAAACACAGGACACTCACTAGCTCAACAGTAAAAAAAACAAACAAACAAAAAAAAAACCAAACCAAAACAAAACAAAAAAAACCTTAAAAAACAGGCTCACTAAAAAGCAACATCTACATTACAAAGAACCTAACAAAAGAATTCCCTATGATACTTAGGTTCAGCTGGTTCATCTTAGGTTCATCAGCTACATTTTCTTGTTTTATAAATACTTGTTACATTTGCAATTGAATATGTATTTAAGTTCACAATGCTACAAACCTTTCTCCAGTATGTAGTTTTGCCACCTTTAGTTCGACAAAAAGGAGTAATTGCTCGAAATAGGGTTGAAGATTCTGCAGAAAGTTGGCGATATTAGGTCATGTGTACTGTCATTACTTGAGTACCACAATTCTGAAATCTTTAAGAGCATGATTTCCAAGGTAGAAGGCAGCAAGTATGCTTTTGCCAGACAGACTGAGGGAATAATTTTTGCTCCAAGCAGTCTGCTGTGTACCCTGAATCAGAACTAAGTCCTGCTTCACAGAGACTTCAGATTTTTGAAACATCTCTACTAAATAGAAGTAAACAATTTCTGATTAAATTTTAAACATTTCAGTGACTCTACTGCAAACACAGTAACTTTTAAGTGTTAAGGAACTTACTGGCAAGAGTAAGTGGCTGATGGTGAAAGATGCTTTTTTACTCATGAACAATTGCTACAGCGTCACAGTCCTAAAGAGATATATTGGGGTTACCCGAACCCCACGGTTCCATCTCAACCTGGATTTTAGTTTTTTAGAGTTTGAACCTTCTCAACAGTGGGAAGTCTTGCCCAAAATATTCTCCTGAAATCCAAACTTCCTAAAAACGCATTGACTTATTTTCCAAAATGACTTTATATATTCCAGTGCATTAGAATGTAATAATACAGCTTTCAAGTGAATTTTTGCTGTTATCATAAAGTGACAGTGGCCACACATGAAACTGTGGTCTCTGTGATGATGGGGCACTACTTTGACAGTTATTTGAAAGAACACACTTTTGGAAGTGGCGACAAATGCAGTCCTTGATGCTATCTTAGAAAGACCCTGGATGAGAGGAACAAAAGAGGCTTGGGAATCAACAAAGATTTCAGACTTCCAATTTAGCTACTGATTTGTAGATAACATCTTGGGCATCAGCTGCCTTCTGCAGCTCGCTAGCTTGATAAAAATAGGGACAGTCATGCTTATTTATCCAGCACAAACCAGTGCCATGATGGATGAATTATTTAGATAGCACTCAGAATGCTAGCCAAATGCTGCTTGTTTGTGTTTTCCCCACTGCAACAATGTATCTTCATCACTAATAATTAACTGCTAATTACTGTTGCCAGGAGTATGATCATGGTGTTTGCCACAGTATTTTTAATTTCAGGGCCTACTTAAAAGTTCTGTAATTATATGAATTTATAGTACATTTTCCTAACAACCCTGCTATATCTGGGTTTGATCCTATTCAATTGTGACAAAAAAATAGTAAAGATGACCTGTCTTCTGTAGAGGCATAGACAGTTTCTGTTGAATTCTTGACACTTAAATCATGAAATGTAAAGATACCATTCTAGGCAGGACACATCTGGGTCAAAGGACTGCTGATGCCAATTATGCTTCGTACATAATAATGCACATTTTACCTATTTGGAAAAAAATTCACATTTATTTACTGTCAAACAGGTGTTAAACTTTACACTGGATATTAGTGATGGGCTCATTATTAACAGGTTTACACAAAGGGATGAAAAAAGCAGAATTTTGTTGAAACAATTTACATTTCATTGGATTTTTTTATCATAAAATAAATTAATTACTAAATATAGGCAGAAGGAATATGGAAGAGTTATAGTTATGTTTTATTTATTTTTTTTTAAAGGACAGGCACCTTTTATTCACGAGAAAGCTTGTGAGAAGTGTCCAGTGTCCCCTTTACCCCTTACCACCCAACCCTGATTAAAGAATGCACAGGGAATTGAGTTACAATCTTTGTTAGCTACACCAAATTTGTGCAAGACTTGGCATAATTGGCTTCTAAAACAACTTTCTCCCCAAATTATGTTCTTTTTGGCAATAAAAATTCAAAACTTAAGAATAAAAACTAACTTGTCAAAGCAGAACACTGTTTACAGTGAAAAAATAAGTGGAAACAGGTAGAACTTGCATTTTAAACAAACTATTGTACTATGAACAGTGTAAGAAAAACAGCTTATAACATGTGCAACCAAGAGCTTTTCACAATATTTTCTTCAAACTCTTTAAAATTATTTTTAATGACAATTATATTTCAGTTGGACACAAATGTATTTATTTTACCCTAGCAATAGAACAAAATATAATTTCTTTAGCCATTTTTTCATGAGAACGGTTCATTGTACAGTTGAGGAAATATATGAAATAAGGCCTGTGGCTTGATTGCTAGTGGTTAGACATGTATTCAATCTTTGCCCTAATGGAAAAGATTTGCAGTGAACTGCAAACTGATGCAGAATATCTCTCCTGCTTTTGCAAGTCTTGTCAGGAATAGTAAGGTACAGTAAATTTGTCCCACAGGATTTTAAAGCCTACGCCTTGTATATAATACAATGTAGGCCTAGGAAAAAAAAAATGGTGCAGCCATATTTACAAATTTAGTTCACAGACTGCTGCAGTAAAATGGCTGGAAAGTGTTTATTTCTCTTTTTTTCACAATTTTGTTAAATTCAGCAGCAGAAGATATCTTAAATACCTTGTTGGTATTTCTTTTCTTTGTAACAAATAATTCATTTTAGTATACTCTGTGTATATACAAAGTTTTTGTTTTATAAAAATTCACAGAACTGCGAGGTCCAGTCATCCCTGTTACTGGAGAACCACAGGGTCAACAGAATTGTCTCTTCAAGCAGATATGAGGGAGCCTGCATGGGGCCAATTAAGTCTTTTTAATACTTGAACATGGCCTTTAATATTTCTTTGCTACACTATTAAAGGCTTGTCACTAGTTGCATTTGTCCTTCTCTAACATCTCCTTCCGGAATACATCCTTCCTTGTTAATGGGAATGATATAGCCGTCGCTATTACCCCTGCTGATTTGATAGTACATCTGAAGCTGGTGGCCAGCTCCTAGGTTTGGCATGCTCTTGTAGTAAATGTCCTCATTTTCACTCCTTCTGGAAGGAGAGAGGTCTTCTTCAACGTCGGGGCTGCTCTCTGGATAGGGAGAGTCTCTGAGGTTGGGCATGCTCGTGTAAAGAGAGTCTCTGTTGGGGGACTGGAGGTGGTCGTCAGCCTCAGCTGTCAGCTGTGAGACGTAGCTGTCAGTTCCCTCGGTCTTCACTTTCTTCTGGGGCTGGTACAGAAGGGAGTGAGTCCGCTGAGGGATGAGCGGGGCCTCCAGCTCTTTGTGGTGGAGCTCCAGCCCGGGGGTGTCACTGTGCATCAAAGATGAGGCGTCTGCCACGATGGCGTCATCTTCGCTACTGCTCCCGCCGATCACAGCCTTGGCTGGCAGCGCCCGCTCCAGGTTGTGGTTCTTGCTGCTGCCCCGCAGGTTGTTGTGCACTAACTCTGAAATGATCATTTTCTCAAATGCTGTATCATTCAGGCTTAGTCCACAGTCTACAACTTGCACGCTGTCGTTATAGTCTCCATTGCGCAATGAGTAGCTGTTGTTGAAATTACCATTTAGCGGTAGAGTATCCATGGCACTTGTATCCCTGGCATTGTTCAGTGAATGTCCTGAAATGGAAAAGGACAGATCTGGTTATTGCCTCAAGTGGTTTTATCACTTTGTTGTTTGTTTTGTTTTTTGTTTTTTTTCTTTTTAACAAAGTTCTTTAATGTAGTTCAGGACAAAGTTGTACTCGGAAGTAAAACTTGAGAAAAGTTAGGTTATTGAACATTCCCAAATGTAAACAGTTGCACACCTTATAGGAAAGATGCATTCTAAAAATAGCAATGTGTGTTTCCTGTGGGGAATAGTGGCATTTGAATTTCTTAATTTAGTGTCAATTCTGTGACTTTTCCACAAGGAACTGTTCACTCCATGCCCTTGCATATGTATATGCAAAGCAATTCATTTGGAAACATCTATGTTTTGAAGTACATCACCATGATTTAGAAAAAGAAAATTAACAGAATTTGTCCTAAACGACACTAAATTAAAAAGGAATTAGATCACAGACATAACTGAAGGTAAATGTACAACATAAACCCACATAACTGGCAAGCAACTACTTTAACAACATTTCTAACATTTTTTCCTGTTTGGTTTATTTTTATTTTTTTTTTGAGATGAAGTAAAGAAAAGAATGAAAAAAATGGATAAATACAAAGAATTTATGTTAAACAAGGACAGCCATCTTTCACACTACAGGGACCAGGGCCCACAAGCACCATCCAACAACACGATAGACAGCAGGTGGAATGACTCACTTTGGACAACTCACATCATGTCTGTCTGCTCAGGCTATCTGGCCTAAGAGTAGCTGATATATAAAAGAAAGTAAAATGATTTATTGTAACATGATGAAGAATTACTGAGCTTCTCAGCAACTTAGTCAGAGCAAGGGTTCAGCAAATTAGATTACTAAGCAATAACAGCTTTTCTTTTCCCACTTAATGTAATTTTTTTTTGCACTAATATTCTGTCTGCCAACAAAGGCCCCAGGCTCCTAAAGGTCAAAGTTTGCCTGCAGTCTGCATCAGTCACAGTGACAGCGCTGAATGAACCAGAATAGTTAATTAAGAGTTAGGCCCACAGTTACCATGGGCATGGAAGTCAAATGCAGAAATGTTAGGAATTTCTGTAAGTATGGGTCACAGAAATTAAACCAAAGAATAAATATTAGTTGTGGAATGGGAAGAGGAAATCAGCCATGGCTGATATCTCATAGCTATTGAGGGAATGATAGATTGGGTAAGTCTGCTGAAAACATGAAAAGGAATTTAAGAGGGGGGAAAATGAAGTCTTATGATGATAAAGTCTTTATGCTTTGGGTTTTGGCTTTTTTTCTGATAACTTGATAAAGAAAAGATTTTCCTATAGACACAAAGACATGTAAACTATGACAGCACAGTGCTTCCCAAGCAAAGAAAAAAAAAAGGAAAAATAAAAAACTTTGCAAGAAATTAAAACAGTCTGAACCATGGAAATCAGATGGTTAGAGCATTCCTAGAAAAGCACTTTATCTACATATATGTCTGAAAGTAAAGAAAGAATGAAGTGACTGTACTGAAATGAGACTGACCACTGTGAGGCTGCTGCATAATATGCAAGGCTTGGAGGAGTATAAGGGAAAAGTTTTTTGGAAAAGATTTTCCAGTTTCTCGTTTTGTGGATTTTTTTCCCATAATTAAAGCTGCAGCTTATCCTAGAAAATTCAATATTTTCTGAAAATATTGTTTTGAATCAAAAAGAAATTGCATTTTCTCATGAAAAGACTTTTGTCTTCAACTTTGAAAAATAGAGTAATAATTTCCAAATAAATCCTGAGCAATTTGCAAGTCATTTTGCATTTGTGTTACTGTTAATTCTTCTCCATGTGTATTGATTTTAACAGTGATGAGGGTTGTTTGAAAGGTCTCTTTAAGCTTTGATTAAACAACTATGTAGGTTTTGCAATTTCATGTATGTTTCAAGATTTTTCTTGCAATAATTTAGCTGTGCAGAACATATGGCATTTATAAAAGTAGACAACACATGGACCACATGCTGGATTCATTTCCCTCAGGAAAGTGATTTAATTCTGTAATTTTAATTTTCTTTTCCTCTGCTAAAGAGATATCAAAATACATCTGATAATCCAAAATGAGTTTTCTATGATATACTGCAGAGTTAACATGCTAGAATATATTCAAATTGGTTTGATGAGGCAAATTTTGTTGCTCATGATCAGGTAATTAATTTGAAATCTTTCATAGCCTGTAGCAAGATTACTGTAGGAATGTAAAAATATAAGTAAATTGTTAAGCATTTCGTCATGACACTGTTTTGGTTTTAAACAGCAAATTATTTCAGCATTGCATAACTTGTATTACCAATAGGGTTTGCTACAGACCTCATGTTGTTTCCCAAAAAGTAGTACGCTAGTACTTTTTGAATGTGGAAACATTTTATTTACAAATTGTGAACCACTTGCCCGCTGAGTCTACTTCATGACCGCTAGTTATGTTTTAGTTGTGCCCATTAAAAATCATGCTGAAAAAATTTACATTTGATAGGCAAAGTTAAGTTTTACTCCCATACTTGTCTCTCTGTAGGTTGCTAGAGGAAAGCATAAGGAAAGTAAGAAAACAAGAGAATGAAAATAGAAACTACAGTTCAGTTTAAAAGGAGACTTGAAATAAAAACTGGAAACAAGGTTTTATGAGCTCTTTTTCAAAGATTTATCATTCTATTTACACTAGTGTGATCTTAGGACTCATCAAACAGTAGCTGCAAGATATTTACTGATGAACTGCAACATCATTAAAAATAGCAAGTAGATAAAGTTAACAACAAAATGTTAGGTCAATGATGACACCCTTTATTCCTACAGAACTATACTATTCTAACAGTTAATCTCAAGATTTTCCTACAGGAAAATGATCTCCCATAAAGCTGCACTATACTATAGTTTAGATTTCTTTGACGCTGGATACAATTTTCTACACCGGGGTATCCAAAGGTGTAGATGCCTTGCACTGCTTTAGTATCTCATCCATTCCATAGAGCAGGGTTTTCTCAGCGAGCTTTAGAGTCAACCTTGTATTGCATAGACATAATACCTCTAAGTGGTATATATCTCGAAGATGGGCTCTCGGACAATGTGGTGTCAGTCCTTTAATAGTATATTAAGATTTATGCCACCTGTGTTAAAAACATGGATAATTATTGGTAAATACTGTTAGGGCAAAGGCATTACTATAATATAGTGCAGTTTTACAAGCTGACATTGGCAACACTGTATTTCTTGAATTTGTTTCAGAAATTCAGGATGTACGGCTGGGGTATTGCAACTTGAGTTTCTGTCTAGGGAAAAGAGGGAATTTGGAGTGAGCCAAGAAAAGCAGTTTATTCAGGAAGTATAAGCACACCTGGTGAGTTAAACACAGGAGCTGAAGGGGCATTACATACAACTGTTTCTGCGAGCAATGTGTTATAGGGGTTGTTAGTGCCGTGTGGTCGAAGAAGAGGGTTTGTTAGTAGGTAATTGCCAGTCATTCCTAAAGCAAAAGAAACAGAAAAAAAAGTCAGTTCTTTAATTTTAGCCTGACAGTTTAAATAATGACTAATTTTTTATTCATAATGAATCACGTAGGATTTCTAAAATGTAATTCAGCTGAAAATTTCTGGATGTATTTGAGCTATGCATTGGAAATGGGAGCAGGAAAATACACTTAGATTCCAGTAATTCACAGGTGCTGTCCAAATCCCCAAAGTAAACATCTAGTGAAAGTGATATTTACTAATATATACAAAATCCCTGTTACATGAGAGGAGCAATTAAACGCTTAGAGATCAAGGTACTACATAAAGCTATCAGAACTTTTAAAATGATTTTACGGAACACTTCTGTCCAGATTGACAGAACTGAATTTTTCAAACTGAAAGGTATTGAAAAGCCTTCTATGACAGGATCAGAGTTGTTACTCACTTTATTAAAAAGACACAGATAGTGGAAGGGAATTGCTGTTTTCAAACAGACAGTGGATGACAAATTGCAAGAAGCATATCTTAGTATATGCAAAAGTATGCATGCTGAGAGGAAAGCAAAATATTTGCTCTAAGAAATCAGAGCATTCACATTTTCTCCTGGGACATTCATGCTGCAAACATATCTGCCAGGTTTTAAGGAATTCCTCGAATGATAAATTTCTTTAAACTATCAGTTTACAAACAATGTAAGACAAATATTACATGAACAGACTCTTTTAAATTCTTATAGACTGAAATTTACATGTTAATGCAACACCATTTAAGCAGCTCTCAGAATAATCAGAAAAAAAACCCAGCATATTTTGCGAAATTATTAAAAAGTCAATTAACCTCCGATTTCTAGCTACAAGAAAAATGCTTTTAAAAGTTCATTTAAATATTTCAATAAGATAAAATTTAAGTTTCTTTTTTATTACTTTGCAAAGCTGTACATCAGGATCAGTGTATTACAAACCCAAGGACAATTAAAGAAACAACTATATTTCTGCAGTCTAAATATTTCTATTTGGCAAGGAATGACATATATTCCAAATATTAATGCTTTTGTACTCCCAGAGCTACTTACTAGCAGAAATGAGCAGCAATTTCTAACACTCCGAGAATTATTATCTGACTATGCTAATCTTATTTGAAAGTTTGTATTAGTGATCAACTAAAAAAATTATCATAGCTTTTTTCCATTGTAAAGTACTTCTTCCTAGAAATAATAACAGAAATATATTTTTGCTTGAGATTTTTTATTTTGTGTACTATATTTAATCTTGGTTAAAATAATTACATGTAATTTATAATTATGACTTCTTTTTCAATCCAGATTTCTTTGTCACAAGAAAAAAAAGTTTAATTAAACGCTTGATTTTATTTTAAAGGAAAAATGTTGCTTTTCATTAATTATTAACTACCCTTATACATATGTATCACTGAGATAGTGACAATATTATAACTAAATAGGGTTGATACCAATTTTTCTAATCATGACAGAACATCTCCAGTGACTTGAGTCTGGAACTTGAAACAGGGAGAAGCTGCTGAGACCTCCGCTCAACACTGAATTAACTAACAGTGCAGCACAGTTAGAGCAAACCTCATGAGACACAGACAGCAAATTAGGGTAAATATCAAATTTTATGTGGCTTGTATTTTTGGAATTTCTACCTAGGAGAAGTTACTTAATTTTGATTTTTGCCAGAAGAACATGCAGGATTCATAAGTGGGGTGTGGGAAGAGCAGCGAGACGCTGAGGTCTTACCCACTTCCTATCTACCAAATAGCAAAACTAGAACCAGGCTTTCTGATACCTTTTGCTCTGCAAACACCACCGTTTTTACTGCCAAAATGAATGTAAATACATGTCCCTGCTATCAAATCCTGAATTTGAATTTTCTGTTTGAAGCTTTCTAAGTCAAGCAAGAACTGGTTGCAGTGAGACCAGGGCTACCTGCTATTCACCTAGGGACTGGGTGGAAGAACAAACTTCAAACCTGGCTTACACAGAGCAGTCCTAAACTGCCTTCAAAGCACAGGGGGGAAGGGAGAAAGGGAGGAACAATCTGTCTTGGTTAATACCCTCGTCTTCTGTATGGACATGAGAATGAGGTTACAGATTTCAAAGTCTATTGATCTGAGAAGTTTTGAGTTTTGACTTCTCTGTGCCTGAAAACCAGGATTCTATCCCATGTTACAGGTATGATGCTCTTTGAAATAGAAAAGATAAATGCTTTACAGACATCTTTTGCATAGAAATGATATCAATTAGATTTCACTGGGAAAATTTCTGCACCTAAAAATCAGTCAAATATGCATTAAAATGTTACTGCACTCATATTTCTATTTCAGATTTAACCTATAAAGGTTAGGAAAGATTTAAAATTATGATCTTGCTTTTAAGCTAAATTATTGATGAAACTAATTTAAATACATTCCCATAAATTGAAGAATTCAACTTCTATAGCAGGGGCCAGTTAAGGGAATATGGTTTTCAAAGATGCTGGTGGATAACTTTAAAACTGACTTTTAGAGAACGCTTGTTCCAGATTTTTTTTTTAAACATTCTTTTCAATTCTTCTGTGTTAAATGATATAAAATCTGTGTTAAATTTATGGATTCTAAAACTGAAATGTTCCCAGTGACTGACCTTGATTAAGTGTTGAAGTGCTGTTGATGTCACCTGAGATAAAAGATGATTCCGATTGTTTTCTCACAGTGTCATTCC
>VWZN01022522.1:272-37877 GCA_013396955.1 Regulus satrapa
TTTCTTTCTCAAGGGATTAATGATCAGCTTTTCATTTCCTAGGGTTTGGTATGTATCTTCATAAATGTATGTTGAAATAGGATTTAAAATAACTTATGAATATTAAAATTGATGACTTAAATTCCCATTCTGAAAAACTTTTAAAATTTGGGAGAAAATGGTTGTGTGATTTAAAGCTACCCTAGGTACTTTTGTGACTGCATAACAAGAACTCATTTCATAAATGAGTTTGACCTTGCAAGAATTAAAATAATGCTGGTAATAATCTTTTATAAAAGGATTGCTCAGTAGATGTTGAAATTAATCTGTCTGTATAGTGATCCTCATTCTCCTGTTTTTCTCTGTTAATATTCTCATCCCTTTTGGTTGTGAATTCCTCATTTTCTACGTACTCTTAGGTCGTGTCCCAGTGATGAACTCATTTTCAAAAAGCTAAGTAGTACCACACTGCATTATTAAAATGATCATCCTTTTGAGGTAATCACCTAATGTATTTAATCAGTAAAGGTACTGCATTGCATAATGGGAATTATGCAAACTAATATTTCATGTGGCAAACACTGGAGCACACGCGCAGTTTTTCCTCACATAAGTGAATACATGTACCTCCTTGTGGGTTTGCAAGACCTGACATTGTGTCATGGATCTTATCTTGGATTGCATTCCTGCGGATCTTGGACAAGGTAGAGCATAGGAATCCACAGGCAGGTTCAATGGCTATTCCTTTGGAAACACAGTGAAAGCTAACATGACTGAGCCTTGGGAGAAAGGTGGTGATATCCAACCCATGACAAAGCAGGAATTAAAATAACTTCCATCGGATCTACTTGCCAAAGTCCCCATTGGAATTATTTAGTATCAGTGACTTTTAATCATATAACACATCTTCTAAAGCAGTAGGGTTTTCTGACTGGTTTTCTGTTGTTGTTGTTGTTGTTGTTTTTAATAAAAAAATTAATAAATAAATTAGAAAGGGATGAACTCTGAAGAACTTTTCCCACCTTTTTTCATCAGTCTTTGTTTTATTGAGATATTGGTTTTTTATAAAATAATTATCATCATCAAATTCCAAACTGGAAAGATGTTTATGTCGATTTCCACTTTTTAAAAGTTAGAAAAGTATCTTTGGAGAAGTCCATGAAACTAAACCCCCAACATATCATGAAAGATGCTGGCTTGATCTGTTATAAAAGGCCTACCTAATTCTCAAAACAGCATAGAATACCATTGAATTTGGAGATAAAAGGTAAAAGAATGATAAAAGAAAGTACTATTGACTCTAGAAAACTACACTGCCTCTTTTGAACTAGAATTTAATGCAAATTTGTCTTGATCTCCAAGTTACACAACAAATAAATTTGCCAAGTAATCTTTCTTTTCTTCAATGTTTCAAGTAACAGATTATATTTCAGCTAGATTTTTCAATAGAACATAGAATAATAATTCTGTCATGGAACAGGAGTAAATGAAACTTAAGTTGTTGAAAAATATAAAATCAGAAGTTTGTCCTTTTCCTAAACTTTATGCTGGGGCTGTTCATTACATATTGTACCCTGAAGATGTACGTTAGCCCTTCAGTAGTATGGAAAGACTATGGAAACACAGATTCTAAGTTGATGTGGTGCTTAAGCAAATAATGAACTTTGGAAATGTGAATAATGCCATTGAACATATGAATACATATTCATGAATATATGGAAGGCAGCTGCAAGTTCTTGCTTTCTTTTTGAACCATAAATAAGACAAAAGTCTATCACATATGCTTGTGTCTTCATTTTATGAAGTGTCTCAACCTGGACCAGGAACCTCTGGAAGAGGAAAGGAAACCTGTTCCTCTTCTTCCCCAGTTCTCAAGTCCAGAGGTTTTAGGATAGTTAGTGTGATACATGATGAAATAAACCAGTTTTATATTGTCTTGATCCATTTTCTTTAGAAGCACTAATGACTTAAGAGAAAATGTGTTAATTTTACTCTCAAAGGAATTGAAGCAAAATCCTATGAGAAAAATATGTAGCAGGTTGAGCAAAAGAGAAATGAGTGCAGAACTAGATTTTATACTGGGTGTACACTTAAAACTGTCATTACTGAGATAATGATATCAAGATTATTTAAAAGAGAACATTTTCAAGAGAAAAAGATGCCTGACATCTATGAACCTTTAATAGGAACTGGACAACTAACTCTACTTTTTAACTTTGAGAATTTCTTGCAATTATGGAATGCTGTGCATTTTTCAAATACATTCTTTAGATGTCTGTCTCTCGGCTCTATTATTTTTTATTGATATCTGTGTAGTAGTTTTAAGGAACTGTACAATATTTTTAAAATGTCTGGTCAGCAGAAAATGGCATCTATTTCTACCAGAAGCATCTGAATTGACATGTTTCCAAACATCATTACTGTTCTAAGCAAATCAATAGAAGTACTTACTGTATGGTTTATATGATCCTTTTGGTAGTGTTTTTAGCCACAAAATTGGGTTAAAATTTTTAAAAGCCCTCTGATTTCCTTAACATATTTGTAAATTCACAAATTAACTAATTACACATTACAGCAGTGCAGCTATTTTCAAAAGGTGGTCTCATGAGGTATTACTGGTGTGTTGTGAAAATGAGTTGATGATTTACCCTTTCTTCTTCACATTATATCCTATATTTGTTCCAGTCGAAATAGGTGGTGATTTGTCTAGTTTGCTATTATGGGTGTGATTGTAACTAAATTGAAGCAGTTCAATTTGGAGCATCTCACGAAGATTGTGCACTGGCTAAATACAACCTGCCCTGACAAATGGAAGACAAGTGTGGCTGCAGTCAGCTTTCCAAGCTAGGAAGACATCTGAAGACATCTGTTTGGTTGCCTGATCTCTTTCTCAAGCTTTAAGCTATTTTTTCCCTATTCAGCAGTTGAGTTTTGGAACTATGCAGGAAAGACCTCTTTAAAAGTGTTTGAGCACCCATGGAGTTTTCCTTTCCCTGAGTTGAGAGCTTCAAGGATCAAACTGCTGTTTATGCACAAGGTGTGCAGGAGATAGGGAAAGAACAAAAGTCTCTTTGTATAAACATTAGTCACAATTTCATGTTTGTCAAGTCCTCTGAAAGTTGAACCTGCCTCCTTCTCCAGTATTGCTGCCCACATGTTTTTGATTATGTCCAGTGTCTGTTGAGAATTTTCAATCATCTGAAGGCATAATTTTCTTCTCCTTATGAGCTACACTTTATATGATTGGAGATAATGTATTATTACCACAGAAGTAAGCTGCATTTTGATATTTTTGCCAGTTACCTGAATTGCCTACCCATTTCCCTCTTAATGGGGACAAAAATGAGTAATCATTTATGGTTGTACCCTTGGGCTCAGGAAAATTCAGTGCTGGATTTTCCTTTATGTTTGAATAGCAGATAATTTTTTAATTCAATGGATAACAGTGTCTCAAATACTGGGGGAAATTAGAAGGAAAAATGCAAAGAAAATTATTTGTCACAATTTGATATTTTTATTAATTTTGATACTTGTATTTGTAATTAATACTTGTGCTTAAGCCAGAGAAAATCCTGGGAGGATGGCTTAAATAAGGTTCTGACTTGAATCTCAAACAGCAGTGTGCACATGCTTATGCCCTGGTTTTAAAAAAACAAACAAACAAAAATAAACAAAAAAACCCACCCAACGTGATCCAGTGTTTCCAACCTGACAACTGAGTCCTATTTATAATGTCTAGTGATTTTGTATTTGGAACACCAAGAAAAATCTCATGAAGATGAGTTAATATTTAGTTCTGTGTAAGTGGAATTTGGAATTTTCCTTTTCATCTCTGGGTATATCTTTCTAAGCATAGCACTAGTGTTCTTGCAATTTAATGTATATAAAGTAGTTATTTACATTTAACTAGTTTGAAGAGGAACTGCCCTGTCACTGATCCATCCCAAACATGCCCTCTTCAAGTCTGAGATACACTGAAGTACTTGATCTTCTCTTCCCATACTCAAACACAGGCTCAAGATGTTTTTTGTTGCTTAAGTGCTTTTTGTAGTGTTTGCCAATGAGAATGCTGGGCTAGGAATGTTGTTTTCCAGGGGCTGGTGTTACTTATCCTTGTTACACAGTTGGACAATAAAAGTGCCATAACCTGAAGCTCCCCAGCGAGTTTGTGGCAACACCATTTTAAACTCTACTGGTAGCATTTGTGAGAATATTTTTTGCATATAATCCCTGTATAATTGTAGCTTTTCTAAACTACCTCATTAATTACAATGCAGATGAATATCCTGGATGAAGTCCTGATTCCAATAAAAGCATTTATGTTATTGATAACAAAATAGCCCAGCCAATTTCTATGAGACATAAAAGCCTGAAGCTATAAATTAGTTTTAAATAACACTGTGTGATGGAGAAGGAAAAATATGAAAGAATTTGAGCTTCAAATTTGAGACTAACTTAAATGTTCTTTGGGGACAGCATCCAAAATTCTCTTCTCATGGTATGTTTTTCAGTAACTGCTTGGCACAGTATTTCTAGCATAAAATGCTGTTATGGATGGCTTTCATAGGCTCACATCTTTAGAAAATTGCATGAGTAGGAGAATTGTGCTGTTTCTCCTAGTCAAATCTAGGATGAAAAAACTCTTACAGTTCAGGGGTTGTTGTTTTGTTTTTTGTTGTTTTGTTTTTGTTTTTGTTTTTTTTTTTTAATTTTAGAACATTTCTTTTTAACATTTTGTTCAAAATCCTAAGCTTCCATGAAATCCATCAAGCAACACTGTCTACTTCAGACTCTTCCTTTAAAGAAAAATGGTATTGTAATTGGTATTGATAAATGCTATTTCTATTCTTTCGCATTAAGCAAACATAAATCCATACCATCAAAAAGAAAGCAATTAATAAGTTGCTTAGATCAGGCTAAAACATGCAGTGGAAGAAGAAAATGTAATTTCCCAGCTTGTGTTTTCATTATTCATTTGGCGTTTGTTGTTAATAAAACATTGCAATACAGAACAAGGTAATACAACTCATAGAGTGCCTTATTATCAAGTATCCTCAAGGCACTTCAAAATAACATCAAAAAGGAGACCAAAAGACAATAGCTCATCTGTATAAGAGGCTTAAAGCTTTTGTTTAAAATGTAATGAGTTGGGGTCCTATGAACTTCAAAAGAATTTTGTTTAAGGCTATGCCTCTCTCTTTCTTTTTTTGGTCTGTGTTTGTTTTGTTTACTGTACTTCACAGGAGGAATAGTTGCAGAAACAGCAGGGGGAAATAGCTCTTGTACTAGTGATCTGCTGGGCAGTGTTTGCAGAGTCATGGAGAAAGGAGTTTAGTGAGAGTTCTGTGACAGTGCGCTGCTGTCTGCATGCGCAAAGGAGGCCTAGGTTGGCACTTACTACACATTGTTGTAGATGCTACATTCCGGAGCTGCCACAGATGGCAGAAATTTTGTATAATTTCGTAACAAAATACAGTTTTAGGGAATCACCAAAGCTAGCAATTCTGGTAGATGGAAGGCAGCTGCAGGTTAGTGCTCCAGGTCCAGGCACTGAAGAGACTGAGCACATAATCCCAACAGGTACACATGCAGACAGGTGCAAAATTCACATCTACACAGCAGACTGCACAGGTTAACAAAGAGTGCAGTATTCACACAGAAATGAGCTGTCCCAACACTTTCCTCCTGATCCCTATTCTACTGATCAGGATTAAGAGCTGTCCCTTTAGTTGTTGGCACCCCACACATATGGTCTTCAGTCCAGCTGCTGACATTTAGACCTCCATGTGTAAGCATGTACGTAGATTGGAAATTTCCCTCATCCAGAAAAAAAAAAGTTTAAGAAGACAGAACTGACTATGCAGATCAGGTTCAGGGCATAGCCAAACAAACATGCTGACATGCTTGTAAGTAACGTGCTTATAAGGCACTGCCCCCTTTTATCCCCATATCCTCATTTCCTGAGTTTGTTCTAGAGCAAGCGCCATCCCCAAATGGTCTTACTGCATCCCATAATGTGCCCCAAACCTCTCAGATCCTGAGGTGCTGCAGACAGCCTCTCCCATAGACCTGTGTGGTGCTGGGCTTCCCAGCTGGACTGCTGGGACTGTTGGCTGTCCTGGGACAGCCCTGGGGGTCCGTGAGCAGGGGCTCATTGCTCTGGCTGTCCTGCAAAGGTTTCTTCCCTGCCAGGTACCTCATTGTATGGGCTGATGTTCGCCTGTGATGGGCATAGGTGGTGCCAGAGCAGGGTGATTTACAGGTTCTACACCTCCTTCTGTATGCTGACTCCTTGCTACTGCTGCAGATGGGCTATTTCTCACACAGCCTAAAGCTAAGAACCTTGTATTTCAGAGATTTATTGGCACTGAATAGGAACACAAATAAGGAGGCAGAGGAGCAGGCCCAAGGTGCCACCCAAATTCATACATCTGTATTAGCTGTACACAGCACAACCTGCAGTGAAAGCTGTTCTGCATGTTAGAGCTACAGGATTAATGATGACTCAGTCCATGCTGCAACTGCTGTCATCACTGCAGCTCGGTTAAGATATACATAAGCTTTGTTTAAATTAGCTGCAATCTTGCAAAAGTTGATCACAGTGATGAATAAACTCATAACTACTTCACTAATACTGCTGGTGACCTTGAGTATCAATGCCACACTGACATTACAAGGCTACTAAAACTTTCACTGAAGATCGTGCTGTTCTGTGACATCTCCACTGTGTCAGCTGGGCATAACTTCACTGCCTAATGCACTCATTTAGCCACAAATGACATGAAGTGATTTGCGGGTTAGCAAGATCTTAGACCTTATTTTTCAACACTCGGGGAAGCTAATATAGAGGCTTTGGCAAACTAATATCACAGAAAGGAAACGTCACTGGAATAATTTTAAACATATTTTCATGAAGCAGAAAGCGTGGATAGATTTTCAACAGACTTAAGTCCAGATTGCCAGTGTAATAAATTCTTAACAGTTAGCCAAAGCACAACAGAGGATATAAACCACATTTTACTAGGCACAGGCATATTTAGTCCAAATACCACTGACACAGGGATTGTAGTGTTTGAATAAAAGAGGTCAAAAGACTAAACACTTTCTGTTTAATTAATGCCTCAGAAGAAGACAGAAGATTTTGTATCCTCTTTCTTTGTTTTAGCCAGAGTTTTAAGCTGGACCCTGCATTAGACATTAACAGAAAACTAATGATAAATGTGGAGACTAACACTGTCATATGGATGTGGTTTGGATGGGGGTAAACCTAACTGCTGTAAAGCCTAACTGCTCTCTATGCTCTTTTTAGCCAAAATTTCAGGTGCCACTGAGATTAACTGAGAGTACACAGCATCAGTGAATGTAAAATGTACCAATGAATTAGTCAGAATGCACAGACCAGAGAATTTTGCTAGTGCCTTTAGATAAGAGCCTGTCAGAAATTTTTATTGCAGATTTCCATTCCAGGGGTCTATTATGTAAAAGAAACTCTCTTAGGTAATTTATAAAACTTGATATAATTTTTTTTTGACAATATACTTTCCATGAGTACAAAAAGAAGAGAGCAAATTTGAGGTCACTTTGGTGCATGTGTAAACTTAGTTTACTTCATTATGTTTTCCATGACCAGCAGACGACAGTGTGGACGAGACATGTCTGAAACTTAATGAAAAACCTGCTTTGATTTGTTCTGGGACATAAGGGATCGAGCACATTTTGTCAGGTGAAGCCAAGGGATGAAAGTCAATATGACTCAGTTTTAGAGGAGTCATGGCTTTTCTGTACTTCCATTTATCTACCTATAAAATGGAAATAATGGGGAATGGTAAAAATACTATTTTGTGAATATTTAAAGAGTGTTTAGATAACAGTGTATAAGGTTTTTTGGATTGAAAATGGCAAAGATTACCATTATTAAAGACGTACTGCCAGTGGTGGTGCTTGGCAAGGACTTTATTGTCAGTTACCAGCATTGTGTTCCCATAGGAGGCCTGAAGGAAAGGGATCTTTTTAACAAAGTCAACCATAAAGCACCTCAGAGCATGCTACTTAGTCCTGAGTTTATCTACCCATTTGCTGGTGCCATGTTATCATTAACAAATTTCAAGACTATTTCTAAAAATAGGGGTGGAGCACATTAATAAATCCCTCAGAAGCCTTGATACTTCTGACGGGTATCTCATCAGATGTGACTAATGCATCCTTCATTACATAGCTTGTGATGTCCTTTTGTATTAAGGTCCTATATCACTGGCCTTAGACATTCAGCTTCCAAGGTTTTTGTTGGATTACTGTATTGAGACAGACCTCTTGTAAGCTGAAAATGAAGCTGAATTAGTAGAAGATAGTAAAAATATTTTGGTGCAGTTTTGTAAAGTATTACTTGGGAAATAACTGCATTTATCTCTATTATGCAAGGCTGAAACAGGCCAGTCACATGAATCAAAACACAGTACTTTGATAAAGTAACATTATGAATCAGCTGTCACCTTTTTCATGAGACGGATGGGCAGTAGAGAAAGTGAGAATGAGTCATATTTATAAGGCATGTTGCAGGGCAATTTCATCACATTATGCAGGGCTTGAGACATATAGTCAGAGAAAACCTTAAAAATAAGAGAAAAAATTCAGTTCTGAGCATAGCAGGTAATTTCCCAAACTCTAATTAAATCTTTGTTCTCCCCTATCAGAATTTTCCATGATGTCCCATTAAATGAGTCTCTTTGTAAGCCTTATTTTCCAGTTTTCCTTGCTAATTAAGGAATTTTCAAACAAAGACTGCTTTTATTTTGGCTGAGCTGAATGCAGGTTTTCTGGAGCCTGTTCCTAGTAACCAAAGTCTTGCACTGGCATTATCAGATTCAGGTACAAAGTCATAATCTCAGTTGAGCAAAGGCTAGTGATTACTCTCCCAAACAAACAAAAAAATACCTTGGAAGGGACCAGTTTGAGAACAGATGTTGTCTAATTACATTGAGGATTTTAGATAAACTTCAGTGAAATTTGTATTGCTTAAAAATGTTTTTTTTCTTGTGAGGATGAGAGTGACTAATACATGGTGCTTAGTGATGAGATTGTTCAATATTTACATCTGAATCTGGCATTTCCCAGACAGGGCTAGAAAGACAATCTATATGAACATCTCGTGCTCTCAACAGAAAAGAGCACAGAGCCTGTGGCCAAAAGTGGGGTGCTGGCTCCTGGAATCGCAAACGTCTCAGGATTTGTCCCAGAACAAAGCTGCTAGCAACTAGGACTCTGGCTGCCCTTGGAACCCCAAATGCCACCTCTGACGTGGTCATGAAACACTGGGGGGCCGAGTATTGTGTCCTGTGAAAAAGGGCCACATTCTGCAACACTGACAATTTTAGCAGCCAGCATTCCCCTTTTGGGGCATGAATGACGAATGAACGGGATGCCTGAATGGGAATGGTGGCCCTTTTCTACAGGAAGTAATACCTGGCCCCCCAGTGTCTGGGGGTCAGGTCAGAGGTGGCATCTGTGGCTCCAAGGGCAGCCAGAGTCGTAGTTGTTGGCTGCTCTGGTCCGGGAGAAAGCCTGCAATGTTCACAGTTTTAGAGGGTGGCACTCTACTTTTAGCCGTAGGTGTCTGCAGAGAAGCTGATACAATTTTTTAGTTCTATATTTATTTTTAAAACTTTGTGCTTAAAAAGGAGAATTTTCTATTGAGGAAAAAACAGGCTTCTCAAAATCATTGTGCCTTCTTTCTGTATTTTCCTGTTAGCTGAACTTAAATCTGTAGCTAGATTGATGGAGGATTGGCGAATATTTTGAAATCCTTAAATAATTAATTTATACCTTAACCTTGCTCAGGTTAAGTTCCTATTTATCAGTCCCTGATTTTCAAATTTTGTCAGTTATCAGCCCTCTGAAGGGCAAGAAATTGTCCCTTTCATCTTTCATTATTCCAGCCAGATCCTTCCCCTCACACCTTTCTGCTGTGTTGAGATGGGGTTCTCCATTGAAACATTTATTTTTTTCACCATGTTTTCAACTCTTTCAGACCCTAAGGTTCATGTATTGGATCAGTCCAAACTGAAATCTTTACATTATTGCTTCACTGTAGGAGTGTTTTATATCTCACTGTGCCATGAGAAAAATTTAAAACCCTAGCTCAGCTTTAACTTTGCAGAATTATAGACATTCTACATATGTGAAGTTACTCAAATCCCCAAAGCACACTGTGAATTAAATTGCTGATTTGAAGTTCTTCCATTTAATGTTAAGTATCTTTAGAATTTTGAAGGTACCAGCTGAATGCACTCTATAATAGCTTTTTGCGCCCTGCTCTTAATTTCTGCATATTATGAAGTTTTCACCACATTTTTATCAATTGCTCCTTTTCTTTAGCTCAGCTATATATTAGAGTAATTGAAATAGTTCACTAGTATGTAACCACTTTGCATTAAAAGATACTAATGATAACACTTCAGACTTATTAAGGAACCTTTTCTTTCCCTTCGTAGTCACAGGGCTGTACATATTAGATTCAAAGACTGTTGCAAGTGGGCAATTGTTCCAACATTGGGTCCTTTAGTTGCAGAACTTAATATGAATAACTTTACATGCAATTTCTCAATATAGCTCTATTTAAATGATTGTGTAATTCAGTGTAACTACATAAAGATGACAATATAGCTGCTTCCCAATTACATAATAGTTACAGAGTAGTCATTGTTACAGTTTAAAATGTAATTGATTCTTAATTATTCTTCCTCGGAAGAAAGGACACTGATTAAAATTTCATTAGGGAGATGGAAATGATTCTGCAAAAGGAAAGAAGCAGCCACGTAGATAACACTCTTATTTTATGCAAAGTACTGTTGACTTATCTGTTTTTCCAGGTCAGGTCTGTACTGCCTTTTGAAGTTGCACTATCCATATCAGAAAAGTAGTTTCAGGGCTATTGCCTCATGGTTTTGTTTGTTTGTTTGTTGGTTTTGGGGGGTGCCTGGTTGGCTATTGTAATTTGATACACACTGATTTGCTACCCCAGAAGCAAACTGAAGGTAAAGCAGTATTGTTAGGCAAGTTATTTCAGGACAGGTAACAATGTATAGTTGCAACAAATAAGCAGCTAGAGTTTAATCTTATCACTTATAGACTCACTGAGCAAGCAGAACTGAGCTATCCATCCTGCAGTTAATCAACTAATTGTGAAACTTTCTTGTCCCCTTCTCCCATGGGACCCTGCTCCCTTTGCCCTGAGGTCAGAGCACAGAGAGCAGAATGCCCAAGGGCACTGCTGAGCAGGTTGGTAGGATGGTTGGGCCACTGTATGAGTCAGGGCTCGTGCATTATTTGGCTTTTGATAGCAGTGGAGAGTCAAGCACTGCACAACTGCCCTGCCTGATAGTAGCTTCCTGCAGAAGGGCAGTTTTCTCATAATCTTCAGCACTGTTGTGTGAGATTTTTTGTTCCATTGACACAATAAATGGAGCCTTTTGGCCATGGAATACAATTATTCTCCATGGTGGAAGCTAGGTCAGTTCTTAGGATACCTTCTACAATGTTTAGAATAGCATAAAAATATTTTCTCTGCTATTAGTCTACACTTAGAATAAAAATGTGGCCATGCTACGTCTTCTGATGTGCCATAGTTACTGTTATCAATAGGATTTTTCAGCTATGGACACTGTTCAGTTTACAGGATATTTATTCAAATGGAAACTTTCATTCTTCTGTGCAGTCAGGTTTTTGTCTTTCTCTTACTTCCACAACAGAAAATAAATCTAAAGGCCACCAGCACAAGGTTAACAAAAGAGAGTTGTCAGGTGAAACACTCTTCAATGGAAATGAAATACATTTAAACAATAAGTGAACATTCTCAAGGAGAAATGGCCTTCATGGATGGTTGCCTAGTGATGAGATCATCCAGTGCAAGGCTGACTGATTGGCAGCTCAGATCTGGAAGGCTGTAAAAAGTCAGCCTTGGTTTTTTTTGTTGTTTTTTTTTTTTTTTTTCACAATTTGGGACAGGGAGCTATGTAGAGTATGTTTTCATTAGCTCGAAGTGAAAGAAATCTTCTGAATTGGTTGGGAATCCTTTCTGTCTACACACAGAACCTCCTGAAAGAACTCCCTGAAGCTGGCTGCGGCAATAGTGGAGGGGGCCACTATGCCTGGAACACTTGGTCTTAATTTTTCTAGCTTTTCCTATTTACATAAGTTTGAAGATTCACTGCAAAATTTATTTCAGGCCATAGTTAACCCCTCACTAAAGCTTATGCATAAGTCATGCTTCTGCTGCTTAAACACAAGATTTACCGTCATTTCTTCACACACAAACATGCATGAGAAAGACAGCAAGCTTAAGTTGGAGGGAGAGGTCTGAAGTGATTTTTACTGTGGTGGCGAAGGGCCATTTTCGGAGTTGGAGGGTTTGTCGTAGATGAAAGTGACTCTGTAATTAGGGTCTCATTGTGTTCACATTTACATTGTGACCCATATAGCCAAAGAATAAAGCCCTCCAATAACTAGGTGAGCTGTGTTCAGAGAAATGCATATTTTTCAGAGGATGGAAATTTGGCTATTGTCCCATCTCATAAAATAACCTGGAAGGTCTTCTGCATCCACTGACCTTGGTGGTCACTGCTCTGTTTGAATTACCCAGTGTGAAAATGTTTCTATGTTCACTTGAAGGAGCTTCAAAGTCAAACACAAAGAAGTTACATGTCCTCCACAATTATTTTTTTTTTCCAGGTTGAACAAAATGTTTTAGATTGAACATAGGTAAAATTTCATTTCCTTTTCTTTTGAAAAAATCCCCAATTTTATCCCCATATCTAAGCATACTTTTTATAGTAGGGTCTAAATCTATATTCTGATGATCTAGAATTACATTTACTGTGGTGTATTTAATTTTATAGAATCACAGAACAGTTTAGCTTGGAAGGGACTTTCATAGATCTTTTAATTCAACCACCTTTGCCATGGGCTGTCTTCACAGGAGAGGTGTTCTGCTCTCTGATCATTGTCATAATCCTTTTCTGAACCCACTCTAACAATTCCATGTCCTTCTTATGCTCGTGAGCCCCAGAGCTCAGTATGTCACTCCAGCTTGTGAACTGAGAATCTTTGGTAAAATACTTTAAGAACAAAGGTGCATCAACCTTGTTTTGGAATTATAGGTATTATATGTTCCTGTGACAGACCAGTCTGTAAAAACTGGCAGTAACCCTAAATTCCAGTTAGAGAAATGCAGGCTGTTCAAGCAATTTCACTGATGCCTCTTTTGCTCATGTCTATTTCCTTTCTTTTCTTTGATACCTTAGCACCTTAAAAGGTGCTGCTGCTAGTAGTACACCAAAATGCTTTTACCCATTCAAAGCATAGCTGTACCTTTTTGCATGTAAAAAAGTCACAAAATTAAGCAAAACCAACTTGTGTAATGTCCGCCAAATTGTTTTGGTTGTACAAAAACTTGATTAATGGTACTGGCAGATTTTAAAAAAGGCACCAACTAAAACCAAGCAACAAAATGAAAACCAAAGGTGGAGGGAAAATGGCTTCATTTGCCTAAATGAGACATAGAAATCTAATGCTTTGCCACATGAGAAATGACTTTATTTACCCATGGGAAAGCTGGTGGAGTTGTCATCTTAGATTATCCAATGAAATTTCTGCTCATTCCTTACAGAACCAGGCTGCAGTACTAAACTTGCTTTCACCTGCAGTGACTTAGCTTGCCCTCTTTCCTGTCCCAGTTCAGTCTGCAGATGACTATTGTTGCCCTCTCGTCATGCCAGCTCATCTCCTGAATCTTTTATCATGTTTTTGATTCCTGATGATGCTTTCCTCAAGATATCTTGGATCACTTCCAGCCCTGCTCTGACCTGTCTGCAGACACATGGTGGTGGTGTTAAGTTGAGTGCCTGATGTGTGGTTGCTGATAACACATATTTATTGCTGCTAGTTCACTGGCATGTCTGAGGCTGGAAGAAGTTTTCCATGGAGTAGGCAAATCAGGCTGTCTTCCCACAGCAAGCTGGTGGTCACTCATGAGTGACAAATCCTGCCAATAAGCATCCCCTGCTAGCAGCTCTCAAGTGAGGGGTGGCCCTCTATTTAGAGAGAAATAAGCCGAGGGCGTTGTGTGACACAGAACATCTATGGATAGGCTGTAGTGATTCTTGTTTATAATTCCTGTTGCATTAGAATCAGATTTGGAGAAAAAGACTGGCTATCCTGAACTATAAATTGCTGTGACTTTGAAGGCCCGTATGTTTCCAAGTTGTTGTCTAAACACAGAATACAAGACAATAGTTTTTTGTAGTTTCAATTTTATTTGATTTTTCTGGCAGTACTGCTAAGCCAGCTGTTGGACAACAGTGCGCTGAGCTAGGCTTTTTGCCACATTCTGTCTAATATCCCTGAATGGCAGAGAGTACCACGTAAAGCAGAAAATGGGCTTAGAGCAACTCAGAGATGAGACTATCCCTGGACAGGTATCAAACCCACCATTATTGCAATTAGAACTAGCTGTGGCTGTTTTTGTTGGCAAAATCAACAGCAGATGAGAACTGTGGTGGGTTTCCTGCCTGTGTTACTGGTGTCACCCCAAGGGCAGTGCTCCCATGTTGTACCTGTGCTGTGAAGACTGGTGGAGAAGGGCTTCTGCCTCTTGTTCTGTCATGCTAACCTGTAAGCTGTCAGTTGTCAAGACAGACTAAAGGAATGAATGTCCTTTCATCCCAGAAACCTTGAAAAGGTATAAACACTATAAAATCTTGTCTTGTATCTGAAGAATCGTTCTGATGTCAGAGAGTCATTTTCAAGCACATAATCAAGAGCAGTTCTTTCATTTGGGAGTGGTGTGTTCATTTTTGGGTAGGCGCCCAGACTACTTAAAATAATTTCATCCTTTATTTGCATTTTGATGCAACTTATTGCTTATCAAAACATTTTTTCATTCTGATAAAAACAGAGGATAAAAATCTGAACCAAAAGTGAAGGAAGTCAAACTTGGTGACTGTAATTTTATTTTCTGGTTTAAGTGTTTATGAATCACACATAACAATTTATCCAGGACATAATAGTACATGTGGTTATCTGTCACAACATCTCAGATGTAAAAATTTTTTACAGATGTTTTGCACTCATGGTCACATACATCAGTACTTGTCTACTCCATATGCTGTACCAAATGAGCAATAGGCAAAAAAATCAATATTGGGATATTAAAATGCAAAAGTGATTTTACATGAAAATTGTTCATGTATTTCAGGCCTGGGGTTTTTTTTAAGAAGCAACCCTGCTCAAATACCTTGTGTAGTGGGGATCTTGTGTACGCTAAAGGAGTAATAAGTTTTCTTGCTCTCTCTTTGCTGCTGCAGAGCCCCAATTCCCACCTGCTTGGCAGCTAAAAGCCACCTGTGAAGGCCTTCGCATGCAATGGTGCTCCATTACACGTGTGTCAGCTGCAGCATAAGATGCAGGGCAGCCAGCAAGTGGTTTCAAGCATTTTTATATTCACCCTTTCACAGGGGTACTGGAAGGGGTTGGTGAGCTCTCTGGTCAGGCAGAGAAGGGTCTCACTGCAAGGCATATCTCCCAAGCATGGGGAGAGTAAGCCACTGGGGAAGTGGTCTGAGAGCCTAAGAAGATCATAACTCATCGTCCAGTTAGGGAAAGGGTGAGCACAAAAGAAGTATTGTGCAATGAAAGCAGCTTTAAATTTTAGGATTACATTGGTTTCCTAAGTAATTGTTGTGTTTAATTTCAGCTGGCAACTAAATTCCATCCACCATCTGCTTGCTCACTTTCCCTCACTGCTAGGGAGAAGAATTGGAAAGAAATGGAGGCAGTAAGGACAGTTCAGAATGCAATCTGAGTTTTACTGCTTTTTTGCTCTGTTCTGTTGTGGATGCTTTTTCTTTTCCTCTTTTAAAAATATTTTAGCAGGAGAAATTCAAACATGGCAGAAAGTCTGCAGGAGCAAGTAGTGTAGTGAAGGCTGTAACTTCTGATGGTATTGTATAAGTTTAACTAATTCAGCTGTGGCATACTGTACGTATCAGTAAGATAAGTAGGGACTCTACTTCACCATCACAAGCTGCCAATTCTGCCTGTCATGTAATTCACAGTTTTTATGTGCTTTATCTCAATTAAGTTCCATCTCTAGAGCACATTGCTCTGCTGCATATTACTGCTCTGCTAATGAAGCGATAGCTATATGGCATTTCCTTCTGCTTCCAGTAAACATAGAATAAGCAGAAGTCAAACATTCCCTTGACAAATTGTGTGAGCATGGCTCTCATTTCTATCTAGGAAAGAATCTGTTTAGCGAGGAGGAGAGAATATCTAAGTTACTATATACTATACTGTTGGTCTTGGCTGCTTTGCTGGTGGAATTATTCCAAATTCCAAAGGAACAGAGAAGCTCTTCTACAATCCATAGAATACCAGGAGGTGTAGGGATGGCTCCTGACAGAACAGTTCTTCCCAAGCTTTATGAAGAGCCAGAGAGTGGCTCCTGCAGGTGTTGCAGCCATTGTCCAGGGCAAGAGGGTGAGGAGAATGATGATCTGCTGGTAGCACATGCTCTGGCATTGGACATGCAGCTCAGGCTTGGTTGGAAGAAAGGTGATAGCATTAGAAACAAAGTTTCTAATAGGTTTTTCCCTTTGCCGTTCTCCACTTTCAACTCCTGATTTAAGTGTGTAGTGTTCCCCTTCACTCTTCCAATGGTGCTGAATGCTGACAAGCTAATACTTGGCTCAACACCAGCAAGTAATTTCCTGGTAATTAATTTGTTTTCTCGATACCTGACCTGAATTTCTTTCAGGTAATTTGTAGGTTGGCTAACCCATCAGAATCAAACAATTTTAGGGGGTACCCAGGAGTACAATAAGTAATGGTTATTTTGAATCTGTCTTCCTTCAGAGTCTTTCGTGCTCTCTCTCAGCATTATGGTTTCATTGCTATTACAGCACTTTGCATATAATTACCAACAGCTTTAGGTTATAATTATATTGTCATTTAGTACATTTGCAATGGGGAAAGAATGAACAAAGAAGTGAATTAAATATGCAATGACTGTTGATGTTTTTGCCTTTTGCTTTCTTAACAACTTCATTAATATTTTGCAATGTTTATGAGGAGCTACCTGGAAAAACAGCCAATGCATGTGTTTAAACGTGTCACAACTCTGGGAACTAAAAGGAAAAAATAAACAGGATATGCGGACACCCTTTAGAATTTAGATTTTTTAATGTGGACTTTAAAAATTACTGCAATAATTAGCATATTTATTGCACATGACATTTTCAAAAGACAGTGGAAGTGGGCTAATGCTGCAATAAGTAGTAGAACCCCTGTTGACCTGAGTAAGAGCAAATGTAAATAGGTACCATTCACTGAAGAAAATATCATGAGGTGGCCCCTGTTTGTAAAACAGTAAAAAAGTTAAAGCCTATCGAGTCTCTGCCTTTGTCCTTGAGATAAAAGCCAAACGCACTCTGTCCAGTATTTTCTCTGCAGGTGATCAACATGAAATACAGTTGAACAATTTCATTTTGCCACCATGTACATGGAACAATCTTATGGTTGTCTCTAGAACATCTATAATGGCTCCAGTTTACAAATAAACATGAGTCCAAACATCATATATGCTTGATAATATTGCATAATTGTGCATGTCTGTAGACCTGAAAGTGTACTCGGTTGTATGTGGATTTGCTTTGTTAATTAATCATGCCACAGTACCAAGCTTATCTATCTCCCTGTCTCTGGACCCTAGCTAAAGAATACTAGCAGCAAGATACTATTGAATATATGAGATAGGATTCTAAGACATAAAATTTATCAGAGCCATTGAAATTATCTGCTCTAAACTCCCAGTGCTATATAAACTTGGCTAAAACACACTTTTCATAACTAAATGAATTGAGCTTGTAGTTATCAATAAAGATGATAAGTATTTAGTAAAATAACTGGTGCTTGTGACATATTTCAAGTCAGTTTGAGAGATTTGAATTTGACAGTGTGGATGGAGATGTTTCTAAAAATTGATCTTTCTAGTGATTTAATTTCTAGATAGCATCTCTATATAGTGCAAACAGGGATTTTGCAAGTGAAATATACATGGTGATTTGTGAGCAAAAGACAATTCACAGAGAAGTAGAATTTATGTAGTTTAGAGGATTTGCTTAGATTAGAATTTGTTTGGTTTAGAAACAAGTAAATCAAGTAAGATTAATTGGTGATTGAGGGTGTCTGCAATTTTTTTAGTATCTACAAATTTTTAGGAATAAATGCTTTGCAACCCTTCAATAAATGCTTACAAACCCTTCATATCTTTGCCTAGTGCAGGAGAAGGTGTAAGGTAACAGCAGTCAAACAAATGGAAACACTGGTTGATGTTTCTTAAATATTCTAATAATGACTTTCTTCTCAAATGTTTCACATGAGTACAATATTAAAAGGAAAATGCATCATGTCTTCTGCCTTTTCCTGGCCAGCTGGAAGAACTCGGAGTTGAGATCAGTATGGCTAAGTAGGAATTGTAGCATTTTGTTCTTACGTAGAAACCATAAAACTCTCTCGGCAAAAGGAATATTTCCATCCAAAAAAAATGGAATAAGAGCATCTTTGAATTGGAAAGCCAAGCTATCCACCATCAGAAAATGCCACAATTAAGTTTGCAAACATGTATTTCAAAATCATTCCACCAAGTTGTTAACTGCCTAGAATTTCTCAGTGCAGAAAGGCACAGGAATATTTTTTGAAAAGAATAAAGCATTTGCTCCAATTTCTGAGAACTGCTGAAACAGTAAAAGCCAAGGAAGTGTCCTGCAAATGATAGGTCAGGTTAGTGAATTGAAATGTGACAAAATTCTATGAAATGAAATACTGCAGTAAGAGAATCTCACTCGTTTTGTTCATGCTTAACTGTCTTAAAGGATCTGGCCCAGAGACTTCAGCTTAAATGACAACCTAAATTTCTAAAATTATATAGCCATCAGGAAGATTACTTGTCCCTGAGGTGGCAAACATCCTGCATAATCACTGACAAATGCCAGCCTGCTAAGAGCTGGACCTGATGCCATAAACCTAGCAGGATCTGTAATGCTGAGATATCTCTGTCAATCTTTTCTGGGGAAACTTGAGGAAGTAAGATCTTCTGATCGAGTGAAATCCCTGTGAAGGTAATGATAATGAGTCACCAAGTAATGTATTGCTTAGAGTAATACCAGAGTGTGATGGTCTCCAATTCAAAACTTTCTACCCAAATTTGAAAGCTGGATCTAGGTGTGAGTCTGAATACAAAATAAGCACTCAGAGAAAGGGTGAAAAATTGACCCATCAGTTGCTTCTCTTGAATATCAAGTTATAAAATTTTTCCCACTCTTTTTCCTCTTTTTCCTTTTCTGGATCAATGAGTACATAGAATTTTATTTTATATAAATTATTCTAAGTTTCAAGATCACTGTTATTAATTAGTTAAAGCTTTTTTGGCTGGGATTTTTGGGCTTTTTTTTAACAGAAAGGGGAATAAACCCAATGTTTTTGTTCTATGTTCTTCTCATGAACAGAGATTAGAAAAGTCATCTTATGACCACTGTTTACCAGCTAAGAGGCAAATGATATGAGTTTCCATTTTTCAAATTTTATATATAAGGCAAAAAATTCATGGCGAGCAGCAATATTTGTCAGCATGGTTCCTTAGTAAACAAGCTTTCAGAAGAACTGTGATAAATAAAGTATCTGATAGATAAATGAATGCCATGAAAGCTAATGCTCTGCTTAATGGATGCACAACTTCACCAGCATCCATTAATTTGTATATGAATAACCTGTAAGTGTAGGTGGTCCTTGGGATAATTATACTTCAGCTAAGCATGACATGGAGAGCACACAATGAAATAGCCTCCTTGAGGATACCTTAATGGTAACAACAGGACAGATAATCATGAAGGATTATCTTACTGGCTCATAAATCCAGATCAATTCTGACAAGGTTCAGCTCTTGGAATGACAAACTTCCTCTTTCTCTTGAGGTGTTGACTCGAGGATACCAGGCTAATGAGCTTACTCCATTGCAGATTTTCTAGTGCCATCATTTGATGGCATCTTGTTTGAATGTTTATGGTCATCTTCTTTCAACTTAAAAGATCACTTTTCAGGCCTTGGTACATCAGACAAAAGCAGTTCTGCAAACTCTTCCCAGTGAGAAACTTCAATCCATAGACTTACTATTGTTTCTAGCATATTCTAGCTAGTCAATAAACAGTCATTCCATTCTCTTCAGAGGCAAAAGTGTGCTTAGTCAGAAATAATTAAAATAACAAATAAAAATGGAATCCCATTTCCAAATGTCACTGATATTCCAGAAAGATGGTTAATATTTTTGTTCATCGATCTAACTGATTACTTTTTATATTGATAGGGTTCAAAATTAGACTTCTAAGAGTTGTTTTCCATGTGTTTTCTTCTGGATGGATTTTTAACAGAAGTTTTGTCTAATGATCAGATAATTGTGAAAAGTTTCAGGAGGGATTTTTGGATTTTGCTATGCATAAAATCTATATATCTGATCATTCTGTGTCCTCTTACCCATTGCATCTAATAAAATAAGAGAATGTTATTAAACATGGTATTAAAAGTAGAGGAACCCACCCATGTCAGTTGTTATTAATGAATTTACAGACCATTCCTACCTTATTAATGTGACTAGATTGTCTGCATTTTGCCACTTGTTCTCTGCTGCCCTTCATTTTCACACCAGGGAATTTCATTTGTCCTTGTGGTGCCAAGCTGCCTGCCTTTGATAGACCTTTCAGCAGTACGTCCCTGATATCTCTCATTTTGCCTAATCAAAACAATTTGAGTACATATATATTGTAGTTTATAATATATACTAATCTGCTGATCAACAAGCTACTAACAGTAAGGTTTTCTGTAGTCCTTTTTCTTCTAAACTGGCTTGAGGTTTGGAGCTGTATATGTAGATAAATAATGTCTAACCACTATTAGGTAGATACTGTATTACTGCCTACTATAAGTCAGTGGATATTTGTGACTGATCCAGTGGGTAAAAGCTTTGCTAATGTAGCTAAGTGCCTACTTTCTAGAAACAAATCAATATGACTTTAGAGACCTATTTTTTTTCCCCTCAGTTTTACCTGCCTCATCTCTCTTTACCCTTGCCTGCTTCTATTATCTCTATATTAATACAAGGTCTCGGGAGCAAAACTGAGTTATAAATGAGTCTTAATGTCCTGGATTTTAAATAAATTCATATGAATCACAGAATTATGTGAAAATTTGATCAACAATTAAACCCTGAATGATTGTGCAGGTTTGGCTAGGGTATATTGAATTTTCTTCATAATAGCTAATATGGGCTGTGTTTTGGATTTTGCTGTAAACAGTGCTGTGTACAGAAATGTTATTGTTGAGTAAAGCCTTTTTTCTTCTCAGCCTGCCTCACCCCATCACTGAGCAGGCTGGGGATGCACAAGAAGTTGGGAGGGGACACAGCAAGGACAGCTGGCCCCAGTTGACCAAAGGGAAATCCCAGACCTCATAGTATCATGCTTGGCATATAAAAAATGGGTGAAGAAGAGGGAAGGGAGGAAAGTTTAGGGTGATGTTATTTGTCTTCCCAAGTCACTCTTAGGGGTGATGGAGCACTGCCTTCTTGCAGATGGCTGAACACTCGCCTGTCCATGGAAAGTGTTGAATGAATTCCCTGAATTTCGCTTTTCTTGCACATGCAGCTTTTGCTTTACCTGTAAAACTGTCTGTCTCAAGCCATAAGTTTTTTAATTTTTACTTTTCTGATCCTCTCCCCCATTCCAGTGTGAGGGGACTGAAGTAGAACCTGTTTAGGACTTAGCTGCTGTCAAATTAAACCATGACAATTATCTTACTGGTATCTGTGCACTTTAATTTTATTTATTTACATACTGTTAAAAATAGTGCTGAAAAGAATATTATAAAAGAGACTTTTTTCTGTTGTCATAAAATGTAACAAGACAGGCTATGGATTTTTAAATCTTTATTAATTATGCAAACAGTGGCTTCTTCTTCAATGTGAGAATTGTTTCAAGCTGGTCAGTGAATTAGTAAAGTGGAGATTTGATCCTGTATTTTTACTGCTACCAAGGCTCTACAGTGTAAAGAAGCACATGCAAGTTGATTCCCGTGAAACATTTTTGTCTACACAAGTGAAAAATATTATGAAAAAAGCCCATGCTTACTCATTCCACTAACTTATTATTTCAGTTTTCCTTTTGTCTGTATGTCAGTTCTCTAGAAAGGGGAGCAGCCTACACACTGCCAAGTCGAGACTATTTGCAAAAAGTCTTGGACAAGTGTGGTTTGAAAACCTTGCTACTGGGATATGAAATATCCTGTTCTGGGATTTTGACAAATTGACAGCTAAACGAGGGCACTTTTCTTCCCCTGACCATTTATCTCTTAGTTTTGCCAACAGAAAGATGAAATTAGGGAAAGAAGAATCTAGAAAGCTTAGCATTTACAGCACAACTCCTTTTCTTTTGCATTTGCATGCAAATTGTTCTAGAAATCCATCACCTGACTCTGTTAATGAGGTCAAGAAAAACATGCAGAGTTAATCAAACCCAGATATAGTTTTTATTGGTTAACTGTCTCCAGGGATGGAAACAGGGCCATGATTTTTTCTTCTGTGCTTTGCAAAAACACCTTGCCATAAGTGTTATTGGAATTTAATTTCATTGAAGAGCTGCCTTTCTTTTCCCTTTTGCACAAAAGTTACCCATGCATGTCAGTCTTGTCATTTTAATTGAACTTATAGGCATGAGTGGCATGTGGTGGAATTTAATCTGTCAGTATAACAATAATAAATTATTTCAGTAGGTTTGATAAAGAAACCTGGGACTTCGCAGAGAATAGTAAGGAATTGGGGGTTGGAAGGAAGTTTCATACAGCTTTGCCTGACAGACAGCTTCTCTGTTTTATCCATTTCTTGTCATTTTTCTGTATGTTGTTGCCTAATTATTTCCAACACTATGCCCGTCATATTCTGCATTACACCTATTAGTCAAATAGTTCAATCTTTTTCAGTCTGCCTTTCAGACAGATAATGTTTCTAGTTACTTTTACACCCCTCTTATTTCAACCCCTTGTAACCATTTTTCTCGTACTTTGAAGTGAATTGTAGAAATAATTTATCTTGTTGAATTCATGAAGTATATTAGGGAAGAAATTAATTTTAGTTGTGAATCTGTATGATCAAAAGACATTGGCGGTTGTGACCATGTGGCCTGGGTAAAAAATATCATAATAAATTCTTGGGTTCATAAGTGTTCTAAATAATTTCCTGCTGTAGTGCATGGATTTGTGAGAAGTGTATCTGTAGAGGCCTCCCAGCTTAGAGTAGCAGCCAGAGGAATATAGTAGGGTGCTCATTTAAGTCCTTGGGTAACTGAAATCGATACCAAGAGTTTATGAGAGGTGGGATGGAATTACACAATGAAAGGACACACAATTAAGCAGATAATGCCTGATGTTTTGGAGAAGAAAGAGTTGGAGTGCCTGGAAAAATGACACTGTTTAACAACTGCTGTCTAGTGATGTAGCTTTATATTTTAAGGGCTGAGAACCCTGTCTTGGCCCCAGATTGTGATAATAGAACATGGTAACTAGTTTTTCAAAAGTGTATATATCTCTTCTGAAAATGGAGTGTCAAGAATACCCTAAAAATTACTAGTTCTAAGTACCAAAATAAAAAGGCATGTGTATCTCACTAGCAGCTGTCAGAATATTTTGAAGCTTAAAGAGGGGTTTCCACATATGTCAAAACAACTGAAGCTCTTAGATACTCCTTTGCTTCATGCCAGGAGTGAGGTGAAACAGCACCAAAAAGCAAAGAGACCTGACAAGTCTGGCTATGTGTGCTATTTTCTGCTATGTGTGTCCAGAGCAAATCTATTCCACAACAAGGAGTCCCTGAGAAAATCTCAGCACCCCCAGTCATTGCACTTTTCAGTAGGGCCAGTGGATGGGATGATGATCCTGGATTCTGTCTCAGCAGTTTATGCATTTTCTGTTGTACAAACAGAGGTATGAAATGGACTCAGCCTCAGCAGAGACCAGACTAACAACTTGTCCTTCCCCAAGGTGCATAATCTTACTGCTTGAATACTGTGTCATGCTTCCTGATTACTGCCACGAATTTTGTTCAGGAGTATTGTCTAGATATTTCAGGGGGTTGTCAAAGTGTAGAGGTATCACCAAAAATGCACAGGGACACCAGTTTGAATAAATGAGCTGCTGAGATTAGCCTGAGTTAAAAGGGAAATGAAGGTCTTGGAGACTAGCAAAATAGGAAGAAAGAGGGATAGTGGGATTATGTAGATTAAAGGAACAATCAAGATAGATATTGGACAGGGAGGACTGCTTTTCTGCTGAGGAGAGCAACAGTGCACTAGCCAAGACACAAACTCAAAAGTCCTCAGGAAATAATTTTCTATGCAACATAGCCGTATTACTCTGCAAGGATGTGAAAACTTTGTATTTTCAGATTTAGGAAAAGGTCCAAATCCAAAATTACATTTCAGAAAAGTGTGACAGTAATAGGCATTGCAGTGTTTTTTTACTCTGATGGAAGAAATAAATGTAAATCTTGAAAGGCAGAGCACTATTCCTGTTTTAGCCACACTGAGCCTAAGCTAACAGCTGCACCACTGCCAGAGATGTCAAAGAGACTGACTGTGATTTTAGTTTAGATGGAGAGAGAAAAAATTTTAGAATAGCAAAATAGATCCATGAATTGTCAGAAAAGGGAAGATACTTAAATATGTGCTTCATGGAAGAAATTGTCATTTAAAAAATATGTGCTTGTCATATTCATTGAACAGATTTTGGAAAAGCTGTATTTTTAACCTAGAGTAGGTAATGAAATTTTTTTAAGCTTTCTGTAGGTATTATGAAAATAATATAAAAGGCTGTGTTTTCTTCACACAGAGTTGTGAAGCAAAAATTGTTCATCTTTTCATCACTAACCTTGGTGCCAATTGTTTTAAGTACAAAATAGTCTCTCAGAATCCTAACAGGTATATATTTGAGCACTACACATGCAAAGGTAAGGGGTTTGTTTCATATTTCATAATTAGAAACTAAAGCCTTTGATAATGTGATAAGTGGTCCAAATGGGGGTTGCAAGTAATCATGTCTAACTAATTATCTACTATAAAGTAAAAAAACACAAGAGGAACAGACACCTGCATAATGCAAGACTTTGGAACAGATGTGCCCTTATTAATAGACATGACTTGCCTATTAAAACTCTGTGGTGACAAAGAATGGTTTTTCCAGTTTATGAAGGATATCCTGCTTAACCTTTGGTTTCTATGCAATTAAAAACACAAAAAACTGCAGAAGTAATGTGGCTTACCTCTCTTCCCTATTATGCTACAACATGATCTCTTAGGTTCCCCCCCCCACCAAGGTTTTAAAGGTGCTGTACTTCCAGNCCTATTATGCTACAACATGATCTCTTAGGTTCCCCCCCCCCCCCAAGGTTTTAAAGGTGCTGTACTTCCAGTTGTCTTTGGTTGATTTTAAGGACTATGTATTGTCTGAGGACATGAAAAGAAATAGCATTCAATGGGAATATTTTGCCAGTAAAGAAAATCAGCATTAAAAGTCCATTGCAAACATCTGACAGATGTGTTGTGTGGATGATTATGGATGTAACAAACAATATAGTGTGTGAGGATTTTCTTAAAAATACCAAATAGCAGTTGCAGAACTGTATGATAATTTTAAAAAAAACCTGCTTAAAAANATGCCTACAATTTGTTTACAAAGTAGAGGATTTCATTATTAGAGATATTGCCCATTAAATCCCCAGATACATGCAGCTAAAATTAACCAGAACTAAAAGTGAATTAATTCATTGATGTTAGTGATCATGAGCTAATCTGATTAGAAATATTATCCAGAGAATTATTAAAAATCTCAAAGATAAAAATACTTTTTTTAAGCGTGTGCAAAATGGGGGACATTAACACAAGAATCTGATATCAGGGGTCAATTTTTTGTTGGGTTTTTTGTTTTGGTTCATTGTAATTTTGCATTTTATTATTTTTTTTTCTTTGTGGTATCTATAAACAACAAAATTAAGATAATATGAAAAAGCATCAAAACTTTGCCATTCAGGCTGCCTAATTCTTCACCTTAGACTTTTTTCCCTTTTAATATTATTTAGAAATATATACTTTGAGAGAGAGAATACTTTAGACATTATCCCAATTTTTGAATTTGAGACTAAAAACCACTGGTGTCAGAGAGCAGTTATCTGAAATTAAAATTATCCTTTTTCACAACCGTGTAGGTGAGAGAAAAATCCTTAAAGCAAATGTAGTAGTGGGGTATTTGCAGCCATGGTCTGTCTTTGAATTCAGCTCTACTGAGCTGAAGAATTAAATGAAGATGAAGAATTTTCAATATTCTTTTTTTTTTTTTCAACCCACTTCAGGAAACTGATTAACTCCTGCAAACCCACATACAGTGTTCAGTGTACCTGGATTGCAAGTGTGGGTAATTATTTTGGGTGCTTCCTAGCAGAGGACTGACTATGCTGCTCCCCAACCCTCTTTTACCTCACAGCCTCATAGGTTTTACCTATCCTTCCCCTGTTCTTAAAGACCTGTGAAGCTTCTGAACATCAGTAATGCAAACCCCTTGCAAAGTGTCCTATTAAAAAAAAAAAAAAATTTACTTTTTCCTCTCTAAACTTCAGAGTGATCTGATTTCAGTTACAAGATACAATGATCAGTTTAGAATACATAAATGGAAAATGTTTGCTACAGATGTGTCCATTCAGGGTAACAGAAGCCTTCCTTTTGGAATTATGTATTATGGCTTTCTAAATTACATTTGACAGCATCAGGGAACTACAGTGAAGCCAGAAGACAGCTGAGGTTTAGATAGTTTCCATGTCTAAAATATCTTTTTTGATGAGCAATGATTAGCTTAAAAGGTCAAACTGGATGCTACAACATGTACTGTAGTAAGTGTAGAAGGGCATTAAAATATATTCATAGAGAAAAAGAGCATGTGTATATTCATTCAGTGAGAACAAATATATTCAAATATATACAGGAAACCTACTCCATCCATCTAAGTCCCAGACCCAAAGTACTCACCGTTAAAAAGTCAGCAGTTGTTAATGTTTATCACACAGTGGGAATGAAATTGCCTCAGCTTTCCTTTCCATTTAGGATAAAAGATATTCTGTAATAACTGTATTTTTTTTTTAATGGATTCATAGACTTAGCAGCTCTCACAAGTTTCTGTAGCTACTTTTACTTCGGGATTTTAAAGGATGGTAGCGCTGAGTTTTGTCTAATGTGATAGCCGTTGCTTAGGGATCAGAGATTCCTCCCCTTCTTACTGTTCATCCTGGTAGTAGCTCTGCTGCTGAACTACTTCACATTTGATATTTTTAGGCCTGGATTCATTTTTCCACATAAGGCACCTAATGATTTTTGAGTTTCCCCTAGTGTATCAGTAACAATCAGATGGAGCTGACAGATAAAGAAATAGGACCTGCAAGAGCCCTGGGTTTTCTGATGTGGCAGCCAGAACCCAGGTGAAGTATCTTAGAGCAAAACCAGTGGCACTATGTCAAAGTGGCACTTTGGTGTCTGCTTGTGTGAGTGTCAGCTGAGCCCTTAGTGACAGGTTTTTTTGTGTGTAGTGGGGGGTATAGCTGAGGCTCTACCTGCTTTCTTTGCCTCCCTTCTCCCTCCTTTTGTAGACAGAAATGGCCTGCTTATGTTCAGGTCAGCATAATCCATATCACAGGAGTATCTCCAGCTGGATATATGTGTCTGTGGCTTACCAGCAGCAGTTTTAACTCAGGGATATGCATTTATGCATTTTCTTTTCTGTGGCCTTTCCACTCTGTTCATTGCTGCTGCCCCTGGGGAAACATTTGCTTACAAAGATTTGTCATCTGTCATCCAGAATTCATCATAATTTTGTTACACATTAGATTTGACACAACTATGATGAATACTCAGGGTGTTGCTTTGCCATTCTGTAAGTGCCACTTAAATTTGTACAGTCTGTGTTATTCTGGTGACTCATTTCACTTTGATACCATTTTTTAATCGAGAAGGCTGAACAGCATGTCCTGACTTTGGTGTCTTGCCAACTGCAGTGAGCTTTGCTTTCCCACATCACAAAATATCTTTGCCAATAAGCAAATACGTGCAGCTGAAGAATTCAGCTGATCAAAGCAGCAGTCCTTTCCCACAGTGGTGGGAATAGGCCATAGAACACTGTCGAAGGACATTTCACTAATTCATGTTAGCCTTTCCCCTTCAGCATTCTGGAAGAATTTCTGTCATCAAAAAAATTTCAGTAGCATTTTGTCTAAATCTATGTATCAGGGAGATAGGACTTTCTTGCCCAAGTTGCCTCCTGGCCCATTATAAATGACTTCTGAGAGTTAATTCACTTCCCCATGATTCTGTTTCCTTCCTTGTAAATGGGAACAACCTCCACTGTAAGGCATATCAAGACCTTCAGTTGAAATGAGAGCCTTTCTGAAAACCCTAAGATACTGTGATGAGGTCTGAATTAGCACGTATTCTCCATATAGTTACATGGAAAAAAAAAAAATTACAACCAGATTGGTATGCCATCAGAACCAGTTATTTATCCTCACAGCATGTGTCAAAATGATTTCTGAATTAGAGATGCCATGCTCCTAGGTGCCAGAAATCTCCAAATAGATATGCCATGTAACCACAATTGCCCATCTGATGCACAAAACAGAAGGTGGGATCTACATTATGCTGTGTACAGAATGGTCCCACGAGTGGCTGAGTGCTTCCACAAACATGAGGGAGTACACATGGACACTGCTGACTGACAAGTCACCCACACTCATGGCTAAAACTGGGGGTGGTCTTCTCTTTAAATAATGTGCATATCAGGTAGCCAGTCTGTCAGCCAGAGGAGAGTGGGAACCTCTCAGCCCAAAGTAAGCCTCCTAGAGGAGAAGGGGAATACCCTACTTTCTGCAAAATGATGAAGAAGTTTGTCGTGATATATTTTTTTTGCTCTCTTCCTCATCCATTACACAGACAGGAAAGAGAAACAGGGACGAGTGTGGGTTCAAGGTTAATTTATATCCCACCCATGCAGAGCAGTCTCATGTGCATTTACTGCAGTCACCCACTCAGAAAAAGCCTTCATTTGTTCTGGGACACTGAGCACTTCATCACAGCCCAATTTGCCCAGTAATCACAGCCAGCTTACACAAAAACTTGAAAATGGTTTCAAACCTCTGAGCTCACACTGTTGTTTTTGTTATTATTCACTTAGAATAACATAATGAAAAACGTAAGGAATTTGGAGAGCATGACTGCAAGAATGTGTTCACACCATGAGGATTCATGACAGTGTTGCTTGATCCCAGTGACTCAAAATAATTAGGGGCTTGCTATTTTCTGTAACAAAATAGCATCAGAAGTGGTGTAGCTACAGACATACAGAAACACTCCAAGATGAGGCTTCTGTTCCTTAGTAAGTGTTGACTGAAATGACATGCAAAAGACAAACAGCATGTAGCAAAAGCTTTCTAAGACAGTAGAGCACATATCAAAGTTGAAAAATCAAGTGACATACATGAGGTATTTAAAATGACCTTTGAGAGCCAGGAATGAGCCTGTGTTTAAAACAGATGCAAAATTTGGTAGAAAAAGGAAGTTGGAAAAGACTGATACGGCAGAGGAAATTGAATGTATACATCTAATAAACATTCAGTGTTCTCTGACTCATTACGTGTATGCAAGTATAAAATAAATTAAACAGTCTAATGGACAAGCATGTCTCCAGTTCACCAAGTTTACATCATTATGAATGCCTGCAACATTTTCCCCTTCTGCAGGTAATAAGAGCTAAGTGTGGCATATTTCTGAAATCAAGATTAGAACTATGCTTGACATTTGTTGAGCACATTTATTAATTTGTTTTTAATTGTTGTAATCCAAACAGATATTTCAATTTACAGTATGTTTTTCTAAACAGAGAGTGCAGTAAAAAAATCATTCTTTCCTGTGCCTGGTGTAATGTAGGATTTATTGATTGCAAATCTTCCTCTATTTGTAAAGATGATTTGTATTATCTACATGTAAAAATGCTAGATTAAGCATTGCCATAGTTGATTACACCAAAGGCATTGGTCAAAATCAAAGCAACAGAGTGAAAAGGCTGCTTTCTGCTTGAGGGCACCATTGTTTGTACTGAATATATAGCTCTAGTGTCTTACCCTTGGGGGTCAAAGAAATTAAGGCAATTCTCCCTGGGACTAGTGCTTTTCTGTGTTTTATACATGATGTTAAAAGCTCTGCCATGTCATGATCTGCATAGACAGAAAGTGTTCCTTTTCCTGAAGGTTTAGAATTAATTTATTGCATGCATTTTTTATTATATTGGTAATGTTAACATTCTGACCTGGGTTTTTTGACTTTCAGAGTTGTAATGAGGTATATCTTATGGTTTCTTATCTTTAAAAAAAGGTAGAACAAAATTTAATCTGCTGTGAAATTCTGTGTTTTATAGCAATAATATGCTGGTTGTACTGGTAATCGTCATTCCAACCAAATGGAAGGAGAATGTCTACCAACATGTCATCATAATAAATTAATGTGAATTCTACTTAATTAGATATCTATGCTCAGATTACACTTCCAAATGAAAGACATCCTATATTTTGGGTTGGGTTCTGTAACAGCATTGTATAAATCACTGTCTGTTGAGTAACAAGTGTGTGATTAAATATCATTCAAACAAGAATTTTTCAAATAATGCGCCTGATCCTTTACTCACATCTGAGAAAAATACAGTTGGCTTGGTGGGCAGTTGGTTTGCAGGCATTTTGTAGTAATTTATAATTTTCAGTGACAGAGGATAGACATTTCACTTACAGAAGAAAATCACTCAGGGAAATGATAAATGTTGCAGCAGAACCTGTAAATTTGGGGAAATAAATAGATGTGGTTTCCCTTGTCAATATTCTGCCCCCACTAAAATAGTCTGGGAGAATAATAGAAGAAATAAAAATTAGGCCTTTGTAAATCAAATGTAGTACCATTAACTCACTGTGAGCTGGAGATGGGACAGAAATTGTGCTTTAGTATTTCCCTTGAGTCCTGATTTCCCTGCTCCCCAACAGAATAAAGATAATGTTCTATTATGGTTTTGAATCCAGCCTTTTAAAGCAGTGAATATAAGTATAGGCACATATTTGGTATGGGAGAAAGTGACACTTGCCTTATAAAGGAATAATCAACTCATTGTCTCATCTAAAGGGCCAGGTTGTCAATGCCATGTGCTCTCCAGCCAGGCATGCTGAGCCCTGTAGGTGTGATGTGGGGGAAAGGAGGATGACATCTCTCCAACACCCAGCACAACACTGGCAGGTCAAGACTGTGGCCTCTTCGACATCCTGGGGCCAGCAATAACTCCTGTTGCTTAAGAGACCCTGACTCAGTGTCAGAACGGTCTGCTACTTTAGAAGCGGGGTAAGTCCTGGAGGGCTTGAGACCTCAAACCCATGGAGGAAGCATGGCTGGTGGAGCCATAGGCATCCATTGAGAAAACATGCCCTGCCACCCCTCTCCAAACTCAAGAAAACTCTTCCTGCAGGGCCTTAAATCAGCCCCCTATGCCCTGCAGACCTGCTGTGCCTCACTGTGCACTTGAGTGTAACTGTGTCTGTGAACACATAAACATGTGAGAAATAGTCTAAAATGGGCGTTGGTAAATATGGATTTTAAGAAGAGCATCATTAGCTACAGGGATTACCAGCTTTAATTTTAATTGTACCATTACCTTTCTAGAAGGCTCAATGGTCAGGACTCCTTACAACTGAAACAATTAAACAGCCGGCCATTAGTTAAGACATTCATTCCTGATGGCCAAGGTAGAAGAGAATCCAGCCCCATCTTCAAGTTTGTGGCCAGTGGAGGAAATACAGTTTGAGTTTTTATTTTTACTACTGAAAAATATGGGTCAAGGAAGGCAGAGACTTGATTTGCAAAAGGCTTATTGAGTAATAATGGGCATTCTTAGAGAAAAATTTTTTAAATTGTAATCCAAACTAATTTAAACACAGGGCTTCTGATGCAGAAGTGCCCATCTTAGCTGTGTTGTAACACTGAATACTGGATGTAAAACAGACAAAAGCAGGTGGTGGACATGAGGGCCACAGTGCAAGTCACTGTCATTGCATCTTTGACTGAGGAGACTCTGATAAGCCCATCTGTTCCCCTACCAAAATCCTGGAAAAGGCAGGTAACACTGTTGCTTCCTCTTACTATGCAAGAATCCCATAATAAAATAGGCTCATCAAGATGTAGCAATCAGTACTGTTATTATAATGGAAAGATTCAATCTCCTTCTGTAATAAAGAGTTCACTCAGACAGTCTTTCCAGCAATATTAAATCTCTTTTCTCTCTCATACACTGGGGCTTTCTTGGATTTTTCTGTCAGAGAAAAATTCTTTGATTCATTGTGGAGATTGTGTTGTGGGATATCACATGCACAGGTTCCATCCAAGAAAACTTCTTTATAGTAGTGAGTGGTGAATCACATTTCTACCTAGATACTTGAGTGTGTGCAGCAATCTTGCAGACAAACTCTGTTCTTCTATTAGAAATTTGTCAGCAAAAACAGTGATGCTGCAATTTGCTCTGTTTTTAAACATTTCAGACTTTCAAAACACAGAGCCTTTCTGCTCTGCCTAGAGCAGCATTAGCATAATCTTGCCTCCTCAGCAAAAAATATTTCCTTTTCCTGGTCACAGAAGTTGTGAAATTTAATGATGTTTAAAAATGTGTACTTAGCTGGTATAGAACAGCATCACTGTGGAACAGTGGAACAGTGGCAACTTAAATCTGACACTCAACTTCTTCAGTGAAAGAGATCAGGTCTTCCAGGGAAGAATTATACACAGACATGACTTGTCATGGAGAAGTTACATTGTTCTGCATTTTGGCATTTGAGTTTTGAGCAAAAAATATAATTAAATTATAGTTTAAATAATTAAAATGCTTAGCATATCCACAGTTGTAGTAAGTTATAGTTCCTGAAAAAGATATTAAAAAAATATATATACCTCCTAAAATTTACTCTAAATTTAAATATGGTTTTACATTCCTAAGTCTAAATGCAAATTCTAGCAGGGAACATTTTCCCATGCCAGACCATTAACAATCAGTATTTTACTATTACTTGTTTTAAAACACCTACATTTTTACTTGTCCTGTCATTCTTTTGCATTTTCCCTCTCCTTTCTCACCTTGTATCCCCCAAACCCTTTTCTGTCAGACAAGGGATAATAACTTGTATGTTTACTGTTATCCCCGAGTCAATCTACACGTGTAACTATAAAATCAGAATGCCTGGGTCACCCATTTCAGGAAGCCATGTATTCAAGATGTCGTTTTATTGCTGTGGCTTTTAGTTAAATAACAGTATGCAGTTTGGTTTTCTTTCATCTTCATTTTTCATGTGGAATATCTTCAGAGCTGACTGGAGAGGGTAGAGGATAAATGGCATATAAACAGGCCAATATCACATGATGTCCTACAGCAAGATGCATTACTGGATGATTTGTACTGCCAGAGAAGAATAAAAATCTCATTAAAAGAGAAAAGGAGCTAGGTAGATTTATTTTGACGCTATAATTCTAGCTAGGTGTAGTGCTCTGTGATTCCTGAGGTTGTCTAACTGCATGGCCTTGTGCCACATCATGGTCTAGTGAGTGCCTAACGCTGCATTGTTGCCATTGTACGTAGCTTCCCATGTAGTTTTCACTTAGTGTAGTCAAAGTACATTGAATACCAACTAAATGATGGGCTTATACATAGTTTCAGAAGGCAAGTGGGATGTGTTCAGGTTACTGAAAGAGTCAATATCCAAAACTTGTACATTTGAAGCAGTATAAGCAGGTGTCCTGTATCTAACATGGTGTCTGCTGCACCAGAATTTTGCATCACAGCTGATGCTTGGAATTCTCTAGAAAAAGTGACACTGCACCATATTTTGTCTGCTTGTGTTTATGTTTTGGTGTGACAACTCCTTTTGCAATTCATTTGATTTGTAGCAAAAATGAAATCTATGTATGTGTAACTTCCATGAAATACGAACTTTGTAATGTGAGCTATGAGCTTTAAGATGCTGCTAGGATGAAACTATCTTACCTCCAAAATATGACATTATTGGATTGTTTCTAAGCCTGGCAATGTGCCACCTATTGCTTGAAGTTTCTGGATTTATATTCCCAGTGTTTCTGAATATCTTAACAGTACAGATCTAGTGAGAATGTACTGAAATATAATTTGTCTGTAAATCTCCACTGTCATATGCAAATACTATAAGATCTTCAAGGGAATTGCCCTTTTTTTTTATAACTACAAAAAGACACACTTTGACTAGATTATCAGTGTAAAGCCCTGTGTGCAAAATATAAAGCAGAGAAAGCATGCCCCAGAACAATTGAAAACTTTGTCTATCAGCAGTGTAAGAATGATAATGTAAGTATTAATACAGAAGGTACAGGGCCAGGGTCTGTCATCGGTAGCTCCACTGACATCAGGAGTGCAAGCAGGTAGAGCCAGATAATTGTCACTCTAAGTGAGGTTCTGACAAAACCTGGATAGCAGCAGGTAAGCACTCATCACTGAGCACTTCGTGTGACATTGTAAATAAGAGTTTTCAGTACTGAATGGCAGCTTAGCAGATGGGAAGACAAGTCCCTCCCCTTACCTGGTATCTTGCTCCTGTGAAGGGCAGTTCCTTATTCATTCTCTGCTGTTACAACCCACCCCTGAACACAAGGGTACGATTCTTATTAATAATAGATCACCTGAAGTGGATTAGAGTAAAACAACATGAAATGACTAGTGTTTGTTTGTATATATATGTGTGTGTATAGTGTTTATTTTATAACAATTTGGTTGCAATGGAAAGGAGCTACACAGCCATTTTGATTATTATCTGTAGTGATATAGCAGTATAAAGCATAAAAATAACACTTCAGAAAATGTATAAGGAAAGTAAAGAAAGAGAAAGGAAGGATAAGAGTAGAAAGATACCACCATCTTTGGATCCAGAAAGGAAGCTGGATTGTTGCAGTTCTGGTGTCAGCTGGTCATAGTGTTGATCCCAGGGGATGGGGGTAGCTCACAAGTCCTAGGGTTCAATAGGTTAATATAGGTTCAGGTTTAAGTGGGAACACCCAGGTACCAACCTCCCTCTCCCCCCCACCCCCGGTGTAGTTTTACCCTGTCTGAGAAAATACTGAATCTCTTGCAGTAATTGTGGATCATGCTCAGTCCCCTGGTGGAAGGGCCCAGAAATTAGTTTATGGACACATTGGGCATCTTCGATGGGTTATGACAGTAATGACAACTTGTAAGACATGACAGCTGCCTCTCATGCAGTGCAGTTGAGCCAATTATGTCCCATCAGAAAGTATGCACAGCTTCAGGGTTTCATTGACCCAATATCTCCCATGACTGGGAGGGGAGACTTTTACAACTAATCCAGTTGTGTAAGGGAGGACATTGGAATGATAAAAAAGTACTATCCCACCTCAGCAGGGTCTGCTTCTTATCATCCTTCTCACTCATCTGGGACATATAATAAAGCTGGGGAACCATTGACTGCTAGATACACATAGCCTGAAATTCAGAGTCATGCATAAGCCCTGCTGAAGTGGTATGAGCTGATGATGACTTGAGAGAGAGAAGAAACTGCTTAGTATTTGGGTATGACAGTGCTCTGGAGTGAGCCAGATGAGTGCCTGCATTCAAAACTCCTGGCAGTCAGTTCTGGCAGATGTTCCTCCTTAGTGCATCTCTAATAACATTCAGAAAACCAAACCTGCAAGTCACAATGCAGAGAGAACTGGTTGCCCTGGTCATTGTCTTCCCCTGCACATTTCACTTCTCTGGAAGACAATGATCCCTGTTAAAAGGTTTGTCGTTCACCTCTGACCAGCTCTAGTCTGTCAACTAGACTTGAGCAAGGAAATATTCCAGCTTGCAGTCAGGAAAAACAATCATGCAGCTCTGCCCTCTTTCAGTCACCTTTCATTTCTCTGCTGTCTGGGCTTTCACACCAGACCAGACAGGTCACATCTACGCTCTTGCGCTAAAGGTCTCAGAAACAGAGAAGCACGTTGTGGTCAGTGACAAATCTGTCTATTTGAGAGATCACCTCTGTCCTTTGGGATAATGTCCCAGGTGGAGTCACCTCCATTGCCTGGCTAGGGAGGAGGGAAGCTGACCTCAAGGCTTGTCAGTGACAGCTTCTGCATTTCCACGAGAGGGACCACTTTGCATTTCAGACCTGATGATTTTGGGAATCATAGGATGATTCAGGTATTTTCCCACTTTTCACTTGAGACTTGAAGAGGTTGGGATTTGGCTGAGGAGACATGGCATATCTTTGTGTTAACTAAGTCTTTCAAGAAGTACATGCAGAGATAGATTTAAATTTAGATGTTTCAGTCATGTTGGTTTACTTTGTATGTACGTTTTTCCAATTATCTGTAGTCATAGTTTAAGGAAGACTTATTTGAAATCCAAATTAGTCAAACAAGAGAATAGACATGACAGATCTTATCACAGAAATAATAAAAGCTCTTCTAAGGCTAAGGACCTCTAAGGCTAAGTAAAAATCCAAGTAGCCTCCAATCATTCCTTCTGAGGTCACAGGTCAGCACAAGGAGAAGAAACTGAGGGCCTGCTGGGAGATACCACACTGTCCATCCCTCTAAAGATCAGGAAAGGTAACAAGCTGAGAGGTGGTGTGATGTGATGTCATCCAGCTAGCTTAGTGGAATTGCCTTATACAACTGATTGCAATGCCTGGCTCCACATGCATGCTTGCTGCTGAGAGCACTCTTCTGCAGATCATAAATAATAGCTGTTGACAAATTTCTGCATATTTTCTTCACCATCCATCCAACATACTTAACCTTGACATGTGAATCTAATGGGGAATATACCTTGTAACTCATTCATTTTAAAGAGTCCACTTTGGTGGCTAATCGAGGCTGGGTTATAATTTCTTAACCGTATCATAATGTACATCAGCTCAGTTCTTAAGAAAACAACAAACAAAAACTTGACCACAGTAGGAAGGTTAGTATTTTAAAATAATCAGATTACAGATATTTTCTTAAAGTGATCTAAAAAGGAACCTATACTTTTGTGATGACCAAGGTTTATAAAAGCTACTTTTTTGACACAAAAACTTACTTTGACAGCTGATTTATAATCCTGGCTCACATTTACAGCCAGTTGCACTGGCTGTGTGTATTAGTTGATAAACATAGCTTTTAAAAGCTGGCCATGGAACAATTTGAATACTCCTTATAATGATCAAAATGTGAAGGGAAATCTACAATGCTAAAATAGCAAGCGGAGAATACAATTGTGAGTGGGAGAAGAATAGCTAAAAATCTTTGTCAGGAAACAAAATAATAGAGTATTGGCATATGTGTGCTTGCAACAAATTAATGAGGAGTAAAAACTGGGATACAGAAGAGGGAAAACTAGGAAGTTGGGAAACTAAATTTCCTT
>VWZN01022522.1:37929-78366 GCA_013396955.1 Regulus satrapa
GGGGGGGGGGAAGTCTTTTATTTTCCATTCTAAACTTGAAATCATACTGTATGCATAGAGGAAAAAGGAGCAATTTGAGCCAGGATGTTAATAAGCTCTGATCTTTAAAGCAAAGAATGAGCGAGCAAGAGAGGTAGAAATATAATAATGTTTTGAATTTGAATAACATGTTAACTAACAGGAATTGAAAGAAACATCAATTCAGAGGGAAGAAAAGTGGCCAAAATTGCATTATGGAATATGAATCATAGTGTAGCTAGAAGCAGAAGCAACAACAAAGAGACTGGACACCTTACAAGGATTCTGCTGTAGAACAAATTGTCTATTTCAACAGTTTTTCTACCAATGAAGTATAACCCAGATCATCCAGAAGAGAATAAGTAACTTAGAAATTATGACATTAAAGGAACACATTTTTTTAAGAACTACTTTGACTTTGTCCTCAGCCTTGGCTGCATACACTGTTAACTTGTACTGTGCTGCCCTTTCTTAGATATCTGTCATGTCAAAAAAGGTGTCCGGTGAGTATGAGACTATCTTTAGTAAATATATACTCTATTTATGTCCTTTTTTAGTTTTTTACTCATAAGTTGTTCACCAGCTTTGCAAAATTATGAGAAACTAGCTGGCCAACCAGGTACCTGGTGATTTTTTTCTTTTCTTAAATAATGACTCTTTTATCTAAGCAAGGTTATCTAAGTAATGCCTGTTTTGGCTGAGCTTTCCAATTCAGAGTCACCTGGCTTTCCTCCAGTAAAGCATGTCACTGCCATTTTAGAAAACTGAGATGAGATGCTTAAGTTTGGGGGTTTTTTTAAGTTCATGGCTGCACTATCCTTAATGTCTACCCTATATTTCATTATGTAAGAACCCCACTTTTCCTCTCTGATTTTAGCATGTGCCTGAAGAACATCTTAGGGCTACTTTTAATCTACTTGGCTGCTCTAGTTCAGCTTGCCTTTTTCTAATTCTCACTAAATTCTTCAGCATCTTGTTCCTAGAGATACACAGCTTGTTTTTGTCACTCAGTCTGTTTTGTTGTTTTGTTTTTTGTTTGTTTTTTTTTTTCTATTCTCATTTTTAGATTCTCTGTTGCCTTCCAGTGTCGTATTTTATGTAATTATTCATCCAGTTATGTGTGGAGCTTTACCCTGCAAGTTCTTTTCTTTCTTTTAGCAACAGTCTAGGCAGTTTCATACCTTTCATGCTGTTTTTTTTTTCATGGTAAAATCACAAATTTCTCCCAAACCAGCAGCCGTGGAAGAATTAAGGTTTAATATTATCACATTATTTCCTTTTTCCAAGTCCATCGGCAAAAGTAATTGAAAGTTTTTGCTGGAACTTTAAAAATGTAAATCAGACTGCAGTCAACAAATACAGGATTTTACTAATTTTTTAAGTCCTCGGACTTACAATTTTATTCCAGGCTTTTTATTCATGAGGTTCTTAACCTGAATACAAATTATTGTTCATATAGCAACCTGAATACAAATTATTGTTCATATAGTGAGCTAATAAACATTTAAACCTAAAAATATCTCTCAAAGACCATCTGCTAGTGGTTACACCAGAGACTCGGGCAATCTTCTTTGAAAGTCACGTTAAGCCAAGTGGTTGCTAAAGGCATCTCTCCTGTTACATGTCCCTGTGCACAGGGCAGAGGTTCAGAGCTATCTACTTAATTCTGTCTATCTACAGGAGAATTAAGCAGGGCCAGGTAATGTTCTCAGGTGTTGCATCTGCTTTATGTGGACTATTATGCTGTTAGAGCCATCTTCAGCATGAATTTGGACCACATTCAATAGGTGTATAATGTTAGAGATAAAATTGTAATGGCTATTGACAATAATGTAGTAATAGCAACAATAACAACAACAATGATGATGATAATGTTAATAATTGTTGTCCAAACAGAGTGTCTTTTTCAGGTCTCCCTCAGCTTCCTTGTCATCTTCAGAGTATTTTGTCAAACAGTATTTAAATTCACAGTACCTAAAATGATACAAGCATGGTGCTGCATTCCACCAGCCATGCCTTTCTGTTATTGCACCAGGTGCAGAATTGCACCTGCAAAGGTGCAATCAAAGGTGACTAACTGGTCAGTTCATTTCAAAAGAGAGCTGGGAAGAAAACTAACATAAATATAGCATGGCCAGGCACCAAAGAGGAGCAAACTGGGGATCCAAATTACTTGGCCAATTAGCTGTAGACACATACTTCTCTTTTGCATATGGTGATGTTGAACTTTGCTAGCCTAAGAACCTTAATAAATAGGGAAGAAAGCCTGTTGTAGGAAACAGATAATTTAATTTACAAGAAATGAGGGCAAACAGCTCCTCAGTTTTTGTTTTCCCTTTGGTTTGTTTAGGAAGTTCCAGATTTTTAAGTAAATGCAGCAGCCGTGAGTGTGAAAAAGCTGGAGGAACAAGGTAGAGTTCATATCTGTGCTGTGCTTGCACCCTGATATGCACTGTCTAGAGGGTGACTAGGAGCAATGTTCCCCAATTCCCTCATGGGAGGATCAATAATGTGATGAGTTTTTAGTGCTAAAAGCATATTGGAATGCTCTGAAGCTCCAGCAGTGTGCATAATGCCTGTGCAAACAATCCAGGTGCTTGCACAAGTGTCTAGCCTTAGGTGCATGAGGAATCTTGTCAACTGGAAGGACGCTTTCTCATGCATTTACAGTAATGTGGATTCTTTGCCTGTAGGTGAAGAGAGCCAGAAGCCTCCTTGTGTAGTCACACCATGGACTCCTGTCTTTGATGCCTACCCTGATTTCCAGAGGAAGAGTTTGCAAACACTGAGCCAAGATCAAATATGTTTACTTACACTGAGTATCATTACCTCACTCTGTTGGCATTTCCCTTCACTTTGGTGGGGCCATTTGCGAAGCCCTGCTACTTGATGAGTAAAAACACCAGCCTGGGTAGTGGTGTCAGTGTGACAGCCCAAATCTCAATCTGAGCCTTCCCTTCTGCTGGTGCTAAAAGAGACCTAGGATCAATCTCCCTGTCAGTAAGTGCAGGGCATGTTAATGCTCATATTACAAGCTATGCAATATTACTTTTCAGCTTCACATCATTACAAGTAATTAAGGGATAATATTAACCACTTGCTGGTTTATGGGACACTATCTTGTTCCCAAAGAGATGTGCCACAAAACCAAAAGGAAACAGATTATTTAAAGGAAAACCAAGGGTGACATTGTTTTTAGAGTTATATGAAGAAATACTCATCTTGGATGTTTATGAGAGTTGTTTTTTTTAAGATCAGAAAGCACCTATCAGGAAGAAAAAATGTCCATTTTTCTGCTGACTTGCTTTTATCCTGCCATGCTTTCTGGGCTGAATTAATAAATTGTTTACCTGTGAAGCCTAGAATACTATTTATTAAGGACTTTATTTCATAAAAAATGTGTAATTGTCTCTCAGATGGTGTTTCAGCTTCAGAAACTGGAGCTACTGGAACAAAATCAACAAAAGTTCTTTTCTTCATGCTGATATAGGCATGGCTTTTACAACCCACAGACTTCATCCTCAGTTTTCAAATTGCTTGTAGTTACTTTGTTGTAGATAATAACATAATGTGGAAAAGTAATGGTTTATAGGTAGTTAAGAGGGAATATACCAGAGTGCTTTGATGTTGCTACTACTCTCCACTAAGTGCTGTCTATCCAGATGAGACACAAAAAACTCAGAGACTGGTAGCAATCCAAAACTTAGAGCATTATTTAACACAGGAATTAAAAAGCAAATGAAAGAGGCCTTAAACAGAAACTAAGCAAAAATGAAGGGCTTTCTTCCCAAAGCCTATCTTACTGAAATGAGAAAAGTTAAGGAAAGTTGAGAAAAGGTAATGTACAGTGATGGAAATCAGACCCATTCAACAAAAAAGACCAAGAAGCATATTCCCTTCCAGATGGGCAAGCAAAAGTGAAAATGAAGGTCACAAACTCTACTGGGCATACTAATTAGGTCAAATTCACTAACTAAAAATACTCTTTCCAAGTAGAACAACCTATAATCTTATAGGCTGACAATTGCAGGCACACATGAAAAAACAAAAACCCTGGAACAAAATTCCATTAAGAGCTTTGGTCTAAACAGGCATAGAAAGGTATTAAAAGTAATCCCTGTTTCTGTAGTCAAAATGAGTTTGCCTGAGGTCCTGCTCCACATTTTCAGGTGTGTGCTCAACAGGCATTTCTTTTTAGGCATTTCTTTTTCTTAAATTTGCATGTGAAATACCCTCCTGGGCATGTGAACAGTTGTTTGTATCTGTTACCCCTGAGAAACAAGGTGAATGAAATGAAATGACACCCATTAGCAAATACTTGCGTAGGTGTCCAGAACTTGTGAGATACACGTTGTGATTACCAACAGCATTTTGAAACATTATTTGTAAAGCAGGGAAGAATGTGCAAATGCAGAAGAGTTTCTTGTGAGAGAGAGACAGGATGGTCAAAGTGGCTCTGTGTGCTGTGTCTGCCCCAAGCTTATATACAATGATGTTAGAAGGAAAAAACTACGTTTAGATGGGGGTGGAAGAGGCACGAGGCGTGAAGCAGACAGAGTTTCTTCCCTTTTGGCTTTCTGAGGTATTCAAACTGGAAGAATTTTGGGTTCTCATCAGACAAAAATGAACTACCTGAAGTGGTAAAACCCTGGTTCACATGGTCAGAACTGACTTTGGGAAAAACAGTGTCAAAACCATGTTCCAGCTCTTAAATAATTTCCTTACTATAAATCACTAAATTTTAAATTTCTATAACCATCATTCAGCATTTTTCAAAGCCATATTGCCCCGATAGAAAAGTACTCTGCCTAGAGAATGATTGGGCCAGTAGGCTTCTGTGAGCTGTAACAACTCAGACTCCTTCATCAACATCATCCCAGCAGCTGTGGAACCACTGCAGAATTTGGGTTAAGCAGAAAACTGCTTGGTGGCTCCATCCTGCTTTCCCACAGATAACAAATGTTTCCTATCTTTTTATATCACACTAATCCATCTGTAAAATTCTGGCTATGTGCAGGGAACAGGGCTGGGCCCCAAATGTGCAGCTGTGGGCACCATTTCCTAGCAGGATGTGTGAAAGCAGCCAGGATTTGACTGCTTGTGCACTTTAATTGTAAGGTCTAGCTATTGAAAGTCTACTTACTGCTCATGTTCTAGTTGCTGTCTTCTGAATATTTGCAATAGTAGGAGAGTTGGCCATAGAAAATGCAGTTTTATGTAATCTACCCCCTTATTCATTTTGTGCTATAGTAAATACTCAGGCAGAGTCAATTAGAAAAGAAGGGAAGAATTAGAACCTAATGAAAGTTAATCAAAGCGAAGAACTTCCTTCAGGCTGGCCATGCATGTCTGTAGTTTGTCTGTCATTTATAATGCTGCAGCCTCTGGTTCATAGTCGAGCTGTAATTCTGCCAGTTAATGTATCCAATTAACCTCACTAATGAGCTAATCAACAGTGTAAAATCTGTGTAAAATCACTGAGGGTGTATGATGAATGGGAAATGCACTGAACTCTCATGGTATAAAAAGTGCTTTATTGCATTTGTTAAAGTGGCACAGTCTTCTCCCTCTCTAAAGGGTAATTTATCACTGGGGTCTGTAACAGTGCCATGCCCTGATAAGGGAGAGGTGGCAATAAACCCATCATAAAATGATTACTCAGGAATGCTGAGCAATTAAAGTGTCTCTGCATATCAGAGTCATGGGCTAGAGAGCAAAACTGGTATTTTTTGTTGTAGGGTGCTAACAAAAGTAGGCATCTGCTTGAAGGTGATCCACAATTTGGGAATGAAATACATATTTACGACAAATATTTCAGTTTAGGAGTAAAGAATCTACTGAACCACTTTCATTACGATATATGAAAATAATTCAAGATTCTGACATAATTTTCAGTATGAAAAATGTTTGCTGCAGTGATAATCCTGCTAATTTCAATGAGATCATATGACTCAGGAAAGTAATCCTCCACCCAAACAAGGTAAGAGAACCTAGCTGGGAGAAATGAATCAGATAAAACTGTATTCGTTTTCCTACAGTCATGACTAATGCAAAACATTGATAACATTAATTAACTTCAACTTTTTTTGTTATTTTATTCAATATCCTTTCAGCATCTCTTTTTGTGAGCTATAGTTTGGAGAAGAGTAATATATCATAAGAGAAGATTGGAAGGAAAGAAAAAAATATAAGCATGCCAAGAACCCTCACGTTAAGTAAAGGACAATAAAAAGAGATAAAATGGACTTTTCTTAAACTTTGAAGAAGAAAACAAACAAGAAAAGAAAATTTTGCTCTGTACAGGGGTGAATCAAATTATCTCAGGAGTCTGAAAAATTATTTCAATGAAAACAACAAAGTTAGAGAACTCATACAGATAATTAATTTTATGTTTACCTTGTGCAATTTGATTATGTAAAAGAGTAGGGTGAAATGGTTTACATGACCTGCTAAAAATCAAAATTTCTCTGCAATTAAATTTCATTATTGAAGGTATTTAAGTATTTTCCATGCCACAAGAAAACCTTTCTCTCTCTCTCTCTCTCTCTCTCTCTCTCTCTCTCTCTTTTTCTTTTTATTATTTTCTTTTTTTTAATACATATATGCAAGAAGCAGCAATGATTTTAGTAGAAAGAAAATGAAGGTTAAGCATTTTCTGGGAGGATACATAAGGTTTTAGTTCAACACTTTATACTGTAGAAAAGAAACTAGATAGCAATAGGCACTGCTAAAATACAGCCTTTGCAGTTTGTGTGTATTTTTTTTTTTTAAATCCAAAGGCAAACTGAGTAATTTTCCAAAGAATTAGATAAATTACATGTTAGAAAAGGTTTATAAGAGGCAGTATTTTTCAAAACATTCTGCAAAGAGACAAAATGCAGGACATTTTTCCTTGTGGTCTTTGTGCTGGGTTTTACCAACAGAGTTAGTGTTTTAGCTCTTTTTCATCTTCCCTGCCACTCTTGCACTGATAAAAACAGGAGGTCTGAAATATTTTTTGCAGTGTAAGAATTCTCTGTTGGGATGATTATGTTAGAGGATGTGAGTCCATGTCCTAGGCTGAGCTCTGATAGGTACTTATGTACCCCTCCCACCATCTCTCTGCTCTTTTCCACCTTGCACTCTTGCCTGGAGGGGGGAAAGGCACTAAGTGTGCAGAAAGGGGTCTGGAGAAGGGAAGATGGAAGTTAGCTTTGTAGAGGCATTGAGACGGAACAGGTGTGGTGTGGGAGAATTCTGGCCCTGGTTGGGGTAATAGAGCTACATAGACTCCATTACTTCAGAAGGCTAAATATGATGATTTATTAAGATCATTTATGAAGAGCAGAGAAAGCAGCAAGGAGGCAGAGCAGACTAGTGCAGACAGCAAACTGTCTGTCCAAAACCATCCAAGATACATTGATAAGATACTGAACATGCATTGGCTAACTTCTATAAACCTCACTATGTTATGAAGGATTCTCCCCGAGTTCTCAAAACAGTCCCAGAGCCAAGTCTCTGGCTCATGTTGTAGGCAACAGTGTGGTGATAAGTAATGTTTAGAAGGTGTGAGAGGTAATTTAAATGGAGAGGAATCTTATTTCCCAAGAAAAGATCTTAGGATCTTTTACTGAATTTACCATGAACATCTATGTCATCTGTTTACCGTCTCTGTGCCCCCAAACTTGCTAGCAGAATTATATAACTTTTTTTCTTTCTTGTAAGTTGGTTTAGTAATGCTATTGCTGTGGTTTGAATCAGAAGGAAAACCAAGATCGTGGTTTTATTGTGTGGATTGTCCATATGTGTGCTCAGACAACTTACTGACACACAGAACTGAGATAAATCTGTAAGTTATTTCTGAAACAGGTCTTATAAGCTATTATCAGTAACAACAATAATAATAATAACAATAATAATAATAATAATAGTCTGCCGGGTTTTGGTGGCAAGCAGTTTGTCGCTATGGTGACAAGAAACAGCTTGTATGTCTTTGTTGTTTTCTGGTTTGCTGACTTGAAAAGATTATTACATGCTTTGAATTACTCAGCTCCCCTTTGAAACATTTCGATGCTGTCACAAGTGATGGAAATGGAAAGTGGGACCTGCCTTCTGCTGACACTAGGATGAACGGCACATGCTTTGGGTCACCAGGCACCAGCACTGTCACTGAACTTGGGGCTGGTGTTGCTCCACACTTCCCCTGTGCTGGACAAACACTCCTGAGCCTTTGTTGTGAGTTTAGCTAAGGACCTGCTCTGGGTTCCGACTATTTTTCATCATTTTCTGAATTAGTTTTAACCCAAGTCAGTTGTTCCCTTTGGCTCTTTTCATGGAACAAGAAACAGGGAGGCAAAGGAGTAGTTGGTCCAGGGAAGGTGGGAGCAGGATGCTGCCTTTGAGCATCAATGCCAGCTCCTGCTGCCTTAGCAGGCTAATGCAAACCCCCTGCATGCATACCTGAAGCAGCTGCAGCCCTAACATCACCCCTATAAAAACATAAAGCTAAAAATTGCTGTTTTCCACTGGTCCTGTAAGGATGGGTTCACAGATACTGCAGTGTGGTATGTTTAATAGCTAGATTAAGAGATATCACTGCACTGCACCTACTCACTTACCTGGAAAAATATTTGCTTTTTGAAAAGAAGCCCTGAAGCAGGGATTTAATATCAGACCAGCAAAATAATCCAAAATTATTTTGTTTCCCAATGAGCTTTATAGATGCAGGAAAATTGTGTACCAAAATTGTGTATGTAGAGTCTGGTAAAACTGATTAATGACCCTGCCTGAATTTATGTCTAGTGTAAATTAATCATGTTTTTCTGAAGTTGTCTCAGGCAAACATAAACTTAAAAATATTCTCTTCAAGTTCTTTTTTGCCTAAAGTTACAGTTAAAACCATATTCATATGCCTGAGGATAAGAAATGTCATATTGATGGATGAGTTATAATCCTTTATTTTCCTGGATTGGGCATTGGGGGCCAAATTCTGCGCTCTGCTCAACTCTGCTGGATTGAATGGCATTGAATGGACACAAATGAGAGCAGAAAGGCAGCTTGGGTGTGCCTTTCACAATCAATAAAAATAATTTCATACAAAGATTAATTTTTGAAGTGTATCAAAATCAGTTACGGTGCTGCTGCTACTTGAAGTACATATACACAAATGCAGAGTCTGTATTCATTCTTCTTTCCATGAAATTTGACTTCTGGCCAGAACATCAACACAAATTTTGTTCTACTAAGTGGAAATAGAATTCTTATTCACATTTTATGAAATATGAAATATTCTATATTTCCTATGAGTTCTGCTTTCCTCTGTGTGTTAAACTCCTTTATCACCATAGACCTTAGATAATATTTTTCTGAGTGTTGCCAGTATCAGCATAGCAAAATACCTGCAAGTTCAAACAACAGTTGTTGTTAGAGCTTACCTACACTTTATGCTCAGTAGAGATTTACTCTGATTAGTATAAAAGTTATCTACTATACTTTGCCTGTATTTTTGTGTCCATATGCTTTATCCATTTTATCCATGTGTATCTGAACAGTAAAGTATGGTCAGCTCTATCCAAGAGGTCAGAATCCTGGTACCCCTATCCCACAACAGAGAAAAGCTACTCACCTGATGACCAGCAATGCCAGTCATAAGTTTCAGCCCCTAGACAAAACAAAACAAAACAAACACAAAAAAAAACCAAAACAAAAAACCCCTAACCTCCTGCTCCAGCATTTCTAAGTTTTGAGGATCAAAACCAGATCCAACCTAATTTTTTTAACAATCAGATTTCTTAACTCAAGCATTTGGTGGAATTGATCCAATATGAAGCAGGTTTTAGGCAGGAATGATATTCTGAAGCCCTTCTTACAGCTGGGTTATTGTGCATGCCATGTAAGGCATATTCCAAAACTAAGTGTACTTCACCAGCAGTTTTGACTGGGAATGAAAATTTGGTATTCAGCTCTAGTCCAGCTCCTCCTTTTATGCCATTTATAATTTGGAGGTAATATAATTAGACACATGGTTTTCCAAAGCAATTCTTAAAGACCTTAACTAGGAAGTGTATTAAAATAAAATCAAAATTGGACTACTGTACAACTTTATTCCTCTTTATCCCTATTTGATTTAGCTCAAATATCCCTAGATTTAGCTCAAAGTACACAGATGCCTGAGGGTCTTTAAAGATGCAACCTGCTACAGTTCTATGTTATGTTCCATGCAGTCCATTCCAGACCCTATGTTATATTCAAGATGCACCTGCATGGTTCAAGTACAAACTTACTTTATACCTTTTGATATTAAAGTTTATTTTTCAGTGTAGGTATATAACTGGAATATATTCAGTCTGTAAACAAGCCACTGCGTAATTGAAGGAAATTTATTTTTCCTTTCTACAGCATAAGGATTTTAGTTAGCAGCTGATATGCAGATCAGCCAACCTTGTAGAAAAGGTAAGCAGTGTGAAATTATATATGAGTTATTAATAATTCCTAATAGGAGGAAAAGACCTGACAGAAAGGGTGAATTAAATGACTGTAATAATCACAGAGAAGCATTACTTGGGATTCATTTCAGCACATTTGTGATACTCTGTAATGGGAGAGTCAACTTGTAACTCAGCAAGAAAGCATGTTCTTCCTCATTAACAATATTTCCTCTTGAATTTAAATTCTTCTGTTTCATATTCATACACTGATGCCAGTACTACACTTGTAGGATAGTATTTTATGGTAAAAATGCTTGTCTAAATACATCCATTGAACTGCAGCTCCCAAAGTGTGGAAGAGCTTGTTTATGTCTATTCTCAGACCTTTATCTATTAATCTCCTTCTCCACTGAATTCTAAGAAGTCAGTAAAGAATTATTTGTTAAATACTGTATAACAGCAAAAAGGTTGCTGCAAGAAAAAAAGAAAATAATAACATGCTATACTGCTGAAAAATAGGCTGGGAAACTATTCAGTGATCTTATTATGCTAATCTTATCTCTCTGTTAGGTATTTTAATCCTGCTTTGATCCAGTTGTCTTTCTTACAACTAATTTTCGGGTTATGGTATCTCTTTCTATGTGTGCATATTTTCAGCACAGGGCTGCCTGTATTCTGTTAGACAAAGCAAGATCATCTGGATAAGACTGACAGTAGATTGAAATATTTTTAATAAAATGCTTTTCTTGCATGCCCCTAACCCTTTTCAGGACCTTGCATGTATTTCTGGAAGGGCTGGGTGAGTCAGACAAACACATGCACACACCACCATGTACCCAGTGCATGCACCCAAGCCCAAAATAAAGGAAAGCCTTTTGTGTAGCATGGAGGATACTTAAATGTCAACAAGAGAGGTAAATAATGGTCAATAATTTGTGTAAAGAGGCAAGAGCTGAGTGGGAAATAAAATTAATGGCTATAGAAGATTTCTTGATAAAAGAGAAGTGAGGAAAAACAATTGAAACAGGCTGCATGATTGAACATGTGCATGATTATAGAGAGCCAGTGATAGAAACTACATGAAAAAAGAAGTATGCAAAGTATCTGTGTTGTTATGTATCAAATTTCATCATAATACAGCTCAGGTCTAAGTATAGGTTCTATACTAGTTCTATACTAGTTTACGAAGAAATTGGGACAAAGCTGAGTAAACAGGACTCTTGTTGAATGAGATCTGTTCCATAACTTATACAAAAGATGAGTAGGATGTTCATTGCAAATGTACATACAGTGTTAAAAATGTCCTCAAAGTACAAAATTACTATGTAAAAATTACTGTTTCTGGTTAAATTATAATACCTGTCTACAATGAATTGAAAAATACAAGCATGTGTGGGAATTTGGAGGTGTAGGGGAAGGGAGTTAGATATTTACTGATTCCATTGGTGAATGAGTTTTCTTATATTTGTTCTTTTTTTATACTTAAATAATTTTCAATCTAATTTATCTGTCTAAATCTAATATGTTTAAATTAATCTTAGATTATTTCCATTTCTTTACATTCATTAGCTGGTCAGTATCTCCTTCTATTAAATCAGCAGCGTGCTTTCCTCTTTTGGTTTCACTTTTTTGTTGAGAATTGTTTCTAGAAGTTTTTATGAAAATACAAACATCAAAGAATATCTTTGCATCCAGTGATCACTTTTTCTGACTTCTTACTTCTCCTGAAACTGAGAATAAAGTTACTACTTACATGCTTTTGAGAATAGGTAGATGCATAGAATGGTTAGTCTTCTCATCTGCCATGACTCTCAGATGCTGGTAAGAAACAAATAATTCACATTCTCATCTATATCAGTAGAATACGTCATATTTTTATAAGCTTTTGATGACTTTGCAAAACAAAATAGCCCAATTATCATTACATTTTTTATTTTGGAAAAATTGTATTATAATAATTCCTTACATGGTTTGTTTGGTAAAGTCAAACTGCAGTGACATGTTCCTATTTTGGAAGTTCTTTCTATTTTTCTCAGTAATCTCTTGATATTAAAGGGTTTTTTCTAGGCCAAACACCATTTGGATTATTGTGCACAGTTCATTTTTATTAGGTACGCAAACAGAAAACCTCCCGGCACAAATCTTTAGAGCTGGAATTCTACTTTAAAGCTATTTTCCTCAGTGCACACAGGGAGGCAGAAAATGCACACAATCTCTTCCTCATCTTTTGAGATCAAGCACATACTTTAAAAATTACATATTTGTAGAGGAAACGGGTCTCATGTTACTCCTTGAGTGGCAACAGACCATGCACTTTGCAGATGTTCCTTGGTTCAGTAATCTCATTTATTTCAGGGGATTACTAACATTACAGGTTGTACCATTAAACTACACATTTGCTTTATGGCAAAGTCAAGGCTGTTCAAACAACAGAAAAGATAATATTTTATACATTGTGCCTTATCTATCTATACTCTTCTGTGTCATGAGGATTTTTATTTAAGGTGCTCCAACATTGTGCACTATCTGATAACATTCTCAAGTGCTTTTAAACTTTAATTTCTTCAAATGGAGATTCACATTTTCTATGTTGGTCATATTTCTCTTTGAATATCTTGGGGAAAATATCCAGTCAGCCAAACACTTCCATTTTGGAGGCTTCAGTGATGTGGTTTAATATGTATATTCATAAAGAGTTGTGTCAGTAGAGCTCAGGGCATGGAGGACTATGGTACAAGACAAGTTTTCCAAGTTTATAAGCTTTTGAAAGCTTGCATGTCAGAAAATCTGTTCTAGCTTCTGGGTGAAGGTCTTTTCATAAAAAAAAAAGTGACAAAAAAGATGGCAGAAAAAGGAAACAGCTGTTGGATTCAAGGAAAATAAGGTAGGAAGAGAAACTAGAATAGACCAGAACCTTGGGTTTGTTGGGGTTTTGGGGGGGTTGTTTGTTTGTTTGTTTGTTTGTTTGTTTTGGGGACTTTTTTTTTTAGTGTGGATGTTTTTGTAGGACACACAAAAATTAATCAAATCAGGAATTAGCTGAATGGGGGAAACACACATGGGAATATAGGTATGAAAAGATGAACAGGGATCTTACAGAGCCCAAAGGAGATATTGGGACTGGGCAAATGGGAAGATGAAATAGCACACATAAAGAAAAGAAGATTGGACAAATAAATAAAAAGAAATCCAGAATACAGTGGTAAATGAGCTTGGAAACATCTGCATGACTGATTTGTATCTGGCTGTAGAGAAAGAATATACTAAGGACAAAGAAGCAGTGAAGTGAAAAAGAAGAGATAAAAAGCTGGATGCAAGGATCTGAAGGACTATGAAAGGGTCAGTGGAGACTGTAAATTTTCAAGGTAAAAGCTATAAAAACCTAAGGGAGACAGATCAAAGTCTGGGGGAAATGAGCAGAAGTGCCTGTGCTTGCTGGACCCCCTCTACTGAGCAGCAGTAGAAGAACCAATTCCTGATTCTCTCCATTTGCATTTCACTATTGTGAAATATTTATGGCTCTCATCTCCCATTATAAGATTATAACTGTGTTATGCAGTTGTCACTTGTGCCATTAGAGGTATTCGAAGGCTGGCTGGATGTGGCCCTGGGCAGCTGTCCCTGGGTGAGCCTCCTTTAGCACAGGAGATGGATCAGATGACCTCCAGAGGTCCCTTCTGACCTTAAACAGTCTGTAATCCTATGAAGTCATAGCTCAATGTCAGGCAGTGTGAAGGAGGAGCAGATCCAGGGAAATACCTTGGTTTTTCCATGTCCTGTGCACAGGAGTTTCACAAAATTAAACAAGTGTTAAAACTTTCTTCTGGGGCATTATTTCCATTCCCATAGGTTAATGGTTGAACTCAATGATTTAAGAGATCTTTCCCAACCTTTGCGATTCTATGCGATTCTATCATATTGCATAATTTCATGCTGTTTGTTGACAGTTCCCTAAGAATCTGGAAAGCATAACTGGTTTAACAGAGCCTGATGGTCATAGCGCAGAAAAATTATTCATATAGACAAAAATTCCTGCCACTAAAGGAAATACTATGAATACCTTGAATTTCACTCATCTTCAAACAAGTGTGGAAAGAATCCCAAAAATCATACTATATTTATATTATCTATTTAGAAGCATACTAGCTACCCTGATTTAACATTTTTCCTGAGAACTGTTATTTTTGCAGTTTAGAGAGAGCCACTAACATTTCTCACTGCAGTCTGTAATAAAGCCTATACGAAGCAGATGCTAAGAGAACCACATTTTTGGTAATACAATAAATATGAAAATGAACCTTCACAATTTGACCATGTACCTGTAGAGAATTTATGGAGACAAGTGACCTTAATTTCTAGAAGAGCAATAGATATTTAAGTGAGCACTAACAACACAATAAGGGTTGTATTGACATATAGACAGGATTTGGTTTTGCCTGCTCATTTTTACTGAGGAGCCACCAGCCCTTTGGGTATAGCTTGCTCTGGTTTTGGCACAGATTCTGCTTTCCTCTGTGTTCCCTTTCCCCCAGTCCTGAAGCTGTGTCACAGATGCCCACAGGAAGAGAAATACACTGGCCACCACCGATAATTTTCAGAGAACTTTCAGTAACCGTTTGTAAGAACAATTCAGTGAGGCAAGACATCTTCTTACAAGCAATTTAATTCTTGATCACTAGGGTTTTATCCTATTATGGGAAAATGCTAAAGTAATATTGGGTTAGTTCTAGGGAGATGTAGGAGCTCACTCTCTATCATCTGTGGTGATTTTCACACACAGCACAACAACCTCAAGTGGTGGTATATATGAGTGAATAATGAGAAGATTTAGCAGATCTGTAGCCAAATACAGATGCTTGGAGATCTTCCCTCCAGGAAATGAAAGGTGAGAAAACACATGACTCTTACACATACGGACCCGCAACAAACAAAGCAAAATTTTGGTTCTTTGTTAATGCATTAGAACTTGTTGACTTTCTGCCATGCTCTACTCTCCTACTCCCTTTTCAGCCTGAAGGAACAACGTTTCTCACAAATACTGACTCTGCATGCCTTCAATCTGATTGCATAAGTGTCCCATGGACTTGCTAAATATGTGGTGCTGCTGTGTACTCCCAGCTTTGAGTCCAGCTTTGAGTGTACAAACGACATTCAGTGTGAACTTCCAAGTCCAGTTTCTAGGGCCATTGCACTCTCACATTTTCAAATGTCTAATGGTGTTCAGAATAATTTCAGGTATGCTTATTTACATTCGTAAATAGATATATAGGGTATGTATGTGTGTGTGTAATTCTCAAAAGGCGTGAACTATGCACTTGGAATGTTTTTTTTTAAATTGCTTTCTGAGAAAATACACAGTAACTGATGGAGCTATTGACATAATTCATAAAGGGAATAGTTGATTACCTGTTCTGTAACTGAGCCAATGAATATTCATAGTTCCCTTGGTATAGAGCTGGCATATTTCAGCTAATTAAGTCTTCTGCTTAGTTGGTGCATATGCACACTTTTTATATGATACCAAAGTATGTTTAATTGGGGTTTGGCAGATAATAACAAAGAGAGTTTGCAAACAAACAAACAAAGTAAACTCCACCGCTATTTCCATAAATTGAATGGTATCACTTTATGGGCACCTGTATAAAAGTGTCACCTCATTTCAAAAGGGCCTAAAACTCACAGTATTAGGGCAGGTTTCAGTGAGGAAATGGCAGAATAAAAAGCTTTTATTAGGTAAAACACTTATTTCAGACGTGCATACAAATTTCTGCTTAAAATGTTTATAAATGTTGTTGATAACTACATGATCCCCTTTCCTAAATGTATGTGAGAATACTATACCATCTTTGAACTAAAAGTGTAGGGTGTCATTTTTCCTTTGAGAATCTTGGATGCAAGCCAAGGTAAACTAAAGATCAGAAGTTGAGCTGCTGCCTCAGTTTCTTTCTAAGTTCCTATAGTCTTTTGCTGGGAGCACACATCATGGCCAGCAAGGAGCACAGCTTGTCACAGGCTGCTCATCACCACCTTGTTGAAAACAAATTGCCTAATAAGATGACTTGAGGCTAGTTTTGGGGGTGGGGTTTATCCAGGTATCCTTTCAATGGCCTCACCGACAGAACATTCAGGTCCATGCCTGGGTCTTGATTGAGCAGAGAGTCCAGACATATCTGTGGTGTGACCCAAGCCAGGAATGCAGAGCCTTTGTGTTCTGAGAGCCTAGAGTTACCTCAATATCCAATCACAAGAAAATAATACAAATTATGTGCTCTGCTACTCTGCTTCCATGGAACCCTTGCCTGGTCTCCCAGTTATCTTTGTCCCTGCCACAGCAGAAGAATTAAAACTTCAGTTCAGTGCCACAATGTTCTCATGTTAATAGGTACATCAATCCAGGCACTAACCTTGGGTTATTCTCTTCTACCTATGAGAATGACATCTTATTAATTTTTAGTCTTAAATTATATTTCCCTCTTTTGCCAGCTGTTCCTCTGCCCTATAATATTTTCCACCCTAATGGCTCTTTCCCATGCTTTTCCTTGGTATCTACTATTGAAGAGAAGACTTTCATGAGTCCACCATCCAGAATAGCATCTTTATTGGCCCATGACTTTTTGGATCCCATCTTTCTCTCTGATCCATGACTTCTAACACCTTCTGTAATTAAAATATCTAGTTCCAGAGCATGGATGATTTAAGAGATGGTTATGAAACAGAGCTTTTTAATCAGTCATTACTTCAGACCCACTCCTTGTTACACAGGGCTGGATTACATCTGGAGGAACCATATTGTCACAGGTTTAAGGGAATAAATAAATAAGTGTCTTCCCTCTGTAGCTGGTATGAAAATGTTTCCATGTATACAAGACATAAGGCATCGACAGCAATGTTTATATCAGATTAGATGTGTTGCTGAAAGAAAGAAACCAAATCAAGCCACTCAGAAAAATTCCCCACACTCTGCACTAGGTTAATATAGTGGCACTGGAGTTAGAAATCATGTTAGGGAGGTATGTGGTTCTTAATTCAGGTAAAACTGCTTCCTCCTGAACTCAAGTCCACTTGAGCAGTTATCAGAATCTCTTCTAGATCTGTCCCCTAAGGAAGGTGTGTCTTAACGTCTAACCTAAAGTGTAAAATTCTGATACGTATTGAATTCCACATACGATCTCAGTCATTAAAATTTTGTTCAACTCAATGAAAATCAATTCTACTCTTCATTTTTTGAAATTGCATAATATCTGTGTATATATACATATACATGTATATATCTATACACACACATATATATGTGTATATATATATGTTTATACTCTTTAATCTGCTCAGAAACACCATAGCACTTTCATGTGTGTGAACCTTTGAAACAATATAATCTTTTATAATCACAGCCAATATGGCTTTTATGTTCTTATATATATAGCAAAGAAGAAATAGAAGATACAACATGATATCTTTGAAAAGAAAGGTCTACACTACATTTTGAATACTTCTTTTATAAAACTAGCAACAGGCGGGTTCATGTTCTGCTTCAGTAACTTCTCATGAAGAAAATACATTTAAAAATGGATGAGCTTTTTTTCCTTTTCATATTTATTTTTTCTGTCTGTGAAGGTTTAACAAATGAAATCCATAATGAAATTATTTTCTCTGTAAAGTTAAGAATTTGAAGCTAATTTTATCTTACCGACATGATGATTTCATCATAAATATCTAGCTATTATGTTGTAATGGCCAGTCAGATTTAGTATATAAATCTTAATTCATTATAACCTTTAGTAGACTTTGAAATAGCAGTTATGTCAAAAGAATTTGTAAAATAGCTGTTTATACAAATGTTAAAGCTATATCAGAGTTTGGGGTTTTTTTATTGTTAACCATGCTGCAGGGAGTAAAAATAATTTTGCATTCTAAAGAAGGCACAGCATTGGGTTTAAGTATGAAATGTTTTATTGCCTTCTGGTAGCAATAGGGGACTACAGCACTTGGGAGAAACTTGTAATGGCTTTTTAACATTTACTAGCATTTCTCCCTGCTTTTACCTCAGTGCTTGTGGAAAAGAAGAAAATTAGGAGAAAACAAATTCTCTGTTTCTGAGGGTAAATCAAGTCACAGAGTACCTAAAAGTGTTTAAAGTAAGGATTCAAGATTCAAACTGGTCACAGGAAGGTCAGTAGACTTGAAGTGGTCTGCAGGGTTTCCCCAGTGTCTACCATAGCAGGAACTGCAGAAACCAAGAAACCAATGTGACTTCTTCAAAGAATGTCCTTTCCCTGGGAAAGTAAACAAATGTTTAGTTGCCAGTATTTTTGTACTGCCTTGGACACCGGCTTCCACAAATATGCTTATACCTATCCATAGCAGGGGCAGCCCCATTCAGGGGAGATGATGGGGGCATGCAGCCAAGGGAGTGTAATTCCTCTCCCTGAAAGAGCCTTTGAGGCTCACAAGATGTGTTTCTTCTTTTGTGGTGTGATCATTTTAATTAACGTAAGCACTGAAATTATCTGATAGCATTATTGTAATGACCTCAGCTAATGCACTGGTTTTAGCACTTTGTTTTAAATGAGCTAATGAATCTAGATGTGGCATGAAAATATTCCAACGGGCATTTTATAGTATTTCTGTATAGATTAATCTACCATTATAGTAATTAAAATGTTCTTGTAAGCTAGTAACATTCCAGTCCTCCTGCCCCTTACAGCACTATTTGGACTAGTGTTAGCTTTTACCACTGTGATTCTCAAGCACGTATTTTTATCCAGACCAGAGCATGATCCACTTTTGTCTAGTTTAATCAGTCTTACAGGAGACCCCCTGACCTGCTTGCCCAGAAAAGTGAGAAAATAGAAATTCACTTGATAGTCTTGTGACCTGGAGTCAGAAATCAAACCACAGTATCTCTCAGGAGCACTAAAATTCACTTTCAAGAAGCCATGTATTTAGAGGCACCAGCCTAAGTTCCTATTAGAAGGTGAGACCTGAGACAAGCAACTCATAAATAAAACAAATAAGGCTACTTGTATGCTGCCACTCTAAATTAATTGACTTCAGCTGTTGAAGGTATTCAATGGAGTTGCTTAGATTTTGAGTTTGGAAGTGGGCAGAATTGTGCAGGCTGCTTATTGGGCACTTGTGCTTTCTGTATGATCAGTGACTAACATGGCCACTTGCAGGTAATTTGCAATATTCTCCTTTGATTGTCACCTCTCCCATTTAGTGGAAAAGACATATGACCTTTTTAGTTTGAGAATAAAATATTGCTTTTAATGTAAGTGATATACATCCAAAGATAATGCTTTACTGACAGTGTGTCCACTCATTGAATCAGTTAGGTATCTGAAGAAACATCTGCTAACCAAAGGAAGAATTAGAAATATTTTGTCTTGCTCCCTGTGGGACAGCAAACATCAATCAGTAGATCTGATGCAGAAAAAACTGCAGTAATTTTTTTTCCTGCAGAATTTCAAAGTGAAATTACTATCCTCTTGATTTTATGGGGGTAAAGACATAGTACTATTAAAGCAAGATAAAGTATTTATGGAGTAACGCAATAATGTGGAGTGTCAGAATCTATCCATTAAACATTAAATAATTAAAAGTGAGATCATAATGAAATTCCTTTCTGCCTACAGGTGACTATTTTTTTCCATAACCTTTTTGTTAAATGCTAGGAGAAAGATGTAAATAAAACAGGCAAAGACATTAAGTTGCATTACATCTACTTTTAACTTTAATGGCATTCCCTGAGTCTGAAATAACCACTGTTACTTACAACTTGACCTCTTTTGATCTGGCAGTAACTTAGCCCCTTAAGCTAGAAGGTAACACGGTCAATTATACCTCAGCACTGTTTTTACAGGAGGCTTGTCCTTCCTAATGTAGATTCAGTAAAATTGATAATGTTTGCCTTATTTTTTTCTTTTGCATAAATAGAGTGGCAAGTTATTCCATTTATGCTTTTTAAATCAAAGATGAAATAAGAATGTTCTTCCTGATCCATTGCCTAAACTTCTGGGACTTAGTTTCAACTATTCTTCTCTTACCTGAGTTTTATTCTTTGCTCTCCCATATGTGCAAAATATACAGAAAAAAAAAAAAAAGCTACATAATGAATTCAGATATTGCCTAAAGCAATCCAGGGGTGTGTTGAAAATGTGTGAGTGGTGTATTTATATTATAGTAGGTACAGATAAGTGCTTCTGATTTGAGTTCTGCAGCAGATTTTTTCTTGCAGTCTGTGTGGTTATGTGCGCTATGACAAGAAACCTTTCAGAAATTCAGTCTTTCAATCACATTTCCCACATTTTTCTATATATCTGGGGCTTTCTTTTTTCTCTCATTTCTTACCAAATTAACCATGGGACATTATTTCTCTGAGTTGCTACCTGTAAAAGAACCTAGAGATATCCTCCCCACTTCTGTGCTGCAGCTCAGCTTCAGGGAAGTTTCTCTCAAGGCTGTGTGAGCTCCCAGGTAGCTGTTTTTTAGTTTTATCTTTGTTGAAAAGCTGAAAAAATAGGGCCATCAAACACCTCCTTTCTCCATACCCTGTTAAATGTCTGTGTCTCTTGATGCAGAGCATCATACAAGATAGTGACAGAAGGTGCCCAGTTTGCATCTGCCTTCTAGTGGAATAAAATGTAAGAGTGGATGAAGATCCTCAAAACTATGTATGGCAGCTGGGGGACCTTAGGAACTTTACCCTTACAAAGTATGATTAGATAGTTGCTAAGATATCAGATATGGCTGGATGTGGTGCTTGCCTGTAGGAAACTCAGTTCTGCAGATGGGGACAGGGGTCCTTCACTCTGCCAGTCCTCTGCGAAGTACAGATGGAGCCCAGAGAATGGAAAGGGAATCCTCTCTGTGGTTCCGATTCTCTCCAAGGAGGCCAGATGTGTGTGGGAATCATGAAGGGCTCATTAGAAACAGCAAGGTGGCTTGCCACTGAGAATGGGAGATAACTGGTGGCAGGAGAGCATTCTTGTGAGGAAAGAGAGAAAACCTCACCGTGGGAGGAATGGATGTGGGAGTCCAGGCAGGTTTGCTTTTTGCAGATTCCTGTTTTAGTTTGTGGAAGATATTAGGCTTCAAATAGAGATTAAATGAGAGGAACACCCAAAAGGGTCCATTGAACAAGGGGTAAACAAACCACTTTTAGAAAGCTGCTTCCTTTAGAAAGAGAAAGCAAGAGAAAGCAAGAGACAGTCTGTCTTCAAATATAGAGACTTTCTGCTTCTAAGGTCAGCAATCTTGAATGCTGTTAAGCACTGACCAGATCCTAAGACTTCAAAATTTAACATGAGATTTGACACTTTTGAAACTTGGTTTGTTTACAAAAGGAACCTGTATTTTGTCTCCTACTCTTGAAAAGGATAGAAAGGCTTCAATGGACTATTGAGCCCAGGCATACTTTAAAAAAATATACAGAGTTCACCTCCGTGTTGACTGCTTCTCCAAGTCTGTCTTTGGAGTTACTTCAACTGTGATTAAGATTTCCAATTATATTACAGCTGGAAGGATAAAACACATCAATGAAAGCAGAATAAAACTGCAGGGCAACTTGAGGACAATAAAGTATCCGAGCCACAGGGAATGAGAAAAAAATTCACTAATAAAAATCTAAGCTGTTATGAAATGCCTTTCAGCCCAGCGTCTCACAGCAAAATGCACATTTCTATTGCTTTTAATCTGGAAGGAACTGAGGCACAAGGCGCTGAAATGACAAAGTGAAAGGGCAAATGCAGAGAAACGTCCTGTAAACATGGAACATAAAGAGATGTCATTTGCCATGGAAAACTGTCAGAAGCCTGTTGGAAGGCAATTTTCAGTGGCCAAGTTGTATTTCTTATTTGCTTTCATTTTTGACAGGAATAAAACCTATGCTTTTCTGTATTTCTCTAGGAAGCACAATTCTAGAGGGAAGAATGATAAATTTGGGCTAAATTGGAACCATTTAGCATTTAGTTTGATTTCTGCTTCAGAATGTAGTATAGAAGTAGGATAAATAAAAATATCATTAAAAATGAAATTCTTTATTCAGAGACTACCTCACTATGACATCTTAATATTATAATCTTCCACATTTTAATTCTTTCTTCAATAGTAGTCACCAAAATTCATAGAGTTCAGCTAAGTATTTTTAGTTTTGTCTGCAGAACTTCATTTTCTGATGGAGAATCGTTCCCTTAAAATTTTTGTCTGTCTCAGTTTCAGCCATGTATCTGTACTATCATTCTGCTTATGCAGAATTGTCCCCTGAAGTATATTTTACCAGTGCTTTGTCCAGTCTTGCTATAAATGTCTCAGACAATGAGACTCCCACTGAAAGATTACTCCACAGTCTAATAGATCTGTCAGAAATATTTTCCTGAAACTCAGACTATATTTTCCTTGTCTTAATTTGGGATGTCTTGGAGCAGCTCATGAAACACAAGCATAGTAAATCACTTGAACCAGATGGTATTCATCGGGGGGGTTCTGAAAGAAATAAAGTGCAAAAGAGGGAAGATACTGGCAATAAATCATTAAAAATAGCAGCTGTTCCTTTTAAAAGGGAAAATCTAGCCTGTACTTAGAATAAAAATTATTATTCTTTTTTAACTAAATAAAAGATCTGTTTCAAGAGTGGCAGCCTGATGAGCTTAATCTCAGCTTCAAGGCAATCTACTAACAATCTAACTACAGTCCACGTATTAGATTATGATAATTTTAGACCAAACCATGGCATCTCCCACAGGGGTAAATAATGACTCTCTGGCATGAGAGAAATCTTTGGAAGTAAACCGGCCATAATTGTGTAGAAAATTTCATTCTAGAAAAAGTTCATAGCTGAATGTCTCTAACATTCTTAGATTTTAAAAAAAGATTCTGGAAAGGAGTCTCTAGAAGAGGGGTTCATCAGAGGGGGGACTTGGCTGTTCCTGAGCTGGATGATATAAATGAAGGCTCTCTGTACTAGCATCTTGGGAGGCAGCGGGGAAGGAGTTTATCACACCAGGTGTCCCAACCTGCAGTAGTAATGTCTGTCAGGATAAGATATCTATTTCACTTTAAAATGCAATGTGCTTGCATTACAATAGGTAGGGTGAAGGAAATACACTGAGCAAATGGAGCATGAGCAAGTTAAGATTCGTGATGGTCCCTAGGTCTGATGGTAACCCTTTTTTTCTCATCAGCCTCCAAAAACATCCTTTATCTCAGCCAGTAACCACAGGAAATTCAGTGCATCCTGCTCTACTTAGGATAAATTTTCCATCAGTGAAATTTAAATGACAAATAAACCTCTCCCTGTGAAGTTTCTGTCAATTGTCTCATAGGTAACTCAAAATTTGGCATAAGAAGGGCATATTTCTGTTTTCTTAAGAAGAGTGTACTTGTATTAAAAAGCAGGAGCAAGAAAAATTGGTATTTCCATACAGAGATGAGGAATTACGTTTATTATTATTCAGATCTTATCTCCAATTATGTTAGAAATTTAGCAGGTATTCCTGGGGCTTGAACCACCTGTTGAGAAAATCTCCCTGATTAGTATTGCATGAGCAAGTTGTAGGAACAGAATAGTGAACAGAGATAGCAAAAGTGGTCAAAGAAAGAGAAGCACAGAGAGCAAAAAGCTGCTTGGAGTAATGTGAAAAAGCCAGAGAGAACTGACAGTTTTAAGAGCATAATTCATTCATCTGAATGCTTAGGGCAAGGAAAGATAAATTATTTCTTCTCTGCTGTGTCATTGTGGTGCCTGCTTGATTTGTTTGGATTAGTTCTCTGTAGGTCTCATTCATGGTGTCTCCATAATTCTGTCCTGCTAGATCCATGTCAGGACCAACCATCAAAGTCATCTGCAAAAACTTCTTTCCTAGCATTCATTCTGTCTTCTGCAGGCATTGCACATTCAGCCCTGACTCTGGCTGCCTATATGTGCCATCTGCATTTGCAATAGATAAAATCCAAGTCCCCATGGAAAGTACACTGGAATTCCTGTGTGGAAAGACTGATCTTCAGTCTACAGGAAACCCAGGAAGATATGTCTGAAGTCCTGCTTTATTTCTGCAGAAAGGGCTTGTGGCAAAGGGGTTGTTGCAAGTACTAACTGCACCAGGGGTTTTCCTCAAGAAATCCTGGAAGGCTGCCCCAGAGTCAGTACCACCACTGTTCCTATAGTGCAAATTTTACTTGTGGTTATATTGACTTCAAAATTGTCAGCAAAGGGAGTGGAGAACTCCATCTAAGCATGTGAGGATTGTTACTGAAGTATTTTGAAAAAAAATTTACGTTGGCTTAACTAGAAATGTATCCAAAGATTTTTCTCACTAGAAACTTCTGTATTGTACAACACCTTTTACTGTTCAAAATAATCATTGAAAGACAGATTCTTTCAATTTCATAAGTCCTTTGGGACAGCAGTCTAGTATTTTACACTTGCCTACTCTTCCACAAAGTGACAAAGCTGCAGTCTCAAAGCAAAGTGTAGTTGAGATCTTGTCCCCGTATTACCTTGGTTAAGGATTCCTCCACAAAATAGCAATTTTAGGCAGCTTGCTGACACACTCTTCCTTTCCCACTACTAGCTGATGCCCAAATGCAAATCCCTGTAAGAAATCAAATTTCTGGGCCGTTTTCCACACAAATCTGAGTGTATTCTGTTTGGGTTTAGTATTATTAGCAATGAAATCCATGTGGAAGGGAATTGGACGTGATAAACGAGAATGTGTTTCATTTTCGTGATTTCTCATCAAGGTGGCTAAATCTGCCAAACAAACAAAACAGAATGAAAAAGGAGAAAAGTCCCCAAGCAATGGCAGTTTCTTTTGCCAAGTGTAAAAATTCATGTGAGTCACCTGAGACAGGTGTGCTCTGTGGTCTTCCTGCAGCCCTAGTGCCATGACTATTATTAGTAAGAGATGCACTGTAGTGCTCCTTATGCCGCTCACACCCAGGTTCCTCTCTGGTCTGCAGGGGGATGCAGGCCTACAAGGTCAGGAAGCAGCCATGGTTCAGTCCTATTGCCAAGACTGCACTATAAAACAAGTGTACAACCACTGCCATCCAGTCTGAGCCTTAGTTTTCTTTCTCATACAACCCTTCCAGTATTTTGATTACGTTGCCTTCAGCAGAATTTGTTTGATATGCAATGAGCTCCCAGAATATCATCAAATTCCAAAGTAGCCTCTTTGACTGAAAGCTATTTTTGGAAGACTATGAAACCACTAACTCAAAACCTTTGAGATTTCTCAAAGTATATCGGTTTTGCCTTGCATTCATCTCTTTTTGAGGTTTGCATTTTACACAGTAATCACTATACTGTGAGTGCTGCAGAAACTTCTCCTTTTCATTGTTGTAGGAGCTTAGGTTGTAAAAACTGCTAGAGATATTCCAAATTTACCATTGAACAACTTTTGTTCCCTCTAGTGATTTTTGGCATTAATTATGCTCTGCTTCTCAGAGATGTTATCTGGAATTTCTACCAAACTATCATTGAGAATGGCAGACACATTACACAATTGGTAATTAGTGTTTTGGGGTACAAAATGGGTTCTTCCTGGTGTCTAGATCCATGGTAGGCCATTGAAGATGATAGATCATCATGCTATCAATTTTCATTTAGAGCTAAGTTGTTCATATTAGGTTGTATCACTGCCTTAGTAACTAGCATAATTTTAATCTACTCCTTTACCAACATATTACTGCCATGATATGAAACTTTGTTGGTTCACCTCTCCTTGAAGATTGCTCCCAGAGTTGTCCCATCGTTTCTTTCTAGGAAAGGAAGAGTTGCCTTGCTCTGGTTGGCTGGGTATGGTTTGTCTCCACTTAACTTAGAGCAGGTTCTCAGACTCAGATTTCTTCAGAGCTAAACATACAATACACAAATTTGGTGAAGACCTCACCACTTTCAAAGACACAGAAAAAAATCTTTGATTGGAAAAAAAAAAGGATAGACTTCCAATATAGGGATTATATCATGTGAAAGGAAAACATTGCGCTTTTTTGTCCTTTTTGTAGATAAAACATTAGTGGATAAAATAGGGGATCATATTCCTCTTTTGAAAAACTTGCGACTTAGAGATTTGAAGAAAAATCAATGTGACATTTGAATACACTTTGAAGTTCTTCCACAGCTTGAAACTTCACAACTTTTGTCTCTCCCTTTTTTTATCAACTGTATTCATTACATTTCCATATAAAGCAGCCTCCTTGTTAAATATCATCTCTCTCCCTCTTGCTCTTTTCCTCTTGCTCACTCTCTCTTTTTCCATTTTCCCCCCTCCTGGCACTTTGCTCTCCAGGAGTACTGAACACTTTCTCTCAAAGGTAGCAACATACCATTCAATTAAACCTCCGGCCTTTGTAAGGACAGATAATAACTTTGATCTCTGCATTTGTATAATTAGGGTACAGGCCTCTGGTTTAAAGGGGCTCCTCTCTTGCCTTTGAAACAGCAAGAGCGTGATGAGTTTTCGGTGGCACCAGCGCAGTAGGAAAGTCCCAGCCTCCTTTGGTGGCACATCTATCTGCGTCCCCCAGCCTGCTCGTCCCTGTCCCAGGGACGACGATTAGGCAGTCCCCCGCTGGCTGCAGATGGAGTGAAGTGGAGCGATAAGGGAAGCTGCCTTTCTGCCCTGCCTCAGATCGGCGCAGGGAGAGCTCCTCTTCACAGGCAGCCCCAGCATAAGCCGTTTAAACAAGCGTGCAGGAAATATTGGGGTAATTACCAAGCACAGGGAGGGGGTCTCCGGCTGTCAGCGGCATTGAGAATGGATTCGAAAACTCGCTCGGCAGATTAATTGATCCTTTTTCTGCAGCCCGTCTTTTGAATAATTCTCGCAGCAGCAGCACATAGCCAAAAGTTGGGAGAGTGTAGCGTGCCGAGGAGAGGCATCCTCATCCACAGACGTGCGTATTTACTGGCGTCTGCATCAGGCTTTCTTCTCCACCAGAGCATTAAGAATTTTAGCGATAATTCATGCTTGGTAAATTTGTTTTCTGTAATAAGATCAAGCCCACAAAGGGAGAATGAAAAGCAGTGCTGCCTGCGCTTCCTTATCAGCGGTGATGCCAGCTAAGTGCTGTGATCGCAGGAAGCTGCTCCGAGGTGCTCTCTCTCGCCTGCTACTTAATTCAGTTTACTTAGAAAGGAGTTCTCAGCAGTTTTAATTTTCAGTTTCGCACCAACGAAGTGGACGCCAGTTCAGTGGAGCAGTGGTGGCCAGTGGGCCCCCACGGAGGGCAGCCAGGCTCCTCTCCATCCTGGCAGGCCACTCAAGTGGAACATCGGCCAAGTGGCAGGTTTGTTGCTGGGGAGATGAGTACCAGCCTCTCGGTTCCGCCTGCCCCTACCCTCACTCTTCCCAGCTGGTAGAGGAGGGAAACTGGCAGCAAAAATCTTGACGCTGTACCCACTTCTCACATTTGCCTGGCAGAGGATGCACCAACAGGAGGGAAATGGTGCACAGCGCATTTGTAGAGATGCACGTGTGTCTCCTCTGTAGCTGCATTAGCACATTAGTAGGTATTCTGTGCCTAGAACAGAGAAGGATGGGGCAGAAAGGAGTGCTTGCAAGCTCTCTTAGGTGGCTAATATTAATTGTTTATTTAAAGAAAATAGTTTAATGTTCTGTGATTTAGATGCCATGCTGCAGAGAGGATTTCAAAACTCTTTCTTAGCAGTATCCCAGCAACTTGGGATAGAGCAAGTGTCAAAAATGTCCTGATCTAATTTTGAATAGCTATATTTGTACAGAATGATCTATACCTTGGCAGTTTCTGTCAGGGCACTTCAGATTGCATTTAGTTGGCACACAAATTGCTATCATAGTAAAATACAGTGAAGAGAGCAATTAAAATCCATTTCTATGATGGTTGTCAGCTTCTTCATACAGGACTTTTCTAATATTGTAGAAGCTCTCTTTAAAGCCACAAACTGACAAGTTGCTGTGTGTTTTGCATTTTTTCCCGCCTTCACCAATGTTCTTTGTACATCTGTGAGTGTCATATCCTTCACACACAAAATACCAAGGGCCAGATTTTTGCAATTAAATTGCAAACATTTGTGCAATGGAAATTGTGTGCTGAAATTATGTGGGTTTGTGAGACCAAAGATTCACATGACTCTCAGCAGGACAGATGTCCCATCTTCCACCACCGTGTGCACTTCTCTTTTACAGGCACAGACATCCACATGGAAAGTCTGTGAGTGCTGGCATACTCCGAGTCACACAACAAGGCCCTGTATTCTACATAATACCCTCAGCAACCCTCATTTCTTGTTTGGTGTTAAGAAGTTTTCAAATGGAAAATTCCCTATAATGTAGGCAGATGGATTTAAGAAAATCTCCGGGCCTGCTGTGACTACGTGCTTGTACACCTCCGTCCTTCTGTCCTGTAAAATGGTGAGGAATATGTTTGGCTGATTTCATAGGGTCTCCCTCAAGTATTCTTATATGTTTTGATCCACAGGTCTTACATTTCTTCAGCCTTGGATGTCATGACAGAATAGAAAGAATCACAAATCTCATTTGACACTACAGATTTCACCTGTGTTTTCACTACAGTGCAAAGCAGAAGATTCCAGCTTCATTCCATTCAACTGCACTCCATTTTATATCCAGGTTTACCCTTATACTTCAGGAACTGGGGTGCCTCCAGAGCTGGAAATTACAGGTTATCTCCTTTCCTGCCTGTTTTTGCCATGGTTTGGTTGTCAATGAGTAGTAAATGTAAGCATCTGCTCAGGTAGAGGGCTGAGGACCTGTCAGCTTCTCCATTTAGCTGCAAGGGTAGTGACAGTCACAGGACTTCACTTTCTAAGGCTATCACAGACCAGGAAAGCACAGAGAAGTAATCTGAAGTACACTAACCACTAGTCATATAAAGAGATTGTCAACAAGCCAGTGGAGAAAATTCCTTTAGCTGTGCATTTTAAAAAATCTACTTGCCTTTGTGCAAATGGCTGTTGGCAAATAAACATGTTTCTGGACCCCAGAAAAGGGACTGTAGTGTTGCTGTGCTCAGGGTCTGGATGCACCTGTACTGACGACATCGCACATGTGGGAGCCAATTTTGTTTTGAAAAGAATGGTGTGTCTACAGCTTGCACTCTGTCATAACATACTTGAAAATGTATGTAAACGTATACAGCATAAAGGAAACCTTCGGTACAGTGCACCTTCTTGAAATTAATCTCTAGCTCCTGAAATATGCTCATTCTGAGGAGGAGAAACAAGGCTTGAAAGTGCTCCAAAGAACCGTGTTGACATCACAGCTGCTGTTTTTAATACCCCACTGTGCAGTGCAGCATCCTGAAAGAGACTAAAAGCCTCTGTCCATCTACTCATGCCAGATCCAAAGCAGGTGGCTGTTAGAGCTGTCTTTTTCTTGTTGCCAGGCTTTCTTTTGGGGACCCATCTTAGAGCCAAGGGCAGTCTCCAGTGGGGCATGCACCAATTATTTACTCTATTTATATGTAGCTAATTAAGTGATAATCCCAAAGAATCAGGATACATGTGAAATAGTAATTATTACTCACAAGGCACAAGCTGAGCAAATTATTTGATTGTTTCTTTTCTTTATATCCATATGTTTTTAAAAATATGATTAAAAGTTTGTCACTTCATCTTGGGATGCAATTATGCTGTCAAAATTTGAGTTAAAAATAGAAGAACTTTGGTTTATGGTGAAAACCCCAGAGTTTTGGTTTCAGGCAAGCTGTAGAACAAAAAATCTGGTTGGTTGGAAAAATGTTTTGTTATTATAGTGTCTGCATGGATGGAGTTGGTCTTTGTGCACAAGCCATTATATTGTCAGACCAGGTTAAATAAAATTAGATTATTAGCACTCCTTGAGCAAGCAAATCAAGTATAAAATGTGCTGGGATACACCTAACTTAGATTCTCAAAGTTTTTTGCATAATCAGTAGGGCTGTAAAAGTGCTACTTTTAAATTTTTATCAACCCTTTGATACTTCTATAGTCTCAGGTCCATTCCCAGGGCTAACTAAAGCCTAGTTCAACACTGTCAGTAGTGGGATCACCAGCTGGAAGGGGTGCAAAAGGGTACTTTGAAAGGTGATAATTTACAACTGCTTTGCATGGAAATAGCTTTCCATTTCATCTTCCTTTTCCCTTCTATGCTCTCTTCACTGTCTTGGAAGAAGTATGACTGAAGAAAAATGTCTCAGAGGTTTACTAAATCATATGGGATTCTGTACTAGATAAACCTTCAGAGATTCTCACTAGATAAACTTGGTCTGGGATCCAACATAGCTGTTCTTGTGTTGAGTCTTTTTGTTTTAATCACTTATGTTTTGCTTTAGAATACCCTATGACTGCAGCTGGGAAATTCTGGTTGCATGAGAGTGTGCTTGCAGGAAGACTACCTCCTGCAGTGATAAAAATGTGGTGGGCTTTAGTTTTAAATTATGAATTATTGCAGTTCCTTTGATTTATATTAAACATTTTAATGTACAAAAATAAGAGGAAAAGTTTTATTTCTGTTTGACCTCATCTGATGAATTCAAATGAGAGGAGTTAGAGTTTTTAAAATAGAAGAGCTAAGGCCATTTAATTTCATTGTTTTCCATATTTCTTTTCCATTTTATTTCTAAATAATTTCTCAGTTGGAGTTTCTCCATGTGAGAGCAAAAGGCACCCTTTCTGGAGCCAGTGGGAACAACCACCTACAACATTACTGCTTTAGGTCAAGTGCTGTAGAAAATAACCAATCCTGTGTGGATGGCAACTATTTTAGAGATGTCTCAATAAGAAGTATATATAGAAGGATAGACAAGATGGATGGGTGAACTGAGCAGAACCAAGCTTTTCAGTCTTTTTACATGAGATGTTCAGCTCACTGACAGTTGGAGATATACTGTGCAAATGAGTTTGCAGGATTGAGACCTTAGCTAAAAAGCTGTGTAGAAAGTGAGAAAAAGATCATTTTCATTTTGATATAATCAGATTAAAGAAAAAATATGAAACTGGCCTTTTTTTTTTTTTCAAAATAAAAAGGGAAAAGAAGAAAAGGATAGGGAAAAATGTAACTGAAGAAAACACAAAGCACAATAAATAAATTTAGCTGTGGGAAAAAACCCCCCACAATTTGGCACAGAGATGCTTTTATTTTAGCATTAGTTTAAAAAGATTGAGGCATATCTTTTGAAGCTGAAGTTGGTACTTTCTTCTCTTACCCTACTCTCTGTCTCTTGAATCATGCAATGCAAATCTGATACTTGAGTTTGTTTAAAGGGACAGTCTCAGCTTTGGGGTCTCTTTGCAGTGGCTCATACAGAGCCAGTGAGCTTTTGACAGATCCCTGGAAGAGAGGTCTGTTTCTTCAGTGTAAAGGATAGGCCTTTTGCCCTGATTTGTGTTTGAATTCTGCTGCACATCCACTTCCTCTCTGCCCTCACCCCTGTCTCTCCTTGGATCATCTCCAGTTTCAATTTCAAATCTCTGTGACAGCTATTTCAGGTAAGCACTGCCTTCCAGTGTACTGCTGGCTCAGTGCATTAAAAACACACAGGAGAAAGAAAAAGATAAGGAAAAGGGCAAGACTGTTTGAAAGGATTTTTACCATTATTTTTACTTGCAGTTTCCTTAAGCGTTATTTGTAAGAGTAGTACATATAACATTTTTAGGACATGTTAAGTCATCAGCAGTGTCTTTAAATTTTATCACACAACTCGGTGTGGAAACTGAGTTCATGTGTTTTACATGCTTGTAAACTGCAGACCATCTTGCTGCAAAAGAGAGGGATATGGGTAGACAACCATCACACCATCACATAAAAATCTGAGAGTGCCTCTAGTGAAGTCCCAAGTCCCTGCTGGGTACCATTTTACTCTCTGAGTAGTCTCACTGAATTTTCTTATTGGTAGGAATAGCCAGTAGGTTTCCACAATATCTTTCCTGCAGGAAGATTTTACAAGGGTGGAATCAGAGACATAACAGAACATCCCATTTCTTCAGTATTTAAATTTAATCAAGTGCTTTTGCCTCTGCTGAAGACCTCTTAATTGAAATACAGATTTCCAGAATCTGGTCTGTTTGGGGTGTTTTGCCTGTCTCACAGGCACTAAGGTCCTATTTCTACTTGGTTTAAATAACTAAAATAATGAGTGAATGGTGTTAAGGGATGGGGGAAAGCAATGGGGGCAACCACAGGAAGCTCTCCAAGTTATTCTCAAATCTGGCCTTGTATTTATCTCTGTGAGGTTAGAACTTTTAGTTTGAATCATTGTGCTGTATCTCTCACAAAATGGTCCAAAAGAAGTCAAAACAAATCAACTTCCCTTTATCTGCAGGCACTAAAACCTCAAGATGCATCATCCCAGATACGTCAGCAAACATTCCTCTGCAGTATAAAATCTACCTCCCAGCAAAGGCTGTGATGAGGAGCTCTGCAGTCCCCACACCTCTCTTTTTCTATTTAACAGAACCAGACTTCTCACACAGTTTGCTGTAGTCCAAATAGCAGGGGGACCAAGCTTGAAAGGTGTGCAGTTACGGACTAGAAATTATCTGTGTGAACACTAGCAGTCTATCTCCTCAGGTGAGAGTAAGATAATGATAATTAGACTGAACAGTGCATCCTATCCGCTCCACCAGCACCACTGAGTTCTTAAATCAACTGGGATCCTGATGTGCTGCTAAAGAGCTTAGTCTACCTAGTTTATTCTTTTTATTCATAACTTTCACCTTTATGCAGAGGTGATAATTTCCTAATAAATAGCAAATTCAACCACATTATACCTGTCAGAGAGTTGCAAATACCTAGAGACACTATTATATGAAAATGATTGTGTATTCTCTATTTTGGAAAAAAAAACCAGTGTGTGTCAGATTAATGAGGTTATGAGCAAGTGAGCAGAATAAACCAGTAAAATGTAATTAAGCCATTTAGCACTCCATAAAAACAGGAACACATAAAAAAGTAATGCGAACCACAGGGTGCAGTTACTTACCAGCCCCAGTATGTCACTTAGGACTTAAAGGGGCCCTCTTCTTATTTCCACTTTCAAGACAAAAACCATGCTCAAATCCCTTTGAGCTTTTAAGGTTGTCCATACATGTGTCATCCACATTGTATGTTATGCTCTCCCTCCCTGTTTTTCCCCTTAATGTCTTCATCAGAAGAAAGATTTTAAAAAATGTATCACCTGATTTTTTTTTTTCACTCTTTCCAGCTGCAGACACTCCCACTTCTTTAGGATTTGTTACCATATTCTCTCTTATGTAGCAGAAGGTATAAACTCATCGGGGTGCAAACACACCAATCAAAATTGCTAGTCTGTGACATACTTTGATTTTTTGCTTCTGTGTAAGTCACTTCATTAGGGATGCCTGGACAGCTGAGCCCTAGGAAGCACAGAACTGCATCCTGGGAGACAGTGAGAAGGAGCTAATATGTGTTCATTTTAGGACTGAAATAGACTCTCAGAGATAACCCACAGCAGGTGCAGTTCAGCAAAGATATTTTCATTGCAGAGAAAAGATATTTCAAATAGTTGTTGTCTATCAAAGGTGGTAAAAGTAGATTTTCATTATGCATAAAGCCATTTTAAATGCCACTATACAAGAGAAAAAGGATCAAAGGGAGAGAGCTTAACATGCTTGCAGGGTGTGTTAGAATCCCTCTAGTGGCTGATCTTCCAGAATTTAATAAATTACTATTGCCAGGAGCTAATACAAATGTAGTCCCTCGTTGAGCTGGAGTGGTGTTCAGATCATGCTGACGATACCTGAGGGGAATTGCAGTAAGGAATGGGAAGACAAGAGCCAGGAGGGAGGAGCCAGTGTCTTAGCCAAGAACTGCATCCAGAAGGGGAACTTCTGGAAGAAACACAGGATATAATGTGTCCGCAGTAGCTTGATGTGACAGATCAATGGCTCGTGTACTACAGAAGCCTGGACATAGTCATGGCCTGAGGATTTACGTGAACTGAGATTTGTGAAAACTGAGAGCTGGAGAAGTGAACTTCAGCAAATCCAGAGAAATTCCTGGTTCTCACAGGGAGGAGTACAAACATGAAGAGGAGAGTTGAAAGTTTCTAGGGGACAAAACACAAAAAGCTGACCAGAAAACAATTCTTCCCAATGTAAATAAAATAGAGTGCTTGTAATAAAACACTAGAATGCAACACCAGGAGCTATTGAATGACATGAAAATCAAAGAGAAAAGATAAGCAGAAACAAGGTGCTTGAGGCTGTAAAACAATACATAGCCATGTATAGACGTGATCAGAAAGACTAAGGAAGAAATGAAATTACAATTAATGATAGACATAAGAAACCACATAATATTTCTATAAATAAAGTTCCTTTATGGGAGATGGGAAAATACAGTCTCTTGCCTAATGGAGGCAGGAGTGGAAACATTTAGCTTGTTTCCTTTTTTAAGGGTAAAAAATAATGAGCTTGTAATTGCACCTCTGATATGATTAACAGCAGTTAATGAGAGGACAAGAACTCTGGCCAGATAGTCATAGATCAGGTCAAATAACACTTAGAGTTAGTGTGCTGCAGTCCTTAGAATGGCTGAACCCTTAGAGTATTTCAGAGTTTAAGATGAGCTATTGCTGTGTGGTGATTAACACTCTGTAGGGAAGGGTGAATTACAGAGGAATGCAAGAGGATGGAGATAATTCTTACGTTTTTCTTTTCTTTTTTCTTTTNGGAATATAAGAAAAGGGTAATTAGAGACTAGCAAGCTGATTTTCTGTGCCTTAAGAGAGCACATGGTACATGGCAGAGGTGTGACTTGCAGCTTGTATTCTGCATTGTGAGGCACGCGCTCCAAATGTGAGTCACCAAGGCAATAGTGGCAACTTCATAGGAAGCTTGTGCCTTCTGTGGGGCTGGCTCTTTTTAAAGTCTTGTTGCTCAGTTTTAAAGAAATGTGCAGGGTCAGTGGGAGTTGTGAGTATGTTGTGAAGAGAAAAAAGATAGCAAGGAGCATGGTTGTCATCTAAAGTTTCAAGTCCTTAGTTAAGGGGCAGAATGTTTCTGAATTCTAGAGGATGCAGACCTTTTGAATGTGTGGCTTGAACTTTTTACTCATAACTTCTTTTTAGACCGGAAATATAAATTGAAAATACCTTTTTTTTAATAAACTAGTCTGACCTTGTACTTACACAGACCTTTCCTGAGTTAATTCCTATATTAGTTACCTAAGGAAACTCTTTTAGAGTGACTGCCAAGTTAATGTTACCATTCACAAATTTAGGAGTCTAGCGCAGATTTTTCTTAAATTGTGTCAGTGGTTAGTAAAAAGATCAACTTAAATTCTACTCTGTTCCTGACTTTTACTTCTGGATATTGTTATATAATTTTATTATCAAAATTTTCTTTGCTATTACATAAAGACACAGATCAAGTTATCCCTTAACCTTTTTCATGAACAAACCACATGGCTGTCCTGGAGTGTACAGATTTCCTTTCCAATCCTCTAATGATTTCCACTGATTTTCTCTGAACCCTCTCAAATTTATCAACATTCTTGGTGAATAATGGACATCATATGTCATTCATCATTAAAACTCCCAAACATGAAGCTCTAGTGCCTAATCCAGACTTAATATAATTTCCTTCTGCTTGCTTACAGAAATTTTCCTGTTTATTCTTACAGAGATAGTATTGATTCTTTTGGATGCAGCATCAACACTGGCACTCATGTGCTGTTATTTGACCACCATTATTCCTAAATGTTTTCTGAGGATCCAGAAGTAAATTCCTGACATCCTGTGTCCTACACTTTTTATTCATGGATGTATACCTTCACATGCAGCTGTGCTACAGTACTAAGGGTTTGCTGTTTAGCCTAACCTAGCAGGCACTTTTCTTTTTTATCAGCCATTTTTGTGCTTTAGATTGTGATTTTCTCTGGTCCTCCAGATCATTGATAAAACTGCTGAAAATATAAGAGCTAAAACCTGATCACTGTACAGCTCTGATAAAAACTGTGTTTATCATTGAAAATTCTCTAATTTGAATCCATTTTTTTAAAAAGTGTTGTGCTTGTTTTCCATTACTCGAAATTCTTTGTCAAACTCCCAGACCAGCCATCAGGTCATCCTGACTAGATGCTGTATATCATTTGTGACTTACTGTCAGGGTGAATGCCAGTCTTCAAATGATTCTGCTGTATGACTGAATGAAGTTGTGCTAAACACTCAGGAGTCAAAATCAAAGCGCACATCGTAGATGAGAAATGCTGTGTTGGGGGAGGGATCAATAATTACATTTTAGTGTTGCAGTGCAGTGGTACGTAGTTCATCTTTGACTAGTTACTGTGAAGATCAATGTGAGATTTGAGTGAATTAGTGTGGCTAAGTGTTTGCAGCTCAATAGCTGTAAAATTATGATAGATACCTTAATATTACTATATTGGCTTTCTAGAACATCCCACAGAGGTTTTGGTTCTCTCTCTCTCTCTCTCTCTTTTTTTTTTTTTTTTTTTTTTTTTTTTTTTAAATCACTCTACTTACATTCGCAACCCAGTTCTAAGTCAAGGTATGAATTTTCCTGACATATTTCTTGTGTCTTTTTATCTGCTAGAACTTCAGGAATTATCTTTAGTAGCAAATTTATTTAAAGAATGCAATCAAAATCCCACTAATATTTATGTAGTTTTATGAATAAGTACTGTATTGTCTTCCTTGATCTATTTTTAGAATTTGAAAATTAAAATATTTAGTTGTACTGGATTAATTTACATGACCTGATTTTTTTTTTTTATTATATGTATAATATATCACCATGCACTGATCTAAGTGAACTCAGAAAAAGAAAGAATTGCTGATATTCTCACTTTGCAGACTGACCCATTTTTTAATGATATTTGAGGAGTTGAGGGCCACAAAGTTAGCATATATTTTCTACTTTGAGTGTCAAAATGCAGACAATTAGGTTTATGTTTGACTTTGGCATAAAGTCCTGAGTTTCAGAAAAGTGCTGAGCCTTTTCAGTTTCCTCTGAGTGCTGGCAAGTGCCTGCAGAAGTGCATGCTGTCATCTGATAAGGACAATAAGGAGAGCATCAGCAGCATACCCTTTTTTATTCCATCATATATAACATGCTTGTCAAACAAAATACAGCACGGTGAGGTAATGACTGCACTGCGTGAGCAAGTTTCTGAGCAGGAGGCAAAACCCCTGGAGCAGTTATGCTGTTCCAGGACCTGAGCCAGCATCTCTCCGTGGCTCTGCTTGTGCTGTGCTGTGAGTAGCCAACGTGGGGGTCTGAAATCATCCCTGCTCTGTGCTGTGCAGTCACGGCCTAGCGGCGACAGCATTTGTGGCTTTTTGTGGGCTGCCCAAGCATTGTGCTGCCTCTTGGCTAAACCAAGGCCCCTCGAGGCCCCAGGCAGGAGGAGGGTGCCTTTATCAGGTGCCATCCAAGCAGGGGGACAGGGGTTTGGTACCCCCTGCTTGGTTGAGGTCTGCGTGTTCCTCCGGCTAGGCGCAGGCACATAATGACACAGCTCGAGTTCCGGATGGAGGCGAGGAAAGAGCATGCTGAGAAAAATAATTGAAAACGAAGCTGCATTTAAAAGTAATCAAATTACTCCTTGGGATTAAATTTTTAGAGCCAAATTTTAGCCCCCATTCTATGGCAGTGCACTGGCAGGACTGTGTAGCTTGGCCCAGCTCCATGACTGGGGAGAGTTTACTACTTTTCTGAGTAAATAGAACATATGAAGCCAGGTTCTAATTTTTTTTTTATGCCTAAGTAAATGCACCCCTTTTTCAGTTGAGCCTCCCTGATTTATAGGTATGTCCATGGAAGAAAACAGAAAGGCAATGGCTCCACAGCTTCTAAACCCTTACTGCCTCTGCTTCCAGAGTGCTCAGGGAAAATGCTGGCAATGAAAGATAAGAGGCCGTGATTACTTGGGGTCTGATTACTTGTTCAGAGATCTGGGCCTGCTCTTTCAGCTCCAAAGTGACCATTAGGATGAGGAGTGTAATTTCATGGTGGAATCTAAAAAAAATGTAAAATTCCATTTCGCAAGGAGTCCGCCCTTAAGAGCATTGGGGAATTTATGCTAAACTGTTTGCCTTACTACCTTTGGACATTTTGTCAATGAGAGCAGTTACTACTACACCAGAGTAGGAGGACACATTACAGCTCATGTAAAGGAAAAGAAAAAAGATGTTCAGAGGACAGATGTTATATCTCTGGTCTTCCAGACCACTGCAATTCCCAAAAGCCTAGTCATGGAGCTGCCAGGTTTTTGTGTTCGGAAAAATTAAATCTGCCACTGAGTTGCACTGCCTGTGAGAAGATTTTAAAAGGAGTAAAACACTGCATGTACTAACCATGAAGATGATTTTTCTGTGGCTTATATCTTCAACACACATATATGTGTGTGAATGTTTAAGCTGAGCTCAAATTAATAGTTAAGCAAAGAAGGGCTAAACTGTTCAGGACAGTGTATATATATGTGTATATATATATATATACACATACACTACAACTAGCAGTGACAAATGCAGCAGCCGAAGCTCTGTTGCACTGAGGTGTTGCATTAAAACATATGTATCTGTCTTGCCTGGCTCTTATGCTGAGCCCCTCCACATGCTATTTGAAGATTTTTGTGTCATATATCCTACACTGTTCTCTGACAGTATCTAGGCACTGCAGAGTGAGTTAAGAATGGACTGACACTTCGAAGACTGTCCCTTGCTGTTAGCTTAGAAATAGCACTGTTTTGTGTGAAAAATATCTTCAGAATGGCTGTTTCTTTCTCAGATAACAGACCTGCCTACCCTTGCGAGTGACAGCTTCATCCCTTCCACTTCAGAAAACAGAGGACATCATTAAAATTTTGACATCCATATAGGAATACCACAAAAAGAAAACAATAAGTGTAAATACCAGGGCCTGGTATATGTCAAGATTTTAATGGAACCCACACTGTCAAAGATCTCAGAACCAACCAATTGCACAAGAAAAATGTCCTTACGTCTTTACTATTCTGGTTCTTGAAAATTGGTAGACAGGTCTTAGAAGAATTAGATTTGTAGTGCCCCAAGGTGAGAGTCACCACATCTGTGGTCTCATTAGAGGACTTCTCTCCTCCACAAATACATCCATCAAAAGTGATAGGAAAGAATTCATGTAATAAAATTGGATGTGCTAGCTTCTTTGGAAATTTGGTTCAATATTCACTGAAATTAGAGGAATTATTTAATCAGGACCTTGTGCTTATTTTTGGTTTTGCAACATGTGTTCATAAGCCACAGGACTAAATTTTTTTAAAAGTTATTTCCAGAACACAAAAAAACTTTGGAGTAATAACTTTGAGATAGCTCTAAAACCATAGGTGAATTTTGACTAAATGTAAGCATTTAAGTGTATAAGAATATCAAAGTTGCTCAATCAGATCAGACCCATTCAGGCTCAGAAAATGGCCATGTGCATAACAAGACATTATAAGGAATTGTGTACTAGAGGAGTGCAACAGTAGAGTAATTTTCTTCCTGCCCTTCTGTCAGATAGGAAGAGCTCTTTAAATATTTCCTTCTAGGTTTTGCTGCTCTTCTAATATAACTGTGAAAGGTCTTACTGTCCACAAATGAATAAAGTACCTGATGCCCAATTCTGGCCTTTTCCCAAAGAACTGGACACAAAGCAGATACAGGACTCGGCCTCTCTCTCATTAGTCTGATGGCAAAAATCCCATTATGTCTCCTGCCATTGGAAGACTTTTTTTTCTGTTGAGACCTAATTCACAAACTACATCACAAAGTCAACCAAAACACTTGTATAATTTTTGGAATTATATCAGACAAAAATTGAGAAAACCCACAAAAGTATGGAAAATTTAAAAAAAAACCCTTTCTATTTTCTTTTTTAAAACTGTCTTATTACATCTTCATCACTTTATTTTCTACAGTGTTAAAAACCATCAAAAACCTGCTTTGTTCTTGGTTAACTGAAGTATGCTTACTAGACAATTAATCTTTAGCAAATTTTTTAAAATTTTGCCTTGCAGTATTTTTTTTTTTTTTT
>VWZN01022522.1:78375-114745 GCA_013396955.1 Regulus satrapa
TTTTTTTTTTTTTTTGGTGAATCCAAATTTTCCTTTATGCCAGCTTCTTGTTTTGGACAATAAAGGGGAAATATCAGTTGTTCAAGCATGCCTTTCATCTGTAGCTCTAAAGGACTGAGATTAAGACTGCAATATCCAAAATGCCAAAAATCCTTTCTATCACTGATTACTAATTAAGTAGTTCCTTATCAAAGGACATCCATTCATAGACGAAAGGAAATCTCATCATTGAAAGGGCTAGTAGTAATGAAATATAAATGAGAGGATAACAGTAATGCTGTGTTCTCTTAGCATGCATCATATCCCACGGTGATTTTTTTACTTATAAAACATTGAACTGATTGCATACTGTTTTTCAGTGTATCACTCACAAGGACTACTCTTGGGTAATGAAGTGTAATTAAGAGGAATCATATCTATCTCTTCATTCGAAGCAAATGATTTCCCTTCCCATTAGTTACACTCTGGAAATACAATGCTTTACAGACATAATCTTTACCATTGATTTAATTGACTCAGCTGCCTTCAGATGTTAGAGCTGTTTAGCAATGGCTTTTTCTTAGTTCAGAAGTTAAATATAAACTATCTTCCTTACCAATCAGGACAGATTATTAGATGCAGTGCTAAGCAGCCATCCCTGCCTTTGAAGAACACAAGATATGTGCATTTTTATTTCTTTCTTTTTTTTTTTTTTTTTCCCTATGGGAAGTGTCTTTGAATTTGAATTTGCCAAATCAGGTAATTCTTGTTACACTTTTTTTTTTCTCTTCTTGAATTGAACTATGTTTTAGACGCTAACGAATTATTAGAAAGTCTCAGGGATATGTAATACCCAAGTGCTTGGTTTCTGTCTACTGAGAATCTGAAATACAGGTTTGTGATGTTGAGGTGAAGAGCACAGAAACTGAAGGAAGTTTTGCACTCTCTCAGGAGTGTAGCAACTTAAATAAATGTGCTATTTTCTATGAGTATATAGAGTAAGGGTAGTAGTGGCATCCTTTATATCTCACTGTAAATTCACAGTAATTTATTGAGAAATTCTAAAGCCCACTAATGATATGCAGGTGAAACTCAGTGTAAATGTGCCAACATAGAGAATAATCTACAATTTTTAAAACATGAGTTTATGAAATTGGACACACTGTGATTTTAGAGAGTCATAAAACACCTTGAGTTGGAAGGGACCTAAAAGACCACCTAGTTCCAAACCACTTGCCATGGGCAGGGGCACCTTTCACTAGATCAGATATACTTCTTCCATTTTTATTTGACAATCTTTTATCTTGGCCTTCTATTATTGGAAGTATGTTTGAGTGAAAGAATTAATCACCTACTCTCTAAAACAGATGTGGACAAAATGCAAACTACAGGGTGAACAGTGTTTGTCCAGTGTGAATCATATTGTAAATCTGTCTTTTTAGTGCTTTTTTCTTGCCAAGACCACTGCAAACCTCAGGCCTGTAGTTTTCTGCCAGACAGCACCACCACAACTGTGTTAATGGTCATCAAATGTCAAGAATTATTTTCACCTTGGAAAATTCTTGGAACAAGAGGATAATGACTAAATAAAGCAAATTGTAAGGATGAATATGTAATTTAGGATGCAGCACAGAAGAAAGATTACCTGTATAGCACTTCCTGGGTAGGTGTATGCACACAGAGAGGAGAATTAGTTCTCCTTCAGTCACAGTGCAGATTTGCAAATCTTAAAGACAGGGAACAGATGACTATTTAACATTGCAAAGAACAATAAAAGCATTACTGTCTCTCCTGTATTTTTCAGTAATTTAAAAAGTTTTTAAGGAAGTATTGCAAACTGGCTTCTGAAGAATTATATGGTGCTTTAAATACCTATCAAGGAAAGAAAGTACTTTCAAATATTGTAACTTAGAGCTCACTGGAGACCTCAGTTAATTTGTTATTCATTTGAACCTAATACAAGCAATAACAAACTTACTGGATAAGGTGCCTACTTCCTGAAATACTTTGACTCTCTAATTCCCATTATTAATTGTTTTAATATATAGAATTCACTGCAATTTATTGTATGTGTCTGAACATTCTTTAGAAAATCAGGATAATGGGGTTCCTGGATATTTAAAATGCCCTGGACAATGTATTTTGTTTCTTCTCAGCTATCTTCTGTTCTGAAAATATAAATTCAAGGAACTCTTAGAAAAGAGGAATCATTAAGAGGGCAAAAATATCAGGGTGGCAAAACAATAACATTCCTCAGTTTTTAATAGTCTCTGAACTGCTGGAAATGCTCCCTGCCATCTGCATTTTAGAAACCAAGGTAATGCTAATGGTGGTTTGTATCCTCAGGATCCTCCGTGGTGTCAGGTGATATATATATATGTATAATATATAGATAGATATTTATACTATTCCCAGGTGATAGTATAAACTCATCTCAGGGAAAATTCTCTGGGTAGCATAAGGAGCAGTCTGGGACCTGGGACCAGCCTGTGCAGTGGGGGTGCTGCCTTTGTGTGTCCCCTTGTGCCCTGTTTGTTCATAGAGTGTCCCATCCTGAAGCTCCACCAAGGCCTCGCTGGGTTGAGGAAGAGGTTGATATCATTAGCACTGATTGGAAAACAATGTTACATATGACGAAGTCTGTGGAAGATAGGAAACTTTTTACCTACAAAATTTCCTCCTAATTATGGCAATCAGAACAGCAGTTTGATTTGTTAGCCACTTGACCCTCTTGTGTCTAGGAGGTCTGGATTTTCCTTATGTCTAAATAACTCTTAGCACAGCACAGTGATGGTTCAGCACTTGAGCTGTCAAGTGACAGTGACAGAAGAAGAAATTAATAATAAATATAGCAGTATTCACAGCTCCCAAACTATTAATGCTTGCTGACTTTGGAAACCAGAATAAAAACAATTTCTCACATTTCAAGCGCAAAAAAACATTGGGTCTGTAAAACTTAAGGAGATGTAAAACCCCTTGTTGACCTTCTGGCACTGCTGAATTTAGTGGACCTAATCTTGAGGTGTTTGACTGGCTTAATCCTCTCCTGTTTTATTCTTCAAACTCCACTGATTTACATAGTAGTTTGCCTTAGACTGGGAAGTCAGGCTTTGATATTTGATCCCCATGGGAGTGTTGATTAATAAAGCCTGAGAGGAAAAGTTATAACAGAAGAAAATAAGAGTGAGTGAGTGAGTGAGTGAGTGAGTGAGTGAGTGAGTGAGTGAGTGAGTGAGTGAGTGAGAATCCTTTGTAAATGAGAGTCCTGGTATCTGAAATTACTTCAAATTACACTTCTGTGTGTGTGTGTGTGTGTGTGTAGTCAGTGCTTTGGCATATCAATAGCTCTTAGAGCACTTTAGAAAAGATGCTCTGAACATTAATAATCTGTCAAGCCAAGCTATCTTGGCTCAGGTAATTGTATTAAAATAGTAACATCACAGTGTTATAAAGGAAAAGAGAAAAAAAACAAAAAAAACCTGCAAAAAAGGCACTGTAGAGGCAGGAGACTAAAGAAAACAAAAATTATTGATATTGCAGATGAGAACTAAGTATTTTCTTCCTGAAGACACAATAGCAAAAAATTCATTCCTTTACAGGGCAAGATCCAAATCTAGGGCATCAAGAAATTTGAGAAGTGAGCTGTAGGCTTGACACTGGGGCCAGGCACCTGACCTCATTGCTGTGGGCTGTTCAAGAGCAAACAGAACTTTCTTCATTTTCTGTATTCCAATTCTGAAAGGGTCGCTGTGTGCTCTAATAGCCCTGGCTACACAAAGCATCTGACACTTTTTCATATCACCTCACATGACCCTCCTTAATGTGGAAAAGACTATGAATCTACCAATTAGTACTGAAAACTAATAAACTGTTGTGTTACATGCATGTAATAGGACTTCGACTAAAATTTATTAATCAATGTTTGTAACATATGCTACCAAAATTTCAGTAATGTCTTTAGTAACTGAAATTGTGGTATGCTCAAATTTTGTTGGTGACCTTCACTGAACTGACTGTAGTTTGAAAATACTGTAAAATCTATAAGGGCTACACTTTGCAACCAGCCAGATCTTGAAAGTGGGTTATAATTTTCACACCATGTGAATAGCTTAATATTTTTCTTTTATTTTACCTCTGATTAGTTGTACATGGATTATTAAAGCCGGGTTTTTACAGTCAGTATAGCTCGGGGTATTTAAATCAGAACATAGATCTCTCCTCTAAGTACAAATCAGAAGGACAGATACTTAATAGTTTTGAAACATATGGTTAATAGGTCTATATTTTTTATTTATAACTCCATGATTATATTTTATTTTTCAGTTTGTAGATATTGTGAAAGGAATCTTCAGATGGTCCATAATTATTTTGAATTTAGCTAATGAGATATATATTGCCGCAGTCCAAACTCTAAGCTCATAATAAACAAAAGCTGAAAGAAGGAAATACACTCGTTCTTGGTTTATTACTAAATGTTATTTAGAATTTTTTTTCCTAGTTTTCTAACCACTGAGAGGTTTTTTAGTTTTTTGGGGTTTTTTTTTCTGTTTTGGGTCAGTTTTTGGTTTTTGTTTTTGTTTTGTTTTTTTTTAATGATCATTCATCTCCAAACTTCACTGCTACTCTTTGTGCTGGGATTTTGAGAGACCTCAGCTCGCATTTCCACAAGAGCAATTGGTATGATCTGGGAACAAAATAAAAGGTGAAATAACTCAGCATAGGAAGATAAGGCTGACCAGAAGGGGTCAGCTGTCAAAGCCAGTGGGAGCCAAGCCCTGGGCAGCCCCTCTGACTGGCTGGGCAGCATTGGTGTCATATTTTCCTTCACTATCCTGCAAGGCAGGGAAACAGGTCCTTCCCAAATTTCAGTTTAGGACCTGAGGAGAGGAAGGGATCAGGATGGGGCTGTGCTGCAGGCTGAGCACCCATCCTGGATTACACAGTGGGAGCAGCCCCTGTTCCCATTAGACAAGCAACATGCTAGATCTGCAGTGGCCTGAGGATAAGGTGGGATTGAATGCTGGCATGACAGATCCTGAGAGAACGATATGACACCTCCGTGTAGCCAGGGTCATCTCTGGTGCCACCATTGTGACTGAGGAATAGGGTGTTGGACCATGGAAAACATGGTTTGCAGGAGAGCAGGGATGATGCCTTTATCAGTGTTCCATCCCTGCTCCCAGGAAATGCCCACTCAGCAGATAAATGGAGTATCTTTCCCACGCTGCAGGGAAAGTCTGACAGAAACATGCTTAGGGCTGGCATCTTGTCTGCCAAGACACAGATCTTCTATATTCACAGCACTGTAATTGGAATAACTTTCCTTTTCCAGTTCATTTAATGAAGATGGGATCTTGTGGACCATCCTTTATACTTCAGAAATGCTGCATCTCTTATGGACCCAGGCATTTGTGACCAGCCAACTGAGCATGCCTCTAGCAAAAAGCTGTCACTCACAATTTTAAATAGATATCTGTTTATACAGATGCCATATATGTACTATATATTGTAAGGTATTTTTTACTCAATGTATATTTTCAGTGGTACAAGGAAAACATGGAACCCTGGAAACTTTGCAGCTAATTCCGCTTCACCATAGCAGGTTTGGTCACTGGCTGGACTTCTCCTGACAGTTTACCACAGCTCTAAGGGATTCTTGGCTTTTCTTATGTGTTGTTTGTGCTATTCCTGGGAATTCTCTAGAAAAAAATGATTGAGGGAGACAATAGAGGAAAAAGGGTGGTTTTTTTGTTTGTTTCCTTTCATTCATTGTTGATACTCTCTAGAGGAAAACTGGCAAGAAAGGGATGAAGGTAACACAGGACTTGGCAGCAAGCTGACACACAGGACTGCTGCAGGGATTGAGCACTAAATCTTTTGTCCAGTTCAAGTATTCCTGTTTTATTCTGTGCAGTACAAACTGTACAAATCCTTATTTACATGGGCTACTTATGCAAGCCAGACCAGGAAAATTTCATGTTTTCTGTTTTGCACAGTAGTCCTGATGAGCACTTCATGTTCTCATCTGTTATCCTTGCCATTGGAATTATTCAGTGTGTCTCAGGGTAGTTTGGGAATAGCTGCCCAGTCTCACAGAAGACAATGTTTGGTAAGATGGCCACTGCTTGGGTCTTACTGCCTTGATGCTAGATTCAGTCTATGGTGCATGCACTGCTTTACAGAGACAACAGTGGTCTGATCCCTGCAGTCATCATTCTCTGTCATTTGTCCCATGTTTGACAGCGTTGCTGAGGATGAGCACTATTTGAACTCCCACCGCCAGTATTCCTTGTCTGCTCCTTTGTACATGTCTCCTTAATGCCCTATGACCTTCTGAATCCTTCAACAGACACAGGGCAGATGCATGGTTTTGTTTGTCCAGATGGCAACCACCTACCAGAGTGGGAACTTCAAGTTTTTTGGTAAATGCCTCAATTACTGTAGCACCTGCCTTTTATAGGAGTCGTCACATTCCTTCTGGGTTGCAATCATGGGTAATTCTCATCCAGGCAGGTAATGTGAGTAATTCCTGGTGCTGGGTCTATTCAAGGATTTTTAATTAAACTCTGTTTCCTTTCAATCTCCTAAATAATAGAAAAGAACGTTAATATATTGTTATAGATAAATTATCCTAGAAAGACATATATTTTGAATTTAACTTAAACAAGCTCTACTAATAATATTGGAATGGGGAGAATGGTGTTTGACATGAATTCCAGCAAGTTATTTATAGAACTGTAAGAACAGATTTTATAATAATTAAAACAGAGTATAGGTTATGTTAAAGTAAATTAAATCAATTTAGTCCATCATCATTTTTACAGTGGTGCAAATTAACATAACAATGACAGCTATAGTTGTCACTGACTTGAACAGCAGCAGTTAATCATTGCAGTTAATCATTATTAACACATAATTCATAATGATCAATCATGCTTGACTCTAGGATCATAGTGGGCTTGTATTAAATACTATATAAATATATAAGGACATTAATAACTGCCTAAAACCTAGGAAAATCAGGCCCTCATTTTCCATTTGAATGTAGTGGTGTGAGCTGTTTTTGTCATGTCTCTGAGTTTGTGAGGACTTGTTTAGTTTGAATTCATCTTGACAGGTAAGATGGCTGCATGTATTTGGCATAAATACCCCATATTTGTCTAAGGTTCACCTCAAAGGTCTGCTGAGTCAAGCAAAACCCTTTGTTGAGAACTGAACTGGTGCTTTGGCCCAGAGATTCTCTTCCTGCTCTCTTCCCATGACATATAGAACTTCACAACATGTAACTTGTGGTTTTTGAGATTGTTCTCAATTCCTACTCGGCTGCTAAAATTTGCTGGAGTAGGGTTCCAAGGTGGACACTCACTGTGCTGAGGTTTATAACTATTGCAACACTGATGTCCAGGAGCACCAGAACCTCTGAAAAGTAGTTGTGTAGGCTGCCTGTATGGCTTTGCAGGCTGAAGATTACCTGTACTCTAAAAGGCCATGGTCTAGACCATGTTTTGCTTTAGGGTTTTTTTAAAAGAATTTCGCTATTTCTATGCTCATTTACCTCTCCGTGAAGCAGAAGAGCAGTGACATAAATTAAGTAAATTTTTAGAAACCTTTGTAGTACTACTTTTCAAGTTAAATGTGCCTGGACATTTTAATGAGTCTTCTTTAGAGGAAAGTTTACAGGAGCGATGGCGTTTGGCTTCCCAGGTAACCTTTCCATATGATGAAGCCCTGCTTCCCAGGGATGGCTGAGCACCTGCCTGCCTGTCAAATGTGCTGAGTGAATTCTTTGTTCTGCTTTGCTTGTGTGCATGAGCTTTGCTTTATCTGCTAAGCTGGCTTTGTCTTGACCCATGAGTCGTCTCAGGGTTACTTTTCTGATTCTTTCCCCAGTCCCACTGTGGAGGGAGTGAACTCAATTGCCAGCTGGGATTATCACAGAATCATAGAATATCCTGAGCTAGAAGGGACGCATGAGGATCATTGAGTCCAACTCCTGGCCCTGCACAGAACACCCCAAGAATCCCCTCATGTGCCTGAGGGCATTGTCCAAATCCTTCTTTAACTCTGTCAGGCTGGTACTAAGAACACCTCCCTGAGGAGCCTGTGCCAGTGCCCAAACACCCTCTGGGTGAAAAACCTTTTCTTAATGTCCACTCTAAACCTACCCTGACCCAGCTTCATGCCGTTCCCTCAAGTTAAAACATGACACCATGGGTCAGACACATATTGCAAACCAAAACAAATCAGTTTGCTTTATTTTACCTTGAAGAGTGCAAATCAAATAACTAGTTTGATTGGAATTGACTTTAACTATTTTAGTTTGCTCTAAGAGAAACAGGAGACAATACTTTGTGCATGTCCAAAATGAATTTCAGCAATACTTAGTTCAAAATGAGAGTTATTGCATCATAAAAAAGTGTTCAGAGAAAGCAAATAAGTTCAATGCAAAATAAAAACATTAAAGTTTGATAGCTGTATTATTTCTAGACAGAGGGTAAAGACCCACTGGAGGAATGCTAAGCGCCCTGGTACTGCAGAGGATGTGTGAAAGTGCTTTTTTTCTTAACCAAACAAACTATTTCAAAAGGAGCAACCCCCTTTTAAATTATTCCATGAAATGAAAGTCTCTTCAAGGGTAGTTTGGCAGAATTAAACCATTAATTCATCAGATTTCAGCAGCGTCTGATCTTTGAATAGTAGGCAGACTGTTTTCTGCCTGAAGGACAAGCAAAGCCATGTGACTCCTGCAAGAGGGTAGAGCTTAGAGCAGAAGCTAAAATTGTGCTGCATTTGCCTCAAAACAGACTAGGTAACAGGGTCATATAATGAATTATTATCCATTATCATATAATATCCATTGTCATATAATGAATTCAAAATTAGTCCTCTTACCACAGGTGTAATTTTAATCTTTTTTTCAATATGTTTTCATCCTGCCAATAATTTTTTTTCCCTGAGTTTGAGAATTTCTCGTGAAACTGTTATTCTTATGATCCTGCAATGCTTGTCCCCTGGGAAATTACACCTTGCCCTGCCAAGGGCACAAGTTCACTTTTCAGCTTCAGTCCAGTCCTTGGCCAAGTGTCTCTCTGGTCCTGTCAATGACACTGCTACTGCTGTGACTACTGTGCTCAGAGAATGTGCTACCAGTGCAAATGATTTCTCAGCGTGCTGCAACCATGCACAAATTCTGAAATACGAGACATGGAAGGACTGAGAATAAGATTCTGATGTGTACTTTTTTTCTGTGGTTCCTTTATCCCTCTGCACATTTTTACTATTTAACTGTGCTAAATTGATTTATTAGCTAAATTAATTAAGAATGGATCCATCTTTGTCCTTCCACTCTGAACTACACTTAGAACAGGAGGCAGGTGAGCAGAAAATACTTGGAAAATAATGTTGCTATTAATAAATATTTTAAGTGTCTTTCTCCCTCAAAACTGATAATTCCAAAAGTTTTCAGCAAAATAATAGGCTTGAAATTACCTGAGATAAATGAATATAATATTAAAAAAGTAATAATAAAAAATTCTATTAGGAGTTTGGAAATTGCCTCTATTGTGGGGTTTAAAGAACTGGGAAAAAAACCCAAAAGCTCCTCCATTTCAACATTTAACTTTTCAGGTTCTGGCCTCTGAGGAAGGAATCATATGCTCAGTGCCTCGACTTCCTGAAGAAGGCATGGGAAGGGCAGGGCAATTTAGAATTTAATCAAAAGCAGCTGAACTGCCAACAGGGAGATCAGCTATGGAGGGAATGAGGGAAGACCTCCTCAGTGATTGGTAAGTACTTTGTTGATTTTGAACTTCACCCAGGGTTGTAAAAAGACCTCTTTATCCAGCTTGGGGCCAGAGCCTAAAGAATATCACCAAAACTTTTTTTTTCCACCCCCCATGCTTTGGTAATGAAGGACTGAGCAGGGTTCACTGCTGTGTTTGAGGAGAGCAGCAGCAGCCGATGTACCTGTACAGGTGTGACCTTCAGTGCTTAGGGGATTCTCAGTTAAGCGGAGAACAGGTCCCTTCAGGTTCTAGTGCTGTCTGCTTTTGAATTGCAGTTTCAGACAGAGAGGCAAGTGCTCCTTGTAGCCCTTCTTTGCAATGCTAAATCTTTTATTCTGTCCAGCTCTCCTTTACTCAGCTCTAACAGATTCACGATGAAGAGGGCAGAGTCTCTTTTTAGGGTCATTTGTTTTCTGTCTTGATTTATTTGTATTGGTCACTCTTCTGTTGATGAACTATTGCTACCAAAATACAAAGAGCAGAGTGAAGGACTCATCAAGATTGATGCTTTCAGGAATACTGGATTATAAGTAATAATTTATGTGTGTGTTTGCCTTGTCTGATGTGTTTGGTTAGAAAACTAGATGGTTTCTGAAATGCAGTGAGCCTGTGCATTTTTCAGGATGCTCTAGTGAAGAAAATTTGAGTGGAGCTTTAAGAAGAGAGCCAAATTACTTTCTTCTTAAGAACTTTTTTGTGTGTGTGTGTGTGGTCCTCAATGTAATGATCAATTTATTTCCCTTTTTTTGTATTTTCCTTTGCAATCCTGTGAATTTCATAAGTAAAACATTGGTGATTATTTTAGGGGCAGATGATAATTACTGTCCTTTTATTTTTTTTAAATTGAAAAAAAATAAGGCTCTGTAACATATGGTAGGTGAATATCCTAAATATATAGATAACAAAAGTAAGAAACAAATGCAAAAATTAAAATTTTAATTGTATATGCATTTTCATCTTTAAAATGTCAGTGACTAACTTAAGAATACACTAACCAATTAGTGAGTATGTTAATGAGTGACATTGTCACATTAACACATAGCAGGCACGAGGAATGTGTTATGCTCTATTCTTCCATTCCTCACACCATTTAGGAGTGCACACAAATTATTTTAAATCCCAACAATTGTAAAATAATGCACATTATCTGCTTAAGAAGCTGCAGGCATCTGTTTCAGTAAAATGTTTATGTTTATGTCACACAGCAGAATATGAATAGTTATTTTTCAGTCTTCGTTAAAGTTTTGGTAAAAACCTTAGCTGCTCAAAACCGAGAGGCCTTTATAACCAAAGGTATGAATGAGAACTGTAAAAATATATGTATTCCCTGTGTGTCCTTCTGCTTGGTTTACCAGAAGATAATTTTTTCCAGATACCAGCTTGCTATGGACTTTTTCATAGTTTAGACCTCAAAAGCATCTTATGTAATCTCAGCATTTCATTGCTCTTACAGGGAGATTGAATCATCTGAAAATTTAGTCCAAGGACTGATCTTCAAAAATTCAGGTGCTTCTTATCTAGAGCCACTTATCAGTCAATACTGAGAAATGTGTGCTTGATAAGGTTCAGGTGCTTGGAGGGAAAACTGCATGAATAGTATGTGAGTAGCAGCAATGGGAAAACTTGTGTTCCATTATTCATGTTGGATGCACATTGCCCCTGTCCTGAGAACCTCTCTCCTTTCTCTTCCCTGCAATGATAATTCAGTTACAACTCTCATGATACAGCTCTCACAAATTCAGTTTTGGGTTCTTGGATGTTTGGTTTTTGCAGACATATGGTAGTTGCTAGTGACCTTCCTTTGCATTCTCTTTGTCATCTTAGTCACAACTTCAGAACCCTGGCAAGTTTTGAGTGAGAGGGACCTGCAGTATCTATATAAAATCTGCAGTACAGCTTGACCTGGATTATATTGTTATTATTGTTTGTGCAAACACCCTTCCTCACTGCTAAATCCCTGCATTGACAATGTGAGCTGAAAAACATCTATGGATATAGAGCAGGAATCCTAAATTCCTCACGTTATTGCAATAATGGGGAGGGGTGAAGCAGGCAGAGATAGCACCTTTATTATTGAACCAAGGTGAAGCAGTCATGATGTTCTGTGTTGCTGTGTTCCTCTCAGGAACCTGTCAGCTGCTGGGGTGTCCCAGTGTCAGCATGAATTTGCATCTGCAGCCTCCTGGGAAATGCTGTGACCTGGTGAGGCCAGTGTGGCTCAATGGGGGCACTGAGGAAAGGGGTGGCAGAACCCCTCAAAAGCTTCTCTACATAGTCCTGCAACCCTGTCTGGTTTGCGGCTCAGAAACTGTTGCTTAGACTTGGGAATCAGAGGTATGAACACACTCATTGGTTCCTTACCCTTACTCACAAAGAGACCACTATTGCTGTGCCTGGAGCTCTTTCCACTCCCAAGCCCTATTTAAATTGCCAATTTTTAGATTATTTGAAGAGCAAGACACTATCACTATCACCTTACAAGTAATTACGCCTTGGACATGGTTAGAGATAACCTCAGTTATCAGTCACCTGGGTTGATAAGGGTCTGCAGTGAATGGTGAATTCTAAATACTCCTTTATTTCAAGTGGGCTTGGCTGGTTTTTGTTTATAAACCAACAGCAATAGTAAAGGGGTTTTGACATTTGCTATTACTATAGCATATGTTTCCAAGAACTTCTAAATTTGTGAAAACAACTTATTATGGTAAAATGTATTTCCTCCATGCAAATACAATTTAAGGGTACTCTTTAATTTCACGGAATTCTTCTCAAGTAATTTTTCCATTTAACTCTTATGATGTAATAATCTAAAAAAAAAAAAACCAAACCCACAAAAAACCCACTTACATTCAGCTCAGAGCAGGTTTAAAGCCTGAAAGATCAGATTCACATAATACCCATTAATTGATTCAATGAACTTTCAAGCTAGATGTCAGGGGTTTAAGGTTGGTTTATTCTATATGCCTAAATTTATGCACATTTTTAGTTATATTTTGTCACATAATTCATCATTGTCCATTACTACATTTTGCTTTTAGCCTAATTTATTTGCCCTACTTTTAACACTGAGTGTTACTTAGTGTGGAGGTGGTCTCATCCAGTCCTTACCAAACACCTTTTTCCTTCTGGGTCTAATTCTGCTTAGAGAGCAAGGTTAGATGATTTGGTTCAGGAAAGCTGTTGCAGACCAAAGAGGTATAAAAAGATTTGTTCAATTTCTGGTTGAATAGGATTTTAATTTTTATAGAATTTTGGAGTTGGCAGAGCCTTCTATATTGACAGGGTTTGAGGCTGCCATCATCTAGACAAACTAAGGTGCACAAGGCAGTAGGGCAAAGTTTGGCTGAAGGTTTGTGAACTCCTATTTCCCCTGGATGCATCATGACATCCCATTAGAAACTATAATTATGAGCCAGAATCTGGACTTCTTTTACATTACTATGAGACTTGTTCCTAAGTTATCCTCTTTACTCCTCTATATCCTCTTTATCTTCTCTACTTCCATGATATAGGAAGCACTATCCAACACAGGAAAAGGTGGCAGAGCTTAGTTTCCTCATGCAAACAACTAGATTCCTTAAACGTATTTATTACCAAAGGATTCAGACAGAAACCACTGAGACCCAAGGACCTTGGCACTCATCCTGCTTCTGAGTCCAGATACATCGAAAAAACCTGCCCTAAGGCAGACTCATCACTAGCCTTGTAGAACTTCATGATCATCCATCTGTGTGCTGCATTTTTTTTCTTAGGATAATCTGAGGATGCTGGCACAGATCTTCAGCTCCCTTTCCTTTTCTAGAAACATTCCTATTGATAGTGAAATAAAACACAAAGAAAATGAGACTGCAAATTCTCTCTTCTTCATCCTAAACGTGTTTATCTTTTTATTTTCTCCTATATGGCAATATCTCCCGGAGTAATTATACCTAAACAAATAAAAACAGAAAGTGTATGAATATTCTTCATACTATAATGAGTTTGGAAACGGGAAGTTTTTGCTATAAGTATCCTTATTCCAAACTTTCTTTCTTCTAAGTTCTTGTATATGCTGCTATACTATAGAAGCATTAAAGTAAATTTAGATAATAAGATATTAATATGATCCATTGATGGGTGAAACAGTAAGTTTAGATGTTCTTTTTAAGATTTTAATTTTTTTTCAACATTATGAAATCACTTTATGAAAAGACAATGAAGAATATTTGTAACAGGTAGTTCAGTAAGATAGACTAAAAGCTTCACATAATTTATATACATTTTACCTGGCAAAAAATATACATTGCGGGTCAATATTTTTTAATTGGTTTTTTGGAACTCAATCCTATGCATGTGCCATAGCTAGACTTAAATGTTAACTCAAATTAATATGCAGGATAGGCCTTATTTTTAGATCCAAAGCAACAAAATCCTGATAAACATAATTTCACTTTGAGTGCCATTGTAAGATTCTCCAGTCTCACAGGTAAAAAATAACAGCTTGAAAAGGCTCCACTTCATGCTATAGATATTGAATTATTATGAAAATCAAGTTCTTAAAATTCATCTTTAATTTTCCTTCCCTTTTTTTGGTAACAGAATTTTGTTTATTTTATGTCAAAACTGATTCTGGATTTCAATGCAGATCATTTGGCATTTGATAGTTTGGAAGTTCTTATGCTTTGTTTCTATAAAGATTGATATAGGAAGAGAAAATCCTACTCTTTCCTATACCCTACACATGTGAACTGATTATATAGTTGAACTCTATGGCCTATTTATCTTCCTGAAAGAAACAGAAATGACTTTGTCGCAAGCTACAAAATATATGCAGGACTGCACAGTGCTCAGTCCCTACTGCATTCTGAACAGTGATATATTTTAGCATCTAATATTTATGTTCATATCAACTTGTATTCTCATTTTTCATCTGCAGTGCCCTTGGTGATGGTAGAAATTAGTTTTATTACAGCTTCCTCTAAAGAACATCCATGCTTGGAGAAAAAAACAGGGATAGGAAAGTCATCCGGAGGCATGGGTTCCAAATTGATATGTCAGGGAGGTATATCCATGAATTTCCTGTTGACGTATAGTGATCCATAATGCTCTTTTGTATTATGGACTTAAAAATTACCTTCTTTTATGGCATGTCATTTAACTATACTTGTCTCTGTATTCAAACTCTGGTTTCAAGCCTAGGCTGGAACCATCAGTGCTGTGGAGCTCACTCTAGAAAAACAAATAGATAGCAGTCTTGACAAGCAAAGACTCCCCTTCCATCAGGCACGGGCATGGCTGTGGCTGCACAAGTCTCTGGGAAGTCTCATGGCAATATTTGTTCCTGTTCCATGGGGCGAGGCTGACACTGCCATCTGTCACTCACTGCCTTGCACAGGATTCATGTTTGTGCCTCTTCTCCCTTCTCCTCTCCACATGGCCTCCCTTCAGGCTGCTGCAGCCTAAATCTTATCAGTGAGCTGCTATTTCTCCTGTGTCTAGCCTGTGAGCCTGCATCTCTATAAAACCTCCAGCAGGCCCTTTTCTCCTCCCTGCTTCCACAAGAGATGCGTTTTGAGTAATTCAGGGTTCAGTAAGTGCCAGGAAACAGAAGATATAATAAAGCATCCTTCTAATGCCATATGAAGTTGTGGTAAAGGTGTAATGAAGGAAAGGAAAATGAAAGGGAAAGAATGTTCTACATTGCCAAATCCTCTACATTCAAACTGGCTAAAAAAACACCTAAATTCTTGAACAGCTGCAACATTTTTGTATCACTGGTCCTATTAATTTGACATTTGGTCAAGTTAGCAAAATCCATTAAATATATATGAAACTGTTTTGCAGTATAGTGAAAAAAATCTTGTCCTTTAGACCTCTTGTTGCAGAGAGAATGTTTTGGAGCTTGCTAAATATTCAATATGTGTTTCAAACTTCCAAAAGTTGGGTTTTTTTTCTGATAAGGAGCTAGTGAGTTTCAGTAGGGTCTCTATAGCTCTTTATAGGGAAGGAAAACAGACAGGCGGGCACCTCTAAAATCTAAAGCTACTTAGAGAAGGTGAAGAAGAGATAAAAAGAAATTCCAGGACTTCCAAAAAAATTAACAAAAATGCAAAATTGCAGTCAGCATGCCACTTATAGCACCATAAGAGTGAACGTAAACAGTGGCCATTTTCCATGGGAAAAAGATCTCATTTCCCCAGTGTCTCAGGGTCACCTCAGATTTAGTGTTTGGGGCTACAAGGCCAGCCAGAGTCCTAGCTGATGGCAGAGTTGGTTTGGGAGAAATCCATCGAATTTTGTTTATTTGGGAGACTTCACCCCACTGTCAGCCGCATGTGAGTGGATGTGAACATTGGCCATTTTCTACAGGAAAAACACCTCATTCCCCCAGTGTGAAAAAATCTGTGATATTCTGAATTTCAAAACGTAAAACCTGCACCACTTTTTCCTGTGGAGTTCAATGCCTTGCCTCTTTTCCTCTTATTCAGTCTCTACGTTTTTGGATACTAATACCTGCTTTTAGAAGAATTTTGCTACTCTCAAGTAATTTTCAAAAGCCTCTCATCACAGCATGCAACTCTCAACAAAAATCTTTAATCTACAGAATCCACAAATAATAAAAAACCAAAATAAACAAAACAAAATTTAAAAAAAAACCCAAAATAATTGTAATCCATAACCCTCTCCCGCCCCCCAAAGTAATTTGTACTAGATGAACAATGTCTTGTTTTGGGGGTTGTTTTTTTGGTTTATTTTTGTTTGTTTGGGTTTTTTTGTTTTGTTTTGTTTTTTTGGTTTGTTTTTGTTTTTGGTTTTTTGGGGGGTTTTTTTGGGTTTTTTTGGTTTTTTTTGTTGTTGCCTTCCCCACTCTACCACTCTCCCCATCCCAAGGGGTTTTTCAACCTGGATTATTTCAGTCCATGCCCTTAAAAGTTGCATTAATTCTGTGTGGAGGGGCAGTCTATGTGAGCTATAGAAGCAGGACCAAACTACAAAGGTGATAAAACTGAGGATATTTTAAGTCAGGTTTGCTGCTAAAGGACACTTCACATTGGAAGCTGCACACTAAATCTCCAGAGCCTTTGTTCAATCTATGTTTGAGGTTATTTCCTCTCCTTTTCCCTCAGCTATGCTGGATACATAAGGGTCACTTTGGAAGACAAAATTATTGGTATGTTTAATGTTACTGCTTTATTAGGGGAAAATTGGCACAAAACTCATGCATTTCAGTATATCAAAGGTAATTTGTTTGCCCCTTCCAGTGCTGATTAGTAGGAAAGTCCAGAGGTGACCCTGTCTGGTCTCCAGGACTGTATGGTTTATCACTGGGTCCTTCAGCTCTGTCTAGGCTTTCTAAATCACAGTACTCAGAGAGAACTCATGCAGGGTCTCTCAGTGGTATTTCTCACAAGCTGCATGCTTGCAAAACTACAGTAGAATTCCAAAGACCAAGCAGTAAGAAAAAACAAAAAAAAAAAAGCTATTTTTAGCAATTCTCTGTCAAGAACTGGGGAAGAGTTGCACTAAGGAAGAACCCACACAGCCAAGTGCTTGATGCAGTGCTTGAATAAGGCAGTGTTTTCTTTATTTTGGGGGAAAATTTCAGACTTGTGCTGTTAGGGTGTCTGGCAGAAGCTGTGTAAGGGCAAGAGAGTTCTCTGTTGGAACTGCTTGGGCTTGGGGTGCTGGTGAATATTTGAGGTACAGAGATAAATTAGAAATACTGCTGGGGGGCCAGTGAGTGTTCCAGGCAGTTGCATTCAGTAGAGGCAGGACATGACTGACTGCAGGCTTATCTTTCCGACTTCACAGTACACTGTGAAATACTTTATGTGTACTTCAGCTACACCTGTTTCTAAAAGGCCGAGGCAGGAAGGAGAATTGCAGTGCTTTGTGACTGCCATAGCTTCTCTTGCTACCCAGCTGCTGCTGGGAGGAGAAAAAGCTCTTGGGTGCTGCCTTGCCCTGCAGGCAGAGCCTCTGAGGAGGATGAGTTCAGCCAGGTGCCAGTGCAAAGGTCAGGCCTTGAAATTTCTGCACATCCATCCTGTCAGCAGCAGACCCTCCTTGTGCACTGCAGATGGTTCAGCTGTAAGCCCACTGGGAAGACTGGAGGGAAAGATGCTCTATTCTGCAAAGGTGTGCTGGAGTGTAGCCTACAAGCCAGATTTAAAAACATGAACTGTAGTGGTTTAGGGCATGGCCCTCAGCAAAATGAAAATGAGATTTTCAGGAGAGAGCTGTGATACCATGCATTATATCTCTGATGGAAGAAAATGATGGTCCAGGGGACACACCAACAACCTTCATCATTATGCATTTCCTAGTTTTTTCAGATTGTATTTTTGCATAGTTAGGCTAATTAATTGTATTCTCTAAATTCAGACAGACAAATTCTTGCTTAATAAGAAATCGTGTTGAGGAGGAGTTTAGGTTGTGGTTATTATACTTGTGTTTACGGAATGTATTCTGAAATAACCAATCTAAATTAAAAACAGAAGACCTTGTATAGGAAGGGAACAAAAAGAGAAAGGAGTAGAATGAAGATTGGGAATAAAAATGAAAAGGAAGATGAACAGATAAAGCAGTCACTAGAAGGCAGCAAGTGTCATAGAACTTTGGAGACATGCAGCAAGGCAGAAGCAGAAGAAAGAGGTGTGGAAAGAATAATGAACAGGGAAGGTATGGGAAAACAAATATTGTCCATAGTACATGAGAAGAAGTAATCTAAGTCTAATATAAAATAAGGCCTAGAAGAAAGCCAGATATCTAAGTGTATCAAAGTCATAACAGAATCATAAGAGAAACAGAATATTGAAGAGAGATGCAGAAAGCAAGAGAATAAACAAACTATACAAACACTATAGGGATTTGAAAGATATGTTATGTCTTCTTCCTTATTAAGCCTCATCATTAACAGGAATACTGTTCAATCTTATTTATAGCATCAATATATGGCTGCAATAAAATCTTCTCCAATATTGTATCAGCAGCAGCAGCTGCAAGAAAATTTGAAATCTTCAGCAAAATAGTGCAAGATAAAGCTACAATCAGACATTCCTTTCTCTCATTTCCAATGATGCTGATCATTTGGACTTCAGCAGATCAGTTCTCCTCTGCTGAGTAGTTTTTTTAGGCTCTCCAGCACCTTCATTGGAAAAATGTGCTGAGCAGGCATTCAGAGTAACAAGAAGCCTATTAATGATTGTTTGTAATGATTGTTTAGGAGGAGAAGAGGAAAGCAGAAAGCTAGGGAACCCACATTTTTTAATCAATGCTAAAAATAATCAGGTTAATACCATAAATTTAAAAATAATCATGAAAAGGGTCTGGCTAATAACACAAAGAGGAAAGGATAGAATGGGGGAGGGTAGGTGGAAACACTTCAAATAATGGGAATAAGGTATGAATGCAGAGAATAGATACCACATGTAAATGAACCTTTTCGAGTAAGATAAATACTGCCATACACTAATGTCAGTTTGGACAGTAATAGTGATTAGTGTGAGTTGATAATTGACAAGTAACTACAGCCAGAGCAGTACAAAAGTCCTATGACACTATTACTTAATTCAATTAGCTCAAATTACAGAGGTGTCGCTGAATAAGCAATATTATGAACTGTGACTCACATAAGCATTTCGCTCTGGGAAGGTAATTCAGAATCTACTAACTAGAAGCTAATAGCCAGCAGGAGAACATGCACAATTTATGACTTTCATTTAAACAGGACTGCTTAACACCAAATAGCTACTTTAAAAATGAGAGTACTTAAGTCTGTTTTAACACCTTTCTCAGCACTAGAGAAAAATCTGTGTTAAATCAAAACCACCTTTACAACCTGTAAAACTCTCATGTTTTGCTACTAATATTAGCAAAAATAGATGCAGCTTCATCAACTGTCAGCTGACATCTTTCTGTCAGAAAGGTGCCATTTGCATTACTTCAAACATCACCTAAACTGTGGATTGAAAGAGGTACTAAAAATATTTCTGAGTACACATTGTTTCATCTGACGTTGGCTACCAGGTTCAGCTTTCCTACCACATTGATCCAGGTGGTGTTTCTACTGACTTTGATATCTATTACCTCAAAAAGAGTCAGGTCAGTTGAATCTAAAGGTGAAAATATTAATGTAGCAGTGAGAGCTTCCTCTGAAAACTTTTCTTCAAAACTTTCTCCAGAAGAAAAAAAATCCCTCAATATTTAAAATTGCCACCTTGCATTCACCAACTATACAAAGCACATTTCTTAAAGCATCATAAATTTTTCTCACCACCACATCAACTTTCATGTGTATCCATCTGAGAAAGTAATTATTTCTGTGGTCATCAAGGAATATGAGACCACTTTATTTGCTCTTCAGATTGTCACCTCCACCTCACCAGGACTTGGGGGAGCTTGGATAGGGGCAGGCAGACTGTTGCTGCTTTGTGAGGTTTTCTGCTTCCAGCCCCCTTCTCATGGATTATTTCCTAAGTTTTCTCTCACCATGGTTTGTGCATGCCACGTGTGAGAAGATATTTTTTGGTTTAATATTGATATAAACTGAGCTTTGAGCTTTCACAAACAGATGTGTGGAGCCATGCACAATGCTAAGAGAGAATCAGATTGTCCTCAGAATATCTGTCAGATGTGGCATGCCCCAGGGCACACCATCCCATTGATCCCATTAATTGACAGTACAGCCTGCTGTGTACTTCAGTAAGTCCAAGTAGATGGCATTAGAGCACGCAGTATTTCTTGCAACTAATTTTCTCTTTGCTTTCCACTCATTCTTGTGCTTAAAAATGTAATCCCTGCTTTGAATACACACCCAAAGTGATGATAACATAATCTTCTTGTTTTCAAGTATGAAAGACCAATATTGTTAAACAAACAAAAAAACCCCCACAAAATTCTCTTATGTCACAGGTGTGCTTCTTCTCATCTCATGACTTCTGCACAAAGTCTCTCTCTTATAACAGTTACAGCTGATGTGGCATTATCTCATTTTGAAATACTTGCTCAGAAAGTATTTTCTTTCTGCCACACTGACAGCTTAGCAAAACAAAAACAAAAACCCCCCAAAAAAGAAAAAAAAAAAAAAAAACAAAAAAAAAACTGAACAAAACCAAAACAAACAAACAAAAACAACAACAAAAACTGGTTAAAACAGCCTGGAAGTTTTTAGTGGAATAAAGCACAAGATGTAGATTTTCTAAGTTGAGAAAAAATTTCCAGAGCTGAGCATCTAAACATATGTCATGATTCAGGCCTAAACTACTGATAATTTCCGTTTTTAAATAATCACAAAAATTGATTTTGAGACCTGTGTATTAATGGCTATTCTTAGGTTTCTTTACTCAGCTGGTATCTGGAATATTTGGACACCTGAGGAAAGACTTGTTTTTTGCACTTTCAAGTCCCTCAGGTGCCTAAATTTGCTTCTCAGCATTGTCTCAACAATCCTGAACAGATTCTGACTCACAGCATCAAGGGTGTATGCAAACAAGTTGGTGTTCAGACACCAACTAAGGTCTTTCCTTAGTCCCTGTGGAGCTCATTCCAGTAGGAAGGGCCCAAGACTGCCTGCTGGTTTGATTGACTTAGGCTACTGAGCTGAGACTGGAATTAGGGATTGCCATCAGGGAGATTGAGATCCTGGTCCAATGTATCCACTGCACAAGGATTTTAAACACCCATGTGTCACCTTCCAGGGTACTGACCTTGATGTTAAAATGCTCTAAAAAGGTGTCAGTAAGATTGCTGGGAAAACTGTGCTGCTGTGTAAAGGAGGCAGAGACTCTGCAGAGTGAGTTCTGCTCACAGCCTGGTTTTGCTAACCTGGAAGGGGAGAGAACCAGAATACATGCTGCTGTGATCTACTGCTCCAGTGGCTCAAAAAACTCAGAGGAGTTCATGTATTTTTCAGTGTTGACTACCCTTGTTTTGCAGGTGATGAATTACAGACCCTTTAGCAGCTTATGACACTCTCTCTAATTGTGTTTTCTCAAATTAGCTCAGAGCTCTGAGAAACTGGCATGCAGTGAGACAACCCAGTGGGAGTATGGGATTTTCCTGCCCTTGCATAGTGTATAAATAAAGGCTTTTTTTTTACAATCCTTATAAGCAGATAGCCAGCTCCTTGCCTAAAGCTGGTCGGAATAGATCCAGTCACTTCAGCGAGACTGTGCATGTTCACATCAGCCGAGAATCTGGCCTGAAGTATTACTAAATTACATATTTCAGCTCTATAAATAGCCCTTCCCTGCTGAGATGATGTGCCTGATTCATGGGGTCTGTTTTGCTACATAGGGCAGTTGATGGGCAGGATAACCAGTAGTCAGATCATTAAAACACAATTAGACAGAAGGAAGCCAGAAATTCAGCCACGATCCTCCCTCTCCATTTTGTGCCCCAGCATACGCTGGCAATTCCTGCGGACAGCTGGAGATACACAAGGATGTTACCTCCTAGCTGCCATGCCATACCTTCTCCAAGGAGAGGAGCAGCTGAAAAGCAGATTGCCTTTCTGAAAATGGGACATCCTGTCAGCAGGGAAAAGCAAACCAAACAAAAGGTTTATGTGAAAATAATGCAGTCATCCTCCAGCAAGAGGTATATTCAGACCAATTAATTCTTTTAGATGACTGGTCCAAATAAAAGTAAGCAAGATGTGAAACGGCAGGATATATGTGGATATTTATGGACTTCTGTTTATTCCTAAACCAAGGCTTTTCTTGTAGGCAGTGATTGTTTCTACTGTTCACAGTAGAAACACTGGAGTTTCTATTTGAAAAGAAGTTAAAGCATACCAGAATAATTTCCCCAAGTGGTATTTCCCAAAACTATGCAATGGCAACATCACTTTCCTAGATAGTGAACTGTCTTGGCCAAGCCTTCTTTTTTATAGATGGAATTAAAATTGTTTTCTTTAATATATGTGACTATCCAAATTTAATGTCTCCAGTTCTTTCATCTCCAGTTTGGGCTAGAGGTGTTTCTGCACCTTTACAAACCTGCTTTCCCTTTTTACTAACTTGGGTAAGCAAGCTGCCTTTTTCACCTCACTGTTTGTGCTGTTTTCCAAATCACCTATGAGTTTTTATCTAGCATAACTTGCTTTTCTTCAAGAAAATTGTGCTAAAAAATACGATGCATTGGCTGAGAGACTTTTGCTCTTCTGTCAGTAGAGTTTTCCTGTTGACTTTAATAGGGCTAGGGCTGGACACATCAGGATTAGGTTTCTCCTGCACTTCCTTTGTTTTTCCTCTGCCTTTTTTTTCTCATGTCTATAAAGCCTTAAACAAGAAGGAATCAGTTTTAAGAAAATGTAACACACTTCAGGCCCTTCATCGTGGTTAATATTTTCTTGTGCTGTTTTGCCTTGCAATACATTATTATGGGTAGTTGGCAAAATTTTGTCATCTTGCCTTCCAGATAGGTAAGGTTTCAATTTTTGCAGTCAGATGGTGGCAAGCACTGGCAAAAGTACTGGAGAATTATGTAAACTGAACTTACCAAGGTCTGAAAATTCCTCTCTGTAGTAATGCTTAGCACTTATACAGTGTCTATATGCAATATGTCTATACTGTAAGAATGCAAACATCCATTAATTAATCTTCACACCTTATAGGTAACCTGGAGCTACCATTCTTATTTTACATGTGAGATAATAATTTAATATCCAATCTCATATTAGCTACGGGCTCTTTGCATTACTCTCAGGGAAAAGCTAAAGATTCAGGATTTTTTTTTTTTAAATTCACACTACCTGCTTTCAAAGTTGTCAAACCCCCTGTCACTTCTTCTCACCTTATCGCAAGCTATAAATATGGTCTTTAAATGTTTAGCTATTTTTGGAAATTTGCTATTTCTTCTTACAAAATAAGAAGTATGAAATTGCATATGTTACTTAAAGAAAGTGTAAGAGCTTCAGCTCCTAGAAGATATGTAAGTCTGTGAAAAATGTTACTTTTAATTTTTAATTTAGAAAATGCATAATGACCCACTTTTAAATACAGCTACATGCAGTTAGTTGATCACTTAACCCTTCCGTTATATGTTTTTTGGCAACAACCAGAATTTCCCAAATATTTCCCAAATATTCCTTTTCTTTGTAATAATTAAAAACTTTAATTAAAATTAGTTTCAAAGCTATTCTAGATAAAGTTTCCCAATCTTACTACCAGTTAATCTATGATTAACTGGTTTTATATAACTTTCCTGTTCATTTATCAATTAAAGTGCCCAAAGTCTTCAAGTAGCTCTTCAGAATGCCAGGAGCCTTCTTAATATCAATCAACATTGCATATTGCTTTAAGACTGAAATTTTAGTGCTTCTTTAGACATTTCTACGTTCGTGTTTTGTGGTGATAAGATGGCACCTATTAGTGTGATGAAGAGGAAAGCAGAGTAAGAATAATTAATAATATAATTATTGTCAATGGACTCTCAGTCTGAGGAGGAGGGTGTAGCAGGGGTAGTCATCTCTAATGTGAGCTCTTTCTTTTTCAAATGGACAAGACCAGTGTTTTAAGTGGTACCCCGGACATCATGCAAGAGTAATCTAACTCTCAGATTACTTAGAGGGCTCAGGTTTTCAGAAGTGATTTCTCAGTTAGGGAGGCTGCTCAGAGAGCAGGACCGATTAATGGATTCTGTTGATGAAGGCTGCTTTCATTGTTATACACTGATTCAGACACCTCATGTGTGAAGGGCAGGGATAGTTATCCAAATACCACACTGTCCCATCTGTCCTGTCTGTTCTGCATCCTACCCAAGAACCTGCTTTCAGTTTTTTCACCAAGCTGTGGCGTGTTGTTGTCAAAGTCATCATTTTCCTGTTACCCAAAATTTATCATTTATCATATTTTAGGATCTGGTACTTAATTTTGTATATACTTGTGTATCAAGCTGGGTTTTTTTCCTCTTTTTTATTTCTTGGCATCCATCAGACCATGGTGGTTACAGTTAGCTGTGTATTCCTTATGATGCTGCTACCAGTGGCAGAGATGACCTGACACACTGTTTTCCTCCTTCTCATCCCAACAGGTGATGAGTTTGTCTCCCATTTTAGTGGCTGCTATTTGCCTCATGGTGTTTGGCATTTGCCTTGCAATCTCCAAATGAGCCAATGAGGTCTTCTTTGTTGCCCAGCCACTTCTGATAAAGCAAGCATGTTTTTTGTGGGTGGCAATGGCAGGTAAAATTGCTGTCTTTGTCCTGTGAATGCTTCACTGACCCAAATGACAGCCTCTCCATACACCCTTCTGTGTTGTGGTTGCTGAGTGATGCAGGAGCTGTCAGGAGGAATTCTGGGCAGAAATGAGACAGACATTTCTAATAAGTCCTACAGTTTGAAAATTTCATATTAGTTTTATACTTCAGTTTGTGTTGCCATGGTCGCATACACTCATGATGTATTTAATGTTACCTTCATCTTAAATTGGTCCTTGCCAAAGGCAGCATAGAAATACATATGGTTCAAATTTTGCATGGTTAGTGGTCTTCATGTCCTAAATATTTATAAGCATTTCAAAGGAATGGTTGAATTTAAGAAGAGTTGCCTAAAACTTTTTCATAAAGCTTTTATATTATTGACTGTTTTAGCACTGACTCTTGTGAGTACAATGCCACTCAAGATTATGCAATTTTTTAGAAAATGTCACAGTTCAAGACAAACCCAGTCACTGTTCAGTGCTGCTGGGCTGCTACAGGTCAAGAAGTCTTTAAAGCCAAGGTCAAATGCACAGCTTAAGTAAAGGAAAGTGACTTTAGTTGTGGTTGAAGCCCAAGACCAGCTTTCTTGTAGGAGGCCGGGCTGTGATCTGAGACCTGCTAATGCAGTTCCACTGAGAGGTAAAATAAGTGATACTCAGATGTGTAAAATGCAATTGAGATTAGTTGTAAATGAGACTTTACTATCGTGGAAGGTCAGAGGCTGAATACATAGGCTGGGTGGTGAACTCAGGTACTTGGGCACCTTCCTTCAAAGAAACAATTTGGTGCATGCATTCTGTACATAGCGTCCAATTATTGATGCCTAAATATATGAAATTCAATTGTCCTTGAGTACCTGATTCATCCCTAGCACAAAGCCAGGTCTGACAGGATACATGGAAAGGGAAAACATTGCAGTGGGAAGGGAAAGATGGTGGAGCCATTAAGTCAGTTTCTGCAGATGTATGAAACACTGAGGTGAACAGCATATTTTGTAAAAGGCTGTCTATCCTAAAGTTTTCATATGCCTTGACTGGATTCTTGGCTGAGCCTGTGTGGAATAATTTTTTTAATTATTGCTTAAAAACATGTACAACATGATAAAAAATATGTGGAGAAGAGAAGAAAAAAAACCTATTTGTTTTCTTCTCTCTGTCCACGGCCCCCTGTTAAAAATATTAAATTAATGCAGTACAGACTTTTTACTGCCTGAAAAAAAGTCAACTGGGAATTCCCTTCAGTAAAGTTTTAGTGATGAAATGTACTATTGGAAAAACAAATATTTTAACATCAGAAAACCATGTATGCATTATTTAAATGTGAAAAAGACTTAATTTGATGTGTAAGTTACTACCACCTGGAACCACAGCATAATTTTTTAGAAATAAGATCTATTAATAAAATTGCTAAATATCTTTAAAATCTGATCATTTGCTTAGAAATTGAATATGGCTCTAGAATTTTCTGCTAACAATTTAGAAGCCATATTGTTCATGCATGGTATAGAATTGTTCAGAGAAGAGTTTTTAATGCATCTTGCTTGCATGAAGAGAGAAGCACTTTTCCCACATAGTCTTCTGAAATCAATTTCACGTTTCTAAAACAAACTGATGTGCTTTTTATTCCCAGAGAATACACAGACACTAAAAATTCAACAATGTCTTTTCTGGCAAGGCAGGAGCATTATAGTCAGAACAAGAGTTTAAAACCTTCAACCTATAGCTTTCAACCTGCAACTTAACAGCTTCCTTTTGGAGCAAGACTTGGGTATTTGATTCCCTCCCAGTGACCCTAGGAGTTGAAAGGTTAGCTCTGCTTCCTTTGTGTGATATCAGATCCGTGTCAGACTTCAAATCAAGCTTCACAACCAGTACAGCCAAAAAGGCTTTTCATCACAACTCTGGAGAGAAAAAGAGTGCTCCAATGAGATCAAAACTTTAAAAAGCCTCCCTGTGTGGTCTGGGCATGGAAGCCAAGCAATCCTGGCCAGATCTCCAGCATCACAATCCATTATTCCCAGCAAATGGTTTCCTGCTGACAAGATGCTCCTTTGCTTCTCTGTGTGTTGTAAACAATTGCTAGTTAATATGGAGATTAATGACTGCCTCTTTATTTTTGGGCACCCATGGGCATGAAAGACCAACTACATACTTGCAGAAGATATTCTCATTAATGTCACCTTAGTATTATTGATCATTCTGACATCAGTCTTCTGTAACCTTTGATCCCACATGCCTGGGGTATATCAGGTTGATAAATCTAAATTGAACGCACCACCAGCACAGTCTTATTTTTCCAGGTAAGATTTTTTTAATCTTGTGAGTGAAAAATTCTTCATCCTCCCTAGCTTTCTGCAATACTGGGTCCCAAGAGTCTTGCTTCCACAAATGCAGTAGATTCACATATTCAAACATAACCTGAGCACTGCTAACAATGACTAAGTATTGGAAATAATTAAAAATTTCTCATGCACTACTGGAATAATTACCTTTTATTTCCATGGAAACTTTTTGATGAATAGTAATTGAGATTGGCTGGCCGACAGAGACAGCAAGCAGTCTGTTACTGCAGTACATCAGCAGTCTTACTCATGACACTTGCATGCATTATTTAAGTATTTGCAGTAGAATTACTTTGCAAGAATGTAATCTGAGGCTGATGAGTATAGCAAGCTTGGGTGACTGTAGACGACAGTATTTTCCAAGGTTAACTGTGTTAAGCTTATAGTTCACCCAGTTACTTTTTGGTTATTCAACATGGACTTTGTTTAAGAAAGAAGAAATACTTAAAACCAGGTAGTCCAGTCCCTGTTTGCTTGCAGAAAGAGAGAATGATCTGCAAGGAAAAAAAATTGTGGCCTCATAAAATGGTCCATTTACATGAACTGTACACGTTCCCTAGTTTATGTATTCTGTGAAAACTCAACAGCTGGCAGTGGCACTGTGGCTACAGAGGGACTCTTAAGTTTCATATCTCTGAAAAATTTTAAATCCAAAAATTTGACTTGTGTCCTATAATTTACATTAGACTTTCCTATTATGTTTATTGTAGGGATGTGATCTTGTCCCTTTGCTCAGCCCTAGTGAGGCACATCTGCAGTGCTGTGCCTGGTTCTGGGCTCCTCAGCACAGAAGAAACATGGAGTCCCTGGAGCAAGTCCTGTGGAGGGTGACAGATGAGGGGGCTGTAGCATTTTTCCTATGAGGACAGGCTGAGGAAGCTGTTCAGCCTGAAGAAGTGGTGACTCAGAGGGGACCTTACCAATGCCTATGTAAAATGTAATGTAAAAATGCAAATGCATATTGCTCATAACACATAAGTTTTATGATCTTGTAAACAGTAACTAAAAAGTCAAAGAACAAACAACCTATTGGACAATCCCTTCTTCTGACTGATAAAAATTTTAACATACAGAAAACGTTCTTTACTTGACACTTTGTTCGGACTGGATTTAGTATTATTCTGCTGTGGACATGTGCTGTTGCACCTGGAGAGTGTCCACATCCCATCCTCAGGATGTGTAAAACTCACAACAGGAGCAAAGCTCTGCTGTAGGGACCGCTCCTTTCTTAATAAGCATCTGACTTAATGAAGAGCAGGCAGGATTTTATGGAATACTCAATTAGTAACGAAGAAACATTTTGAAAAGGCATCTACATCACAGGCTGGATCATTTTTACTTTGGTTTCCTCAAAACTCTGAATCTCTGGATGACCCCATTCTGCTTTTGATCTGCTCCTCTGCCTCCCCAGTGTGATGTCTCTGCTTCCTCAGAAGCAGGTCCCTGGTTGTACACAACTACACAAAATGTGACAACATGAACCACTTGGAGAATTCCCCAACAGTGAAATCTGCCTCAAACACCTCCTTCCTCCTGCGTAGCTTTAGGGAAGTTACGATGCCCCAGGGTAGCTATGCAAGCATACAGAAAGGTTCTAGTTATGGAACGAATTAACAATTATATATATATGTGTGTATTTCCTTTTTATAGCCACTGCTGTTTGGATGACTGCCTGTTTGTGTATTGTATCCTTGCAGAAAGGAGGAAAAAAAATTAAGGAAGGGAAAGGAGAATGAGTGGCTCAAGGGTCCTTTGTATTGCACTACTAGTAAAGTAATGCCATTAAGTGATGGGTTCTCCAGCAGTCCCTCAATATTCACTACAGTAGAGATTGCACTGTTTGTACATTCTTAATTAATTCCTTAGCCTTTTCTAACTTGTAAATTCTTATTGTTGATTTTGAATTCAAAGTATACCTATAGTCAGAATACTGGATATTGTGCTATTATTTAATCCTTTTTGCTACATAGAATTCATCTGCTTGAAACATGTTTTTTATATTTTTCTAGATGCAAAATGAATATAAGTATGGTAAATCAATATAGGCATAATAAATGCCTTTGTTCTGGGCATAAGAGAGCTAACTGAAGGACTACAGTCCCTTTTCAAAGAAGTCTTTGGGGTTTTAAAATTAGTTTTCCTTTTTTTCCTCTATTTTTTAAACTAAAATTACTTTTGAAGATCTAGACAAAAAATCTACTTTAAAAGCCAGTTTGTATGCTTTCCTAATAGTTATGTAATAATAAAAAAAAATAGAAAATAAGTTAGCCCAAATTGGATCCACTTTTGCAATACATAACCAGTAGTAAGCATCTCCTCAAAGATCATAGGCTTCAGTTCATGCCACATATTGTACAACTCAAAGGTCTGTAAGGACCCAAAGAGATTTAATCTGTAAACCTATTCAACAACCTGACATATTTTTCCTCCAATTAATTTTCTCATTAAATAATCAAGGGAGACTCATGATTTTCAGTGTTGATACACGATTGAGTAAAACTGTACACTGTTTTCAAAATACACAAGTTTAAAAAAAAATTCAAAATAAGCAACCTGGCTGGGAGGTATAATGTAATATACTATAATTTGATTAAGAAGATATTTTAACCTTTTCCTTTCACTCTTTCCACTTTCACTTGATTTTTTTTCTTTGTATTATTTTATTTTCAAATATGAAAATTGGTCCTCTTGATGACCAAAGACTTTTAAAAAAATTGTTTGCATACCTTCAAATAGATTTTGAGTGAGGGAGAAAATTGTGGCTGTATCCTATCACCTCTCACCTGAGCCATTCTGTCCCTCAGCAGTTGTGATTTTCTGAATGAATTTTTAAGTGACTTATTTGCAGTAGTTGCACAGTGACAGCAATATTACCTCTTCCTGAACAGAAAAGAGCCTCCACTGAGCTTCTCCTTGCCTTCTCACCTCTGCAAAGCAGAGACAGTTCACAAGTAAAATCCATCAGCATATTTTATCAGAGGAAGTGAAGGACACTAGCCTTGTATGTTTCATATTAGGGAAGAAAAGGAGCTCTCTGATTTCTGCCTCAGTCTTCAGGCTTTATATGTGAGCTGTACCTTTTTTAAATCCCCTGAGCCTTCATCACTCTGATGCTGTAGAATGCAGAGAGGAAATTTAGTTTTATTTTTAAAGATTATGTTATTAATGCTTAATTGGAAGAGCAAAGTGTAAAGAAACACGTCTAAACACCTTATAGAACTACAGAATCATAGAATCAATTGGGTTGGAAGAAATTTTAAAAACTGGTTTCAAGGCCCTGCCACAGGCAGGGACACCTTTCACTAGAGCAGGCTCCTCAAAGCCCATCCAAGCTCAACCTGGCCTTGAACATTTCCAAAGAATGGAAATCCACAATGACTCTGGAAAGCCTCTTCCAGTGTCTCACCACATTCATAGTAAAGAATTTCTTCCTAATAGCTAACCTAAATCTACCCTCTTTTAGTTTGAACCCATCACTTTTTGTAGGATGTTTTGTCTGTGATGAAGGAAAAGTATGGGCAGTAGAGTGTCTACTGGAAGGTTTAAGGGCATTTTTTTTTAAAAAAAAATATTTTGTGGGGGCTATTTGTATGTAATTTACTATATATTGATTTCAGATAAAGATCAAGATATAATGACTCATAATTTTACAGCCTGCCAGAAGCAGAAGAAGAGCTTCATGTTCTTGAAATAGTTGTGTTGCTAAGGATATATTGTATGGTTCGAATCCAGCTGAGTGATGATCAAGGAAGTAAAAACCTGTTATCCATCAGAGAGGAATCCCTTGCCAGCCAGAGGCAGAAATCATAATTCACAAAGTTTTCCATCTGACAATTTAGTTTTTGGGATCTAAATAGGCACAAAACAAATTAATAAGTTGTTGGTGTTCACTCTCTATGAAGAGCCAACTTGGATTCAAATTCTTTGAACATTTTCCTATGTCCAGCAATAAGATCTATTGTGCTGATTCCTAAACCAGTTAAACTTGCTCCTGCGTCTGATGCTTTATGACCATGTATCTTTCGTAGTCCCTTACTGTGACAGCTGGCTGTGAATGCCAAACTTCCTGTTTATTAGGTAGACCTAAGGAATTTTTAAATAAGAAGCACCATTTATTTTAGCCTTAGCTCAAGTAAAGGCTTTCCCCCTTTCTTGAACTTTAGGTTCTGTTGACGAAGAGTAAGAAAAGACAAGGGGTTTTTGGTCGCAAACCTATACCTCACCGGCTCTAAAGCTGCACCAAGCACTGAGTGTCTCTGCAACAAGTTGTGTTTTGCATGTATAATTACTGTGACTTTACTGAATCAAATGTGTATGTAGCTTTGAAAAGAAGCTGCTTCTGGCTAGTTTAGTTAATTCTTTCTCAAAGTGCAAGCAGATTGTGGAGTTATATTCTCCAGATCATCCCAGATATTTTTTTGTTTCTCCGTGCCACTGTGGCTGATCAGGCAATGATAACTTATGACAATGATAAAAGAGTTAAAGATTATCTCTATTTTAGACCATGGGATTTTTCTGTTCTCCTGAATGAACTTGCCAAAGATGGATAGTCCCCTTTTACTTGTGTGTGCCTATGGCACTAATCCTTTGAAGTAAGCGGACTTCCATCAAGGATAAGTTCAGTCCTGCTTGTTTCCTTCCCTGTGTGAACGCGTCTGTATGAGAGAATATTTATTTATAAGTATGCTTGTATCTGTAATAAAAACACTTGTTTAAATGAGAGGAAGGGGAATGAGTGACAGTAGGTGTTCAGCCCATGGGGTGAGTGACCAGACAAAGGCAAGCAGCTCAGCAGCCCCGCTGAGCCGGCGCCTGCGGAGCGCGTGCTGCCAGGCAGTGCTGCCTGCCGCTGCTTGCTGGGGGCCACTGATCCATTGGATGAACCAGGCTCGAATCAAAGACCAGGAGACAAGCCATGTCCTTTCCCTTTCCACTGCTTTGCTATCCATTAACCCCCACACACTTTCCTCTAACAAAAATGCAGACAAACACACACACACAACCATCTGTCTGTCTCGCTGTGTTTCATTGTCAAGATGACTGATGAGGGGAAGAAACCTTTTCCAAGATGTTCCGTGATAACATATAAGACACTAAAATAGGCTCAATGTATGTATTTCAGGATTTACTTTTTCTGTAGTAGCTGTCATGAAACACACTAACAAAGAAATAGGCAGGTACCTCTTTAGCAGCAATGCTAACTGTGAGTGACTTTTAGTGCAAGAACATTATGGAACTTGAAGTAGAAAATGCTGCTTCAAAGGAAGATAATGGTGATGGATTATGACGTATTAGCTACATAACACTTTGAAGACAGATTTAAGTGAGTTTGGGCCCATATATTGGCCCCTATTTGCTAAATGATAAAGAATATGTAATGCTCATACTTAATATACTTTCCAGCCATGCATCTGAAAGTGTTGAAAAAGGAAATCATTGTCTAAATTGTCTAATGATATCTCTGCTTAAGTTTTGAACCGCATGGCACTGCTGGTGGGGAATACTAACTTTAGTGCTGTGTAGTAGAAAGAATGCATAAATCCAATGCAGTTGCCTGTTACCTAAAATTTTCAGAGGTGTTTGAACATGGAAGTGTCTTTTAAAATCAATTTTAAATGTTGATGGATTTTTTTTTTTTTTTTGGGTCAATATTATCAGAACTATGACAAATACATCACTAACATTAAACACAGGAGTGAAGATAAAGAATTTGATTTTTCTGTAACCATGTCAATTAGAGTGGACTGTGCTGCAGGGGTGCTATTTATACCTGTTTCAAAAAAAACCCACTGTAGTGGATTTTTGAAAATTTTACTCATAGGACAGAAATTTGGCACATCTAAGGGCAGGATAAGATTGCGTTGACTGCTTACATTGTAATCTTGTGACGGAGAACAATGAAAAACAGTACAGATGAGCTGTTAAATTAAGGTAATGATTATTTAGAATATGCTATGCTGGTTTTTGTTGCTTGGATTTCACACGACACAAATCTGGTGAAGGTCAGGGTAAGAGGCAATAACTTTTCTCCAGTGTTTTGTCACATTCAGCCTGTGACTCAAAGCCAGACTGCTCTTTATATAGACCTTATACAGAAATCCCAGGCTGAAATTGTGAGCATGGGAAAGGGATTTGCATCTGTGCTTCTGCTCCGCAGTGCTCAACCTTTCCTGGAGAAAAAGGGAGAAGAAACCTTAAGTTATCAGCAGAAATGCGAGTGCTGTCTAACATATGGTTCTGTGGGAGACAGTCCCTTAGTAGCAATCCAGATTTCAAAAATGATATTGCTTCTGGCAAGAAGTTTAAAAACTGTACTCTAGTGTCTCTAGGTTACTGTAACACTGGCTTTGGCCATGATTTTCAAGGGTTTTGAAGGACTTTTTAAGCTGTATCAGGATCCCAAAAAGGGGGAAAAATAGTTCATAACCTTCAAACTAAGCCAATTGCATAAATTCCAAGATTTCCTTCAGCTTGGAAGAGTGTAATCATAGGGAATCTATTCAGGGCAGTTGCTGTCTTCAGTCTCAGGGATTTCCTGACTAGAGAGAGAGATCTTTGCCTTCCATGGCAAAGTGCTTTCAAGTAGTTGAATGACAATTACAGGAAATTATTGTGTTGGCAAACATCTACAGTTTTCAGAAAGTTTGAATCAGTGACTGAATGGATAGGAGGATATATCTTAAGAGAAATGGAAGTTATATTTCACTTGCTTAATTATACTGCTTATCTTCCTTGAAACATTTCCCAGCAATGTATAATTTGCAATGTCCAGTAGAAAGTAAACTTGATCCAGGGAATAATAATTGTATCTGCTTTAATCAAATGTTAAATACTGCTGTAGCATGCCATATGAAGGAGCTCAGTGTGCCCACTCCCAGCATAGAGTAGTCCAAATTTTCTGACATTGGAAACACTGCAAATGATCTGTCTTCTCATATTTCCTGCATCACAAAGAACAGAAAAGAAATTTTACGTTGCTCTGCAAAGTGTTTGCATCCACTTCTAGCAGCACTGCTAGGGAAGGCCAAGTCACTTCAGGCTGTTTTCTTAATTTGCACTGGAATAGCAGGATATATTTTCATTTTTGAGATACTTTATTTAATTATTATTTGGATAATGAATTGACTTAACCCAATCACTAATAATGAGTTCCAGTGCATGTAAGTCATACTTGCGCTGAAAAAAAGACCATGAAACGCAATAGCTCTCTAGTTTTGAGAGCTGAAAATGGATTGATTTCTTTGTCCAGTGGCCTTTTGGCCTCTTACTTTTTTCTTCCTGGAGAACACTTGTTGGCTGGGGCAGCTGGGATGCAGAAGCTGGTGTGCAATAGCTTGGGAGGGAAAGGAGGACCCTCCCCCTCTCTGAGGTTCAGCCTGTGGTTAGTTGAGGAGCATAAATCCCCTACCTACTGCAGCCCCACAACTTCTCCAAAATTAGAGGCAATAATGCTTTTCTATACTGACTGGAAAACAACAAATCCATATTTCATTACCAAGGAGCGCTTAAGAGCTTGCTTCATGCAGTTAGGGAGGCACATCTGCATGCAGGGGGGATATTCTCCAGTCAGGATCCATCCATGGCTGATTCTCTGCCTATTTTTTCCCCAGAACTGGATAGACTATTCTACAATTGTTTAGACTGAGAAAAATAATTTTTTTTTAGCAACTTTGTGGTTCAGTTCAAGGTGCATCCTTGTACCTGTCTCAGAGAGGCAGTCCTTTATGTCACTCATGTCTTTTTAAATGTACCTACAAATCATGCTATAGGTTTTACTTTTTCACTTCATTCTTGTACTTCAGAAGTAAGTTGGAAATGCTTTTCTCCTTTGAGGAGAAATGTAAGCTCATTCCAGTAGATAGCCACGTATATTACTGACAGTTGTCAAAAGTGCAATTCACCTGCCAAGTAGCCTACTGTGTACCCTTAGTAAAGAATTTTTACTGTTCTCTGGCTTGAACCCTTTTGTCCACTGTATTGGAACATAGATAACCATAGATTTAGTGTGTAAAGCCTTGGTTTTCTACCTCTGAGATAATGGCTCACATCCAGCTTGACCCTCTTAAGTGCAGTCACTGAAACAGATGGAGATGAGGGTTGGGTCCACATAAATCTGACCAGTTAAGAGGATGATTTGTAGCAATTTGAACGCACAAGACATAAAAAGCAAAATATACTTGAATAATGGGAATTACATTGAGCACGTCCTTCTGAGGAAGACCAGTACATGCACAACGATGAAGAAGGAATTAAAAGGTTTTCAGAAAACTGCTAATTGGGCTGACACATTTTCAGAGGAACATGGAGGGGTGAGCAAGTAACACAGCTTCCAGTTCTTCACTGCAGCATCTGAAGTCAAAGGGGGTTGTAGTGAACCTGCATAATCTTCTCTCTATGATGCTTCTGGTTATCACGGTGTGGAGTTCTGATTTATTTAACTTAAATGTTCTTGAAAAAGAGAAAAAGGAATTCAAAACTCAGAGATAGGGAGTCGGTCTTTGATAGGTCTTTGATATATTTGGGGCTCTGGAGAAAGCTGTTGGTTTTCACCTTGAAAATGTGTAGGGAAAGTTCAAAGCCTGAGCATTATTGGCTTCGGTAACAGGGTTCTGCTTGGATATGTAGAATTATAGCTATTTTGCTCCACAACTCATCTACAAGTTCCTTATGACCTTTCATGGGCTTTAGTCAAAAATAAAGTTGTCCAATCTGAGTAGTTTAGGGCTTTTATTTCCTAGGATTTTTATATAGGACCTGTAGAGACACTTCTGCAAGTTTTTAAAACTGCAAGTTCATGTTCTCTGACCTTTAAGTGCAGCTGAGCTTATAAAGAGAGGGGGTTATTTTTTATTTTTAATACCTTGAAATTATTTCTCCCTGCCTTCAGGTAGCATTTTATCTTTTGTTTGGGGGCAGGGGAGAGGTCAGTTGGTTTGTTTGTTAGGGTTTTTTGGCCACAGTTAGTTTTTATTTTCCACCCCACCACCCTGAATTACTGCAACTAACAAACTTGGGTTTCAGCTCTGCAGCCTTTAATTGGTGGTGTTAGGAATTCTATTCTTTTGCTTTAGTTTTTTGGTTT
>VWZN01022522.1:114772-147517 GCA_013396955.1 Regulus satrapa
TTTTTTTTTTTTTTTTTTTTTTTTTTTGATCCCACATCTGCACTTTTCTCTTAATCTTTAAATTGTTTTTGGATACTGGCATGATTAGATCAGCAGCTACCAGGTGAGGAAAGTTGAAATAGCCATTTAATCAAGCTGAAAAAACCCTGGCTTGGGGTAAGTTATATGGTGTGCTGCTTTTTCCCTTTTCCTTTTTTTTTTTTCCCCTCCGGTTTTTTTCATAGGCTGAAAGGATAGGATAATGTTTTGGTTTTTTATTCTCATTATTTGTGTACAGACATATTTCTTGTCTGTTGTTTTATATAACAATATTTATAGACCCACCTTGAGAAATTTATAAGTGCTCTTCCAAAGAAGGTTAGTTGGATTATTACAACTAATAATCTAAATTTTGAAGTATTTTAAGATAGATTTGGTTTCTCTTTGACCCCACTTGTATGTGCAAGGAAGAAAAGTTTTCTGAAAGTCATTCTTAGTTAAGAGTAAACAAACAAACAAATTAGCATGCTGCAGGCAATCTGGTGCAATTAATATGAGACCTGTCAGGGGGGTATATTATAATAAGATGAAATGACAGTGCTATTCAAAGGCTGAAGTAAAATTTTCTACTACAAGGAGAAAATTATATTTATGCTGATTACAACTTGCTCTTCAATGACAGGCTTCTTTTATGAGAGATAAATTTATTTTGGTTTTTGGGTAGTTGAGGAAAAAAATGTTCCTTTCCTTGTAGGAACTGGCTTAGAACTTTAAATTAAAGTGACTGAAACATTAGGGAAAAATAGAAATCTCACAACAAACACCCAACAGCTGCTTCTGCTGTATATTTAATATGTACAGCTCTATTAGATTGGTTTATTAATCCATCTGCAGGTATCCTGCAACAGGGGCCAGATGGCTCAGGAGATGAATAACAGCATGAAAAGGTTTGCAAGTAGCAATGTACTGCAGGTCAGAAATAGCCAAATGATGTTGCCTTCAGGTGTCTATTCAGTAAGCAGCAGGGATGACTCCGGAGGGATGGGCTCCTGCACCTCATCCTGTACCATCGGAACTGCTCCAAGAATTCTCCCAAATGAAAAGGAAAAAAAAAAAATCAAACACTAGAAATGGTGACAGGCAATCAGGCAAGTGCTGCCTACACATGGGTGATGATGCTCCCTGGTAGGATGCTGCAGGATGTTTTATTTTGGGATAAAGCCCAGCAGGTGACTCCATAAGTGACAGTGGATCCGTGTTCGCTGTCTCCTGGGCTCTGAAATGTGCACACAGCAGGCTTCCAAAAAGTGGCAATGAGGTCTGTGCTGGAAAACTGCCAAAGGACTGCATGTTTTGTACACACTGTAGTACTTAGATTTGTGCACACAGTAATATAATAGACTCCATCTTTAAACTTACATGATCAGGTCTGACCTTGAATTGTAAATCAAAGTGTATTCTTTTAGCTGGGTTTTCTGAAAACCTAGGCAAAAAAATATTAGGAAAAAAATGAGTTCCTGGCTTTGTACCTGTTTCTCTGCATTTAACTTCTAAAAGTTTAGAAGTGTTTTGTTGTTCTGAATTTATGATTGTGGAAACTAGTATTATTAGGTAACAGCAGGCAAAAAAAATGAAAGATATAGTACCACAGTATTATTAAAGCTGGTATGCAAATGCAATATAAACATGATCCTGCTTTCTCTATTTGATGGGACCATAAAGAACCATGGTAAGATTCATCATATGACCAAACCTGCAAAAACTCAGTTTCATAGTCAAAGCATACTGCAGCTGCATTTCTCTAGACACCTTATATACGTGTGGATATTACCACTTCACTCAGAGTAGTATGACATAGTCATAATGCAATATATGACTTGCATCAGAACTCTTGTGTCGGTTCTAGTTTCAGACACAGACATCAAAAGTAAAATGAATTTGTCCAGCCTCTTGGGCCCCAGGAAGGCAATCCTTCACCTTTAATCCTTGGAACTGCTTTTGGAATTAAGGGAGAGATACTACCTTAATTGTAAACTTGCACTTGGAGGCCTATTCTGATGTTAGCAAAGCCAGGTGTATCACATAACTCAGAGGACAAATGATGCATGTGTGAGTAAAGGGGATTAACTACAGCATGAAAAGAGACTATAAATGACTTTGCACTCAGATGAAGGGGGATGGTGTCTGGCACTGCCCCATTTTAGTCTGGAGGTGTGCTTAGAAGAGCTGTTGAGGGTGGTCTAGCGAGGTATCGTTGACACCAAGATAAGTGCTTCTCTGATATCTCTGTCTCTTGTAATACTCTAAGGGTATTTGTACCATGCAGATCACTTTGTAATAAGTCCCTCTGATGACTAGTACAACCATGTCCTGTTGCTGTACTTCAAATTCGAATAATCCCTTGGTTTCTTGCTTTTCAGGGCAGCTGCTGAAACTTAAATTCCTCATCCCCAAACATTAATGGATATGGCTGCCAAAATAAATATGGAGTGCCTTAAAAATAATTATAATTTTGGGAATTCATGTAATGTTGATTCTTTGGATGTTTCACCTTTTTTTTAATTTATTAATTGTTTGTTAGGCTCTTCATTAGTCTTTGTTGTTGCTTCTGTGGTAGATTATACCAAAGATAGACAATTTTAATATTTCAAGTAGAGGCAGGGACAGGACTGGATTCAGAGCCACATCTACATGTGTGTTATTCTTGAGAATGATTCCGTTGAAGCATATCAGCCTTGTGTTTGTCTGTGTCCGTCCATGCATTTCTCAGCTCACATACATTAGTGAGTCGATGTTAAAATGCTGAAATAAAGGCTAGATATTTAAGTGGTTAAAATAGATTCAACTTCATAGCTTCCCTGGAACCATCACAGTTTGCATGTCCTGAGGATTTGACTCAGCATACTAAGTCCAAATATCTATAAAAATAAAACCTGTAGAAACCAGAGAAAATTAAGACCTATGTTACACAATTAATTTTAAATCTTAATTCTTCAATGAAATAAGGTTATTTGACATGAAAATACAGCTTTAATACTGTAGATTAAAAGGATGGTTATTAATATTACTGTTAATATGGCCAGACAGTAAGAACTATTCAGTGAAACATGAGCTGAAGAGCTCAGGGGTGTAAAAGCAGGTCATTCAAGTCCAAAATTACATCCTGTATGAATTCAGGTGGAAGAATCAGATTTGAAGTGCTAAATCTGAACCAAACAAGAATTTATTTCTACTATCTAGTGATTTCTAAGTTGATCTGCTCTAGCAGATAAATTACCGGATCTAAAACCAGCTCTCCCTATTTTATTTACTTAGCATGCTTGCAGGCTGTCATCTTTAGATAAAAATAAGAGAAGATAGATAAAATAAGAGAAAAGTTCTTGGCTAAAAGAAGGTTCAAGCAAGAATTTTCTTGGCTAAAATTGAGTATATTTGCCTCTACAAGGCAAGAATCTAATGAAATGCTTTACTAGCAGTTTCATAAATACAATTTCATAAACCAATATTTAATTCATTTTTAAATTGCTACATCTGTTCTTCATTCATCCTAGGTGTCCTACCTATAGGGAGCTCTGAATCTGCCTGTTTGGTGTTCCCTGGATGGCTACAGATGGTCACTATTTTCTTGTCTTTTAGCTCTTTTAGTTTCCAGTGTGTTTTTTTATGGAGAGTCTATCACGTCATTTAACTTCCCCCTTCTGTTATCTCTTGGTACTACTTATCTTCATCATAGCTCTCTTTCAATCTGTCCCAAAATTCACTCATGATTTTTTCTGTATGTCTCCTCACTGTTCACACATGGGTAATGCTTCATTCTTCCAATCATGTGTTACTCTGTCACTTTTAATGCATGAGAATAAAAAAGGCTTTTCACGGTCCCTGCTGTCAAGTGCATTTAAGGGACTGTATTCATGGCAGAGAGTAAAAACTATGGCTGGGGGCAATTAAATGCACTAGTGAAGCGTAGGAGCTTCCTGACTGCAGGGTCCATATGAGCATAATCCATCCAAGAGCTGAGAGAGTCTTATCCTTCACTGAGGCCATGGGGAGCTGAAAGTCTCTGAGTGCTTTGCAGGAGCAAGTAATGAAATTTATGGAGAAGCCAAAGAATATTTCACAAGGATGGCTTTATGAAATGTTACTCTTGCCTTGTATAGACCCACAGGTTTTATGATGCTGCCTTGGAGAAGGCAACACCATTGTCAACATAGTAAGAGGTTTGGCAGCACAACAGTTAAGAGAGAAAACTGGAAAATGCTCTAGTGAAACCCAGATTTTGCTGGTTTCTCTGATGCCTTGGTAGAGCAGAGGCACTGCTCTACTCTTCAGTGATTAAAAAAGCAACCACATAACCATGACAGTTGGAGTAGGAGTTATAAGTGTACACAGCTGTTCTAATAATCCTGCCCCTTTTTGGTACATGGGTTGAGGTGGTTAGTTGTGCAAATAGCTGGAAAAGCATCTCAAAGTATTATTCTCTAGTCTGAATTTGTTAATAAGCTAATTAGTGTGTATATTTTAAAATATTCTTAAGGGGTTTACACATGTACAATAGATGACTTTCAATCTTTTATCTACTTGGCTGCAATAAAGAAAATCAATTAAATTAAATAAAATGCCATCTACTAAGGATTAATGTTTTCAGTGATTTCATTGCAGTAATGATTTTTCAAGAACAACAGTTTAAAATGGTAGATTTTTGAGATTTTTCTTTTTTTAAAATCTTAACTGTCTTACATATTATCAGATTTGTTTCAGTTAATTTAAGTATTCTGCTTGTGTGTTGCTCTCCCCATCTACTTCTGTATATATAAGAGAAATTTCAAGGATATGCAGCATGTTTCCAGTAAATGTGGATCAACTGCATTAAAACTGTTTCAAAATTAAATAGCTCCAAAAATCCTGCTCTATCTTTCCTCAAAAAAACCAAAAAAACCCCAAACAAGGGAAAAACCTCAAAAACAAAAAAAAACCCCACCTTGCCTAGATAATTTCATGTGAATTAAATTAAGCTGGAACACCAGCTTTATCCAAGAATAATTTGCCTTGCTGACCAACACTGGGTAGATTTAGTGTCCAGTGAATTCATGCACTCAAAATGTTAATCTCATGCTAGAGTCAATATCCAAATGTGTTGTGCCACTGTATTTCTTCTGGTGGTCAGAACAGTTTCTGACATAATTTATTCCTCAATTCCCACTCATCTGGCTATCCACATCTATGAGAAAGGTGTCCCACATTGTTGACCTCTCCTGCATACCGGGTGAGTTCATGCCTGTTGTGTACAGACACAGATTTGAGCACTGAGTTTGACCTCTAGCTACAAAAATGGTTTTAACAAGGTAGTCTTCAAAAAACAATTAATACAATACTTCAGAAGGATGAAAATGCTGCGAAATTTAAAAAATTACTGCAAAAGTTTTGCTAAGTGAAAAGGTAGCAGATATTCATATGGAATGCTTTGCTAACTGAATTTGCTGCTGAGTGTTCTGAATGACCTTACATATATTGATTTAACTTTCCAGTCCAGCCTGCCTGAAATTTGTATCAGTGTTTCTATTGCCTATCATAAGTATGTATGTGTGTGTATGTTTGGATCTCCATGGCCACAGTAAGTGATTTTTTTTCCTAAGTAAAATGGGATGGCACTTGAAGGAAGATCTGCAAAATGAGGTTGGAGTAATCATCACAAAAATCTGAATTTCTAAGGGATTATTCCATGCCTGATGGATTCCTATTCAGTAGGGCTTACGTATATAATATTCAGATCAGAATTATACTAGGGGAAATAACAGTGAAACATCATGCTTGTAGTGATGTGGAACAATTATAATACAACTAACTACACTGTTTAAATATTAATTTTTATGAAAGACATTCATTATGATCTTCATCTGGTAAATTGCTCTCACTTAAGACTCATTCCCATGTTCAATCTCTGGTAGAAAATTGGAAAAAATCATAAAATATTAAATGCTTTGATTATGTTTGGGCAGTTTGTATTGACAATCAATCCCACACTTCATTTACAAACAATTTTTGCCAGTTAGGCATAACTGTAACTCCTCTGAGCCTTTGCTACTAAGAGTTAAAATGACAATTTCTGTGAGGGGACAGACTGAAAACTAAAAGGCCTTAGACTAGCCTACCATTTTTGAGACCAGCACTGAACTCTTATCTTAATTTATTGGGCAGATAACAATGGCTAGATGCATGGCATCCAGCACTACATATAGCACCATCCAGCACAGTATGTAAAACCAGACAAAAATGGCATGAAGCGTGTTCCTTGTATGTTACAACACTTTAATCTCTTATCTTGTGCTTTGTTCTATCTTGTTCAGTACAACACCTGCCAATTCATAGTAAAAAAACCCAACAGGTACCTCTGTAATTTCATACAATTATTAAACTGCCTATTGTTGAATGTATGCCTCTCTAAAGAATAAACTGTACAGTTTTTGCTATGTAGTTGTCTTAGACATTCACCTGTCTAGCAAAAACAGCTTTCATTTGGCAGGGGGAGTCTCAGAGATAACTTAATAACTTTTGTCTTTGTGCTGAAATCTTCTCTGTAAGAACAACACATTCTTTTAAGACATACTGAAGAAGATACATGTATATAATTGGACAGAGGCTAGCCACAGCAATTTGAAGGGTGTCTTTCATGTAGCCTTTTCAAAACTACTATTTCTGTTTGAATATTTTGAGCAAGGCTTTGTTCTAGCTGAATCTGCCCCCAAATTCTCTGTAAAGTCTTCCAGAAATATTCTAAATGCAGAGGACAACCATGATTGCCAGCCACCTTACTAATGCATCCTTGGGCCCTGTCTAATAGCTTAAAGCACAGATGGTGAGTTTCAACACTTTTTCTGTAAATTTATAATGAGAAAAAAAGTTTTAAATTAGGGTAACTTGTACCATGACTTTGACTTCAGCCTTCTCTGTCTTTCATCTGCATGACACACATCCTGGAATATAGGTTTTTCAGGGTGAGACATTGTATTTTCACCAGTATTTGCCTAATGCTTTGGCCAACAGTGTCTTATTGACCTGAAGGTCTAGATATGGCTGTAATGCAAAAATGAATAACAATTTATGCCTCTGAGAAGGTAAAAAGTTTTTTTCCTCTTCCTGTGGTAACAAGGAATGGTAACAACTGCTTCAGCTGCATGAACCATTTACATGCAGTCAAATTAATGGAGATGAAGGACCCACTCAGATTTTAGTGGTCATGGGGAATTTAGTGATAGAAAACAATTAGTTTATTGTAGCTTTCTATTCAGAATTTTTCAGTCATGCTTTAGGACCCATCTTAACATATGTGAACTTAAAATCCTCTCTGTCATGAACAAAATGACAGTCAGGAAAAAGATACTTATTCTGTAATGATGGTAAGTTCTGGGGAGTACCAAATGCACGTGTTGTCAGACCCTTACTGAATCTTGAAAGAACTATGGCAATACAAATAACAAGAATACTCTGCTAGGAACTTCACTGTGAGGTGATATTGACAGAGCATTTCCCAGAAAAAGCTGTCACAGATAACCTTACATAATGGAAGATAAGCAGAGTAAAATATGATGAGACTCTATGATCTGAAATACCTACAGCAGGATGTGTGAACAGAGTAGGACAGGGTGCTGGGGGGGTGCCTTCATTTTGGCATCATGCTGTCCACTGAAACTGAAACATAGCAGGGTTCTCTGAAAGGAGAGAAGGATCAGCACAGAGGTGATGGAACATTAGGTTATTCAACATTTGCACTGGAGTGTGATGAGCAAACATAACTCATTATCTTGTCCTAAAACTGAGGGTTGCCTGTTTTCCTTTCACAGATGTATTGTCAAGTGCTTTTACAAGCTGCCTGTGTGACTTTTTTCTTTCTTTATACTCATTACTTATAGATGGGAGTGCATTGCTTATTTAGAGTACCTTACATGCTAATTTGTTAACCCCCGAATTCTAGATTGATGAACCTGATATAATTTTGACAAGAAATCTTAGTTGTTTCTAGCCATCCTTTGTGGCAACAACTGCATCTAAAAAATGGTTATTATAATAAAGCATTCCCTGCTTGATGCTTTTGTAACATTGACTTATTCACTACCAATCATGAAGGATTATTCAAAGCACAGACCGATGGGCAGCATCAAGAACAGTGCCTTCGCAAATGCAGGGTAATCAATGATGTTTATTTTCTGAACAAGAATATTTTCAGTTGTACTGCAGAATTCCCTCTGGTTAAATAAGCTGCTGAAGTGGAAAATTTTATTTAACAGCACTTGGTAAGAGTCTTGCAAGTCTCCAATGAGTCATTAGGAGTGCTACAAAGAGTCCACTTTCGCTGAGAGTTGGGTTTTGAGTCCTTCCTGGGTGAATATTGTTATGAGAGGTTGCAGTAACCCTGCTCTTCTCTAACACCCTGCCCATCCCCACAGGGCAACAATATGAGCCTCAGTCAAGGACTGTAAAATTGCCCAGCTTTCCAAAATTCACCAGCTGTGTCTAAAAACTAAAATACGAGGATTTTTAAATAAGACAGAATTTGGGTTTATTCCATTAAATCAATGTTTACCAGAAACCCCTAGATTTCACTGTTTATCCACATGACCAAATACTTCAGCCAGAGCAAACATGGTTTGGTGAGGGCCATGTTGACCAGTGATGCAGAAAGACACCAAGGGCTAATATTATTTTTGTATGTGTTTCTTCATTTATCTCTCCAGTACAATGAGCATTACACAAGTACATCAAGAGCAAAAGGTTGCTGGATGATGTCCTGTCATGCTTCCTTTTGCTTCGCTGAGGTATGTCCAAACATATCAAGTATTATCAGAAAATGCCAACTGATCAAGCTTGGCCTTACCCAGACCAAACATGTGCATAGGACGTGCATTTCCTTAGGAAATGGGAAACTATTTTTAAAGTTCTCTTACCACTCAATAGAGCATAAGCTTTCAAGGCCAAATTCCTGTGAAGGAAACGGGTCTCTCCTTTTGGGGATCTTCCATCCTGTATAAAGTAGCTGTGATTTGTCTGCCTGGGGGCTTTTGCTGATCCAAACCCCTGGCTGAACTAGTGGATGTTCTGGGCAGTCTGTCCTTCTCTCTGGTTCCTCTTTCACTCATAACTGGGGGGTGGAGGAAGAAAATGATTATATTAATGTGACTATTTTTATTGTATCTTGATATTGGAGGTGAGAAAAAGGTTTCTGAGAAAATGTATTTCCAGAGCAAATTTCCCTTGGTTATCTGGTGAATTAATATATACACTTTCTGGTCAAATTATAAATATATGGATAACCTGTTGCTAACACTTTTATAACATTTGTGGAGCTACAACGTCATTGAAAAGATGAGCAAAGGCATTCTACAGCTTTTACATCAACTCAATTTGATGGCCCCTCTCTGGGTCCAGCTGTAGTCTGGCACAGAAAGAGAGAGCAGCAAGAAAACTCTGTCCTTCCTTCTGTTTCCTCAATGTCAGGCTCTGCATTAGCTGACACAGGCTGGGCCAGAGCCCCCAGCCTGAGCTCCCCTGAGACAACACTGCACTTGCACCAGCCCCCAGGGCCAGAAGACAAATGAGTGCCCCTCAGAAGGAACCTGACTGAGTAATAGCAGAGCCAGCTGGAAGGGTTAAAGGCCACCCACCATTTGCACTGCAGTAGGTCTCCCATACAGCACAGTCACCAAAAAAAGCAAAACTTGTGGCTTTTAGCCTATTATTTTGAGTTAGCAGAATGTTTTAACTGAAGCACAGCAGACAAAGTCAATTCAAAGTGTTATAAACTGTTTGTCTGCACGGGAGACATCCGGACAGCATGCTCTCCTCTCCTAGCAAACTACCCGAGCTAGCTCTCAGAGCTAGTTCAGCTACTGGGAGTAATAGAACCAGACTAGCATGGCACTCTGCCCAGACTAATTTATCTGTCTTTCTGAAGGCAGGAAGTCTGACAGGTCTGCTTTATTCAGTGCCTTAGTTGTCACTAATGAGTGCTATGTAACCAGAGCCTCTGAACAGCACAGTAATCAATTTAAAACAGCTCTTGCAAGAGCTCCTTGAAGTCAAGTTCTCAGCCCTGTTAATGATGCAAGATGAGAGTCCATCTATGTAGACTGGCTGTCTAGAGCAAACTTGAGTGAAAACTACAGAAGCACAACACGAGGTAGCAGCCAGGTCTCTGTGGCTGGAAGCAGACACACCAGCTTCAGGTATGAATTACCAGGGTTGGCCCACCTGTGCACCTACTAAAAACCAAAGCTAAAACATCAAGGACTTCAGAGTACTCAACCTGTACTTGAAAAATCCCACCCGCTGTCTGTAATGACCCTGTTTCAGCTATTACTGCATTTTAAATTCCTCAGCGTTCTGTTAAGTCAAGCCATCAGTGAGAGGGCAGCAGAGATGTTAAGCCTCACAGTCTGGCCTTGGCACTTTGTTTGACATTTTTATCAGTTTTTCACTTATTCTGTCTGTTTAATCTATTTCATTTTCTAAAGCCATCATCTGTCTTCCAAACTTATTTTCTTTCCAGGTGTTATTACTTCTTTTTTATTATTATTTTGAGGTGTTATTGACAGATACGATGCAGGCAAACTGATACTTAATGCAATAATAAATCAGCTACCCTGTGACGAATCCCAGTTTCCTGATATAATCATATTGGAAGAAAGTATTGTGTTATAGACATGGGACCCTAATGAAGTCAACATGGCTCCTCCTGTGTAAAACCAGCAGAATTTGATCCACAGAGTTCAGCTGGATCTGTCAGCTCTCCAGATTTTCTGAGCTGAACTCTTCCAGTTTCAGACTTCACAGTTGCCAGTAGGAGCCAGGAACATTCAACATCAGAGAACTTCCCTGAGATAGTCCTCTCCAGAGGTGATTAAAATAACATAACCTCCAGACATTTAATATCAACAACTGTATTTACAGTCATTGCTTGAGGTGATATTAGGGTACTGTGCATTATATTGTAGCATTCAAAATAATATTTATCATAGCCTGAACCAAGTTTTTGCTTACAGCCATTTGTAAAAGTCAATGAAAGCATGAAATAACCTCTTAATTCTATTCTAATGGTTCAGAAACCTCTCTCCTTTCTTGAGTTCTTTCCTCTAAACTACAATTTTAGTTTTTGCTGCTCACCCCACTTTTTTTCCAGTTTTCACATAAAATTCAGAAAGAAAAAAATGGATTCTCTAATCTTCCTCTTCAAGCACTTCTATGCCCTTTCCAGAAGGATTTCATAACATCCTCCACCTTCCTTTCATATTCCTTTCCAATCTGGCATCTCCAGGCATGGCATCCAGACTATGTCTGTTTCAGAGAAAGGTTTGAGATTTTTTTGTCCTTATATCATAAAAGCAACTTTAAGACAAGAGGTTTTTTGCTTCTCTAAATGCCTAATTAGCTCATCTACTCTGATCACTTCACATCTCAGGTGCTACAACATCCTTTTCAATGGTTATGAAAATGTGTATCTTAAATAAGCAGCATCCCCCCAAAAATGGCATTTAGCTTACTAATGGCTACATCATTAATTTCTTTCATATCTATTCCCAGATGTGAAAATATTCACTAAATTTCCTGTGATGCCACAAAATGTTTAGTCTGTTCAAGTGATATGATTTTCATAATAATTTTGGGTATGCATTCTTTGAAAGTTTCTACCTGTTCATATTGTTTGTACATTGTATCTTGACATTTATTTTGACTCAATTCAATAGGATAGAGTGATAGATCCATACGGCCCTAGCCTGAAGCTTTTCTAGTAACAAGGATTTACAAGCAGTGCACATGTATAAATTACAGTGTCAACAGTATCTTTCATTTATATGGAAGGAATAGCAAGAATAATTTCTGCGGCTTTTGACTGCATCCATATTCTCCCATGCTTAGCCCTGCTAAAACAGGTATTGAGAACATGGAGCTTCTGAATAATGTGAGATACTGGAAAAGAAGGAAATTATTTTAAAACAAACAAGCAAACAAAACCAGAGCAAAGAATAACCAATATACTTATACATAAGCAAAAGCAATGAGAAATGAATTGATTGTGATGTTAAATGCTTACACTATTTTCTTTCACATTTCCATCCTACCTGAATGGATGAAACTGAAGAAAGTTCCACTGAAGTTAGATATTTTGTCCTGCAACATACTTGGGAACGTGGGGAAGTAGTTTCATCCAAGGTATGTTTTGAGTCTTGATTACACAGTAAATCCGAGATCAGGATAAGATGGAAAAGTACATCAGCACTACTGTACTTGCAGAAACTCTCATGGGCTCAGTACTTCAAAAGGTGTTACCCACGAGCTCTGATGGACATGCTCTGAAGAGGGCTGCTTTTGGAACTAGTAGCCTGGCCTTCAAGAAGAACATACTAACATATATTCTGTTTTGTAGGTCTGTCTCAGAATCCTTTGCCTGCCAATATGTAAGTAAATAAGATGCTAATCAAGAGGTGTGCAGGGAAAACATATTCTGACACCTTGGCACATGGCATTTTCAAGCAATACACAGCACATTTATCATTATGTTAATGTGAGACCCCAGAGGTAGCACTGCCTTAAAGGCATACTTGAGCATGCCAAAGTTTTCTCTTTCATAGGAGAAAAAATAGAAGATAGATTTTTCATTCATGAGAATGAGAAGATACCCTGAGTTATGCACAGCAGTCAGAAAACTTAAAATAAAATAATACTTTGAATTTTTTTCAGAGATTAATTTTTCCTTTTCTAAAGGTAAGCAGTTTACTATCCACATTACTTTCCCCCTTTTAGAGCTGGCATAACTGAGGCAGAGTTTAATGCACCATTTTTCCAATAATGCTGGACATCATTTTGGCTGCTAGTGGTGTTAATCATCAACAGTTTCCTTGTCCTTTCCTTTGGAAAATGAAGATTATCTAGATAAAGCAAAAAAAAGAACACAAAATCAGAGAGAACTCCTAAAGTGTTGCCCAAACTACTTGCTCAAGGTCATGCAGCAAGTCAGTGCAAGGGCTGGGAAAATATTTTACTCCTATTTCTCACTTCTTTCCAACCCTCAGGTCAGACAATACTCCAAAATCTTAAAATATATTCCAAATGTCATGTGAATTTTCTTCAAGAAGGGATGCAAATCTGATGGATGGGGCTTATGTTAAGGAGCAGCTTTTTCCTGTGAGCTTTAGGCAGTATGATTTAGTTATATTCCTGTATCAGTAAATGTCCTCGAATTTTCAGGTATCCCAAGTTTAATTTGAAAATGCAATTGATAACAGCAGCCTGTATCTTCTTATGCTCTCCTTCTACTTCTTCACCAAAAGCAATACAGAACAGTAATACAGCACAGAAATAATAATGAAAATATATAAATTTATGGTAAAGGAAACCATTTCAACACAGAAACTCAATGATTTGGTGGTTGAACCCATGTCCCTCCTGCAAAAATTAAGTATACATAACATGCATAAATGCACCAAGAATCATGTTAATACCAGTTAGACGTCTTAGCTTTCTTTTTTCTTTACAATAAACTGCTCCAGAAAAAGGGTGTCACACATAAAACCTAGATCTCAAATATCTGCAAATAATTAGCTGTCATCAAACCACACAGTAAAATGCAAATAAATCCCATCCAGAAAAGAACAAGCACTTTGTTCCTTTGCCTTGAGTAAGAAATTGCACATGACAGATTCAAATGACATACTGGAAAATGTGTGTGTTCTTTTTCTAACCAAAGACCCTCAATTTCTTCAAGATGCAGTTTGCTACTGTTCTGAGTTATTGCTCTGACATCTCTCATGTTGTTCATTGATAGTGGGCTCAAGTATCAGAAGTGTCACGAATGGTAGATCCATCTGGACCTACCTATACATTTAATGTCATTTCTGCTGAGAATTTAAATAGTGGTAGCAAAGACATGCTCATAAAGGGTTTCAGATATCCTAAAAGACTATTAAATTCAAAGTCAGTAAAAAGAGAAAAAGTATAAGACCAGCCACATCTTTTTGCTTCTTGATTCCTTTAACACCTTAAATTCCATGTAAATATTTTAGGTAGGCTTAGTCCTGGACATGTACATGGTTCAGTGTATTTGGCAGTATTCCCCACAGTACAATAAAACTGCACAAAACCAAAATGCTTCTGGTCAGCAGTGCTAAAACTTGTAAATGTTGCTTGTTTTTATATAATCATGAAAACTTTCCTGCTTAATCCTACATTACTTTGTTTTAATCTTACCTGTGTTTATTAAGGTAGACAGCAGTGGCTTAGAATGTCAAATTTGTCACAGTTAACCAAACAAGCAAAATCTGCATCTGAGGAATGCAACATTCAACAATGACTTTGGCTTGGCTTTCTTTTAGTTGCCAGGAACTTTCATTAAAATGGGATGCATTTAGTAATAGCATGAGTAATAGCTAAATAGATGTTAAACCCTTCTAAAATCAAACAGAAAAGGGCACTATGTTTTAAAAGATCTATGAGGACTAATACAAGATTTTGAACAGTGGGACACCTTAAAACAGTACAAACACAGTAGTATTTATTTTAAGGAAAAGGAAAACACAAGTTAACAAACTAATTGAAAGCAGAAAATAAATTAACAATTGTTAGTTGAATAGAAAGCTTGTAAACAAAACAACACAGTAACTGTGAATCACTTTCATTAGTTGTGTTCTTTACTAAAATGAGGTAATTTGTATCAGCACTTCTGCCCCAGAGGAAGTTTTGATCTCTCACACACTCTTGGCACTAATGGGCTTAAGCTGAAAACCCTGAGTCTGTATTCCAAGTGCTTCAAAGTATGGCTTTAGTTTATTTACCTTCCTGGCAATCAAATGAAACAAATAATTATTTTCCTATTTTCCCTAATCCTCTTATTTGTCAGCCCTTGAGCCAGTAAATTTTTATAAAATTAATTTCAAACAATATAAACTCTACCTATTATTTGATAAAGCACAGTAAGATTCTCAGGAAGGCAATGCACTCATTCTCCTAGACAGTGCTTTCTTTAGAAACCCTGCAGCAGGCATTTTACAGGACTGAATGAGACTCTGCCACTCACATCAGTAAACAGAGAAGGCTGAACATCTACTGCTGGCTCTGACAGTGCTCAGGTTGCTGTTGTGACAACAGAGAAATCTCTCCTTATTGTCCCTAGACCTGGCCACAATGCTCAAACTTCACTTAAGCAAAGCTTAGAGTGCCTGTAGTCCTTCACAAATATTTAGTTGAAGTTCCTTAAAATGCTTGCTTCCCAAATTGTATCACTAAAGAGCAGATGCTTTTCCTGAATTAATGAACAATAAGCCTCACCCTAGCTACCCATACAGGTAAGTGCACAGCTTCACCACCACCAGCCCAAAAGAGCAAAGAACAACAGAGCTTCAGCGATCAGTGAAAAATTCACACTTATTTCTTCTTTATTGCATTGAATTGTAGATTTCATCCTGTTTACAGATGCATAACTAAATCTAAATAATTCAGAAAATGAAAGCTGAGCTCAAAAAAAGGTGTCATGAGTTCTCTCTCCATGTTGCATTACCAGCTGCAGACTCTGACAAGGAAGGAGGAGGGTGAGGTAGGACAGCACAGAGAGCACAGTCTCATGAGCAGCAACACGAGCATGCCCTAAGTGGGCAAGCTGGACATGGGGGAAAGGGGAGGCCAGCACAGGGAACAGAGCTGAAGGGTTAACAACAGCCAGGATCCCAAGCCCTGACTGCCACAGTGCTCAGACTGCAGCGCACCACTGCCAAAGTCCTTGGCACAAGCAGCTTTAGGGCTGGCAGTGGTGTGTCTGTAACCCACTGTGGTGCTTTGTCTCACAGCACAGGGGTTAATTGCTGGGAATGTCAAATGAGAAGGGTTAATGATGAGCTGGAAGAAATTCCAGTATTGCTACTGAACCCTCTGATTAGTTGGGTAACACTGTGGGAGTAAAAAACTAATGCTATCATCATATTTTTCCAGGTGGTTAATTCTTTTAAATATATTTATAATTTTTTCTGTATAAATACATGCCCACAGATATATTTTCTCATTCCAACAATGCTGAGATATGAAATAAGAAGCCTAGCACTTTCTGTCAGTGCTAACCTGCTAAGATGTCATACCAGCAGCACTAAGAGAAGTGAAGAGCTCCTTGAATGTATTTTACCTCTTTGTTATGGCTACCTCATTGTTCAATCTCCTGTCCAATTATCCAAAATTTATATACATTTATAACATGGTTGATACTTCTAGGTCATGTATGTCTAGAAGATTTCTGAATTTTCAGCACTTTTAAGGATTATTTTGTGACACATTCTTATAAATAATATTTTTTTGTTCTTACTGCAACTCCAGTGCCTCTTCTTCATCTGGAGCTCTTATTTGAGTGCTAATGAGATAACTGGGTGTATCAGCTATTCCTAAAGACATTTTTATGCAACTACTAGTTCGTTCTTTCAACATCATGACTTTAAATGTAGCTAAAGAACAAAAATTTTTTCAAGAAAACTTCTAGATCTGAGTAGTATCACAAAAGTGTCTTTCTGTGTCCACCACAAATAGCCAAGTGTAGGTAACCATAACCTAATTCAAAATACCTGGGTTTTTTTTCTCCTCATAAATATCATTAATTGTTTACTACAGAGTACAAAAAAAAAATCCCCTTTTGCTATAGCTATTCTACTGCAATTAGAAAACGTTTTTTGGTTTTTTTTTTTCATTTTAACATTACTGCATTTCTCAGATTTAACTTATTGCTATGTAATTGCCCAACATTTAAAAATAGAATGGCATTCAATTCCAGAACATATCACAGAGGAATCTTAGCCAGCAGGAGATATCAATTTAATCACTACTTTGCATTGTTACAGCGACAGCAGGAGAACTATAGAAAGAATTGCCTTAAAAATTAAACCATGGAGGATGTTAGAACTGCCAAAGAATAGATTAGTAAAGAAAAAAAGAAAATTCTGACACTCACAAACAGATTTTGGTGATGATAATGGTTTCTAGTAACCATATAAATTATATTTAGGTTAATTTATTAAAATCAGGGTACCCCAATCATGGAGAGTCAGAAATTGTTTATCTCCTTAGACAGATGTTCAGCTTACCTGCAATGTTCTCAGGATGCAGCCTAGTGCTGAGATGCTCTGAACACACCCTGTTCTCATAGTCGCCATCTGCCTCACATGGTTACTTAATGTGGCATTCCTAGTCCAGCAGCAGTTTTAAATGCATGGCCAGAGACCTGGATAAAAACACGTGTCTTTTAAGACAGAATTAATATTATTCATTAGCCTGCAGTCGCTATCCTGTCCTAAGTAATACTCATTGCTGAAGCTGTTCAGATGCTCTAGGCATCCATTCAAAAGGCCCCAATGGCTCAGAAAAAGCTGTAAACAATGTACTTGCTTCCAGACTTTATTTTTCAGTGAATTCTACAAAGAGAAAGACCTCAGGTCCTTAGGTAGAGCAAAGACTCTTCTTCTTCTGTGGTATACCCATATTAGGACTATTGGCATCTTTATCAGAGAAAGAGACTTTCTGAAAGCCTAAGTAAGCTTGTCAGGATTTAACAGAAATGCTTTGTATTTTCTCAAAGATCCAGCAGAGCACATAGGATAAAGCTTTTTTTTCCTGGGAAAAGCAGGAAATACCTTTTTCGCTCTGCACTTCATGCTAGTTGTGTTGGTTTTTTCTCACTTAAATTTACATTAATTTTGTTACTAGGAAGCCATCAAATAGTGTATTTATTATTTACACTATTTATTAGCAGATGAATGTTATCACTGGGTGAACCTGTGTGTGGCTGTAATATTCCAAAACTCCATGGTCTAGGATCAAGTAGAGCAGGCAGCACAGCTATCGACACAAATTGGCATGCCTTGGTGCTTGCACACTACCAGCACCAGAACTGATTATTCCAAATAACAAAATTTAAGGTGGTCCATGATGTAATGGGGCATTTGCTTAGAAGAGGACTGCATCAACTCCTATAAACTCACTAATCACCAGGGAATTGTACTTTTGGCTACATGATGGGTATCCCTGCACAGCACAGGGAAGGAAAGCCCCACTACAGTAAGTACTATATACTGGTTAAAATGGACTAGTGAGTTAATTAATAATGTAAATTAACTATTATTAATGATCCTAGACTCATTAAGGCTGGAAAAACCTCCAAGAACATCGAGTTGATTGAACTCCACGATGTTAACTAGGCCATTGTGCTAAGTGCCACATCCAGTGTTTCCTTGAACAGTTCCAGTCATCATGACTCCATCACTTCCGTGAATAGTCTGTTGCAATGCTGACAGCACTTTCAGTGAATAAATTCTTCCTGATAGCCAAACTGAACCTCCCCTGGTGAAGGCAGCTTGAGGCAATTTCTTTTCATCCGGTCACTACTTGCTTGGGAGAAGAGATTAACCCATGCCTTACTAGAACAGCCCTTCAGGGAGTTGTTTACAGGGATAAGGACTCCAGGCTAAACACCCCCAACTCTCTAAGCTGCTCCTTGTAGGAGTTCCCTCTAGAGCCTTCCCCAGCTCCATGGCCCTCTTTGCACTTGCTCCAGCACCTCAGTTTCCTTGTAGTGAGGGACACAGAACTGGACACAGCACTTCAAGTACAGCCCCACCAGTGTGGAGTACAGGGGGACAATCCCTTCCCTGGTCCTGCTGGCCACACTATTCCTAACACAAGCCACAAAGCCATTGGCCTTCTTAGCCACCTGGGCACAGGCAGGCTCTCATTCAGCTGTTGTCACCAGCAGCCCCAGGTCCTTTTCCACCGGGCAGCGTCCCAGCCACTCTGTCCCCAGCCTGGGGCACTGCCTGGCCTTGCTGTGACCCGAGGGCAGGACTCAGCACTGGGCCTTGTTGAACCTCATTCCGCTGGTCTCAGCCCATTGATCCAGCCTGTCCAGATCTCCTGCTGAGACTTCCTGCCCTCCAGCAGATCAACACTGCCACACATCTTTGTGTCACCTGTGAACTTACCGAGGCTAGACTTGATCCCTTCACCCAGATCAGAAAAGATAGCAAGCAGGACTGGCCCCAATATAGAGTGACAAACCACCCACTGGATGTAGTGCCTTTCACTGCCAGTAATAAAATCTGTGGTATCTCTGCATGACATTACATTGTCTAGCCAACAATGCACAACATTGCTATACCTGTGCCTCCCAATCTGCCTAAAGATGGGGGTCTGGTCTTGCTCTAACATTTTCTTCTGAAAATCATGCTTTTATTTTTCACATTTGAAAATGATATACTTTTTGATTTCATCCTAGAGCTGTTATTGCATTTCCTTCACACACACCCATTCCCTTCACCTAAGAGAAAACTTTACAAATAAAAAAGGTACTGTGTTTTATCATTAATGATCTTTTGCTCTGATGGCATTATATAAACAAAGGTTTTGTTTCTTTAGCTGTAATTCCACTGATTCATTAGAGGAGTTGACCTTTTTGTACTTTAAGCATTTACCTACTCCTTTGCAGTGGCTAGAAACTTTTTGTTGAAACAATTTCTGTGTGAGAAATGCCACTGAACTAAAGCCCTTCTCCTAAATATATAACACCTTTTTTTTTTTTTAACAGCACTGTTTTATGGCCAAAAAAAAAGTATTTTCAACACTTCCAGACATTCATTTGTTCAGCTCCTTTGAAGTAGGGATTTTAAACAATTAGGAGTAGTGCTCCATTATGTAAATTGTAAGAATAGAGTGGAGAAAAAACGTTTACTAGAAATTTTAGCACTGTCAGTAAATGGAGTGTGGCTGTGACACATTATTTCAGATGCTGTTGCCTTTATGAGAAAACAATAAATCCATGTGCTCCCTTTGTTTTTAAGAAATGTAATGTATGGAAGTCTTATGATAGAGGTGAAAAAGTACCCAATGATGCAAAGATTTAATTCCTAGCCACTTGTATTCAGGAGAGTTTTCTGCAGTATATGTTGTTTCTTAGAAATCTCCTGTAGCACATCTATGCATTCAAGACACCAAAGGCTTGGATCTTGGTTTTGCTCTAAAATCCCTGTTTTACACCGCGACTTGAAGACTTTGAGGCTGTGCCCACAAAATAGCTGGGCAGTCTTAAGGAGGTTTAGATTTAATACTGGACTATAGGCCTCAGTGGACTTGGGAATGGCAAATGCTAAGTGCAGGCAGACCCATGGAGCATTCTGCTGGCACTTACTCTGAAGTCCCATACTCCAGGCTTTCTCTTATCTCCCACCCTTATGGCCAGTAAGGTACTTGAGAAAGGGAATTTTTGGCATTGAAAAGAACTTGGAAATATCATTTTATCTCCTCTGACACCTTCTGGGAAAAAAGGATAAGTCTTTCCTAAATTTGACTCAAAGCCAAAGCCTTAGCCTTCTTGATGCTGTCAGTGAGGCAGGGAAAAAGCTCGTATTGATTCCAGAAGGTTAAACCCAAAGGGACTGTGAAAATGTAGGTTTTCACACAGCTTTAAGAAAAACTGTTTGTGCTACAGAGATGCTAAAATATTGGTTTGAAGTTGTAAGCCATATCTAATGGCTTTAGGAACATTGCTATGTAAATTTGGAGCTGCAGAAGTTACTCAACAAGTACAATCTAGATATACTTACAAAAGTATATTCTGTGTGTATGAACTGTGTCTTACCCTCTTTATAATACTCCCTTCTTTTTGTTGATTAGATAAAAGATTTTTTTTATTTTAAATCTTCTTACAAAGATCTGGACAGCCTCCTTGTGGAAACAAAGTGGTTTGATATATTATGTTTGTTTACACACACCTCCCTTTTATGTATGAAATGGTTGCAGTATATATTTTGCCACTCAAAGTTTGTGCACACAACTTTTTATCTAGTAGTGTCTGGAAAAGCTACAGTAAAAGTACTACATGCTTCTGAATTTCTTTTCAATGTTTTCCAAGTGCATATGTAAAAAATGTTCTTGTCTGATACTGGAAGTGATCCCTATCAGTTCTACTTCATAAAACTCCTAGAGCTTTCATTTTCATGCACCTTCACATTCTTCACAACCAGTGGTATTGATATGCCGTATAACAACCTCTCTCCAGGATGACTGCCGCAAATAAATACTGCTAAAAGTATCACAAAGATTGATCCTTTTTCTCCTACCCAGTTATCAATGTTCAAATGATTAGATAGTCCCCCTGGGCATAAACACGAATAACAAAAAGAGGCCTCTGAGAAGCACTGCAGGACAGGCAGCAAGTTTTACAGAGAGTTGGACAAACCTTAAACAAAATTTTTATGTATTAAATCACTCTCTCTTGTGTGAAAAGAATGCAAGATCATATGTCTTGCATAAGATCTATGGTACTCTAGTCTACCCAGGGTTTTCCCTGGCTAGTTTGTGTTGAAATTGGCTTATTGCTACGTGAGCAAACAAGAGGTAGATTCTGACACAGCACTGGCACCACTATGAATGTGTTTGCTTCAAGGCTACACATAGTTTCATTGCACTTTGGATGAGCTGTTCTAACCTGTAATAACAGATCAATAAATCCATGTGCATTAGCCTTGACGTGGCGGTTTGTGTGATCTGGTGTATCTGCACACACTGGTCTGATCCATGTGTCTCTGACATGATCTTCTCACTGCACATGCATGCAAATAACTCAAAGAAGCATCCAGAATTTTTTTTTTCTTGTGTTTTACAAGTCTCCAGTACCCAGAAAGCTAGGAATACCCTCTGCATAGCATTACTCCTGTTGAGTATAGTCAGTTGTATGGGAAAAAGAAAATAAACATTCAGTCCTGCTGTATAGATTTCAAGTGACTGCATGAACACATGACAGCACTTACCAGACATGCATGTTTATATTTTCATGCAAGCACAGAATGGAGTGGATTGGAAGGGAACAAAATGTCATTAGTTCCAACTCCCTGCTGCCATGGGCAGAGACACCTTCCAGTGGACCAGGCTGCTCAGGGTATTATCCAATCAGGCCTTGAACACTTCCAGAGTTGGGAGTATCTAAAACTTTTCTGGGCAACTGAACTACCCTGTGTCTAGGTAAAAAAAATGGCAGAGAAGAGAAATACCCTGGACAGCAGCTCAGAAGTGAGTTACTTCCAACAATCCTTTGGTAATGTTGAATACCAACTAGTTTCTAACAGTAGCTTTACTCAACCACATGCAGCAATAGATTCCACTTCCTCAAAAGACCACACTAGGTACCTGACTTCTGCACTCCGAAACTTGCTCTTTCCATTCAACAAAATGCCCCAAGTCCAAGGCAGCCTAATGCCTTTTTAACTTTTTCTGTAGCATGAGCAACAGACATTGGCCATGACTGTCTACGAGAAGGGAAGGAATTCCCTTAAGAAACTTGAGCTGGAGGCACACTGGGTTTGGAGGATCTTTGGATTTGGAGGATCAGGGTGCAGAGGCTGGGGGAAGAGAGTGGGGAGAAGCTTCCCAGGGAGAAGTGTGCAGATTCTGGTTTTTTTCCTCTGAAGAAGGGGTTTACAGTAGCAATGCTTTGAGGAGAGCAGAATATATAGGATTTGTGGATTTAGAGTAAAACAACAGAAGCAAAAACTGGAAATGCATCTTTGCTTAAAACATTAGCAGGACCTTGTTTTAGCTTACACTTCCTTTCTTAGATATTGTCTTTCAGAAAGGAGATGCAGCAGTTTGATAACTTCAGTATAATAATAGATCAAATAGCATCAATAAAAAGGTAGTGGTGGGGGAAGTCCATTCCTTCCAGATTCCTAACAGGTAATGAAAATTGTGACAGAGTAATTACTGCCATAGGGGTTCTGATTACATCTGTTGATACAAGATTTTTCTTGGCCCACAGTCAAATGCTGACTTTGCAAACAGCTCACAGCAATACTGCCCCTGGGGGGTTATTTTGGAGCCGCTGACTTAGGTGGCACCGTTTGGTTTACTGTTTTCTCGTGAATGTCCCAGACATTTTGGTGCCTGCCTAAGTACAGGACTCACCAAGATCAGCCAATACCGGTCATAAAACACTGAAAATAGAGCATTTCCATTTCAGCTGTGCCTCTGTCCTGAATTCAGGACAGCTGCCTCTAAAGCACTACACTTAAGGGTGCTTATGATTCGCAAGAAGTTTCTAACCCATACAGTACTTGCAGCTTTTATCTCTTTGGCTTTGNTAATATAATATAATATAATATAATATATTTTTTTCTATAATTAATGACATATATATAATTTAATGACAAATGCGGTGCCTTCCATTCTAACTCCTGAACCAGAGCATTTTATTTCATTTTTTCCTTAACACAGTGTATTTTACTGCAATTTTTCTTAATGTCTGCCATTGCTAACTTGGAATCTTCTTGTGACGTGAATTTGACAACACTAAAAAACATAACACTAATGACATAAAACTAAGTACAAGTCTTAGTGGAAAACTGCATAAACTTCATCTTGTGGTTTGACACATTGATTTAAGTAATGAAAAAGGTTTTTAAGAAAACAAATTCTTTGAAACTTTCAACAAATTTGTACACTGTTCACAGTTTAACCACAGGCCAAAGCTATTTTTGCCCCCTTAAACAACTGCACAAAAGCTCGGTGTCTAAAGAGATATAAAGTGCACATTATTGCTATGAACCATTCATTTTGTTCCTTATTGTCTATGCAGTTTTGCACAGCAGAAAAAAAAAAAAAAAANATATAATTAAACCTGTCACACCATTTCCCATCCTCTAGCTTTCTCTCTGAAACAAAACATTTATGCACAAATTAGGAATTTTAAACAAAGACAGTTCCAAAGAGTAATAAAATATGTTTGGGACATTTCAGCTCCTATATAATATATAGGATATATATATANTGTCCTGTTAATATCTAAACTCAATCCTCCCAATCACTGTGTCTTCAGGAAGAATTCTGCACTTTTTATAGCTGAGATCTTTTGTAACATCTCTAATTGCAATATCCCCTTACATTCCAAGTAGTTACAGGTTTATCCCCACAATGCTCCCTTCCATCCTATAGCAGAAAAATTACTACTAACTTACAGATAAAGACCTGAGGCACAAAGTGATTACATGATTACCCACTGTAGCAACAGAATTTTGAAGCATAGCAAATTGTTATTCCATGTTGAAGGAGTGCTTCAACACTGACACTAGAACCCTGTGAAATAGGAAGAAAAGTTAAAAATAGCCTCTTAAGAGGGACACCTGGTATGATTAACTCAACTGAACATAATGGATTGCATGAAAGACTGATTAATTACATGAAAAACTACAGAAAGTGCTAAATGTACTGTGCTGGATTTCATTAAAACTATGCTTGAGTTACAGGACAGGATGACTCCCTCAGAAAGGCAGGAGTTTGTGATTAACACCCATAACAGATGAATCACAAAATATGCTGTACTTTATCTTGCAAGATTATGCAAAGAGTTTCTCTAAACTCTATCTAAACAGGGTGCTGCCAAGTCAGAAGCCCTGTCTTAAATTACCTGAGCCAGTTGAGGGCAGCCAGAACAAGGCAGCCAGCAGAGTGAGTGCTGTGCCCATGCAATTTGGGTGTGATTGCATCAGTTCCTGAGTTTCCCAGGACCCCTGAGGCAAATGCACACATGCAAGAGCTTTCAATGATTCTGAATGCAGCTATTGCTTAATACCTGCCAAGTGACAAGTCTAGAAACCAAAGATCCTGGATTTAGCTAGTTTATCCATAAGAAGATTAAAAAAGGATCTTTTTGGTTTAAAGAATACTTAGAGGGTGAAAAAAATGAACACCAAGTATTTCCTCAAGGTAACAAAAGAAGACACTGCAAGGTGTTGTCAGTGCATGGAAACAAAAGTCACATAAATTTCAGTGGCTTTAATTGATGTGATTTTTTTTACCTTTAATGCAAGTGTCATGATATCAGGATTTTTCATAAAGCCTCCATCTGGAGTAATTATTTAATTCCTAGCATTAGTGTTTCCACTAAAAAAAAAAAAAAAAAAATTGATTTCTATCCCTCAGTGGCTTCAGACAAAATGTGTTTCAACTATGAACACTGAAGTCTAAAGTACAGAACAAGAATGAAAAAAAGATCCACACCTTTTTTGTGTATGATGTTGGCAATGGGGATATTAAGCTGGGAAATAATTGCACAACAGTTTTAAGTGAATATAAGTGATACTTAACAACAAATTGTACAGGTGTGTTGCCCATTCCATGGAGTCTTTAATTTGCATGAATATTTTGAATGAAAAAAAAAAAAGTTTATGTAGTCTCTTAGATATAAAAATATTAAAGGCACTTTGGCTTGTGTTGTGCAAAAAAATGGAATTAAATGCTTGTCATGATTCTTCCCCAACTTTAAAAAATGCCCACAGAATATGGTTTACAGCCCTGTGCCCCATTTGCAATGCATCCTGGAGAGATGCTCTGTCAGCCTTACGCTGCAAATACCCTGCAAGAGTTGTCTCATACATTCTCAGAGGGTTTATCTTTCAGTCACAGATCTCTGATACTGCTACTTAATAAGAGCTTTAAAGAAAAAAATATAAAAAATAAGAAAGGAAAACATGAGTAGATGCTCAGAATGAAAAGATGAATAAACAAAACAGAAGTCCAGCACCTTGAGAATGTATTACTACTATGAATCTGTGTTTACAGGTAAATGAAGGCTAGACAGGTGAGCACACAGCAGTTTCCAAGACAGTAAATTCTCTTTAAAAAAANAATCCACTTTTGTTACCAAACAGGGTTTTTCAGTCATATCAGACACTTTCTGATGTAACAAGTTTTGTCAGCATCTTGATGTGCCAGCACAACATGACTCAAGTGATCCTCAAAGGAACTGATGGTTTCAGGTGTGTTTTGTTTAGAAACACAATCTTTTCCCAGGTTCAGTCTTCAAAATAGTGCCAGGCTGGAGCAGACTCATATTGCTGAAAGACACAGATACTTTTGCTGGGCTGACAAAAGGATATCCCTTCTAGACATGCTCTGTAAAGCATGGGGGGCTGTCACATATGTCTCATTAAATCAACTGAAATGCTGAGCTATAACCAGCATAGGCTATTATTTATAGAGCCCTACTCTTTCAGACACATACAGAAGATAGTGCAAAATACGTAGGACTATCCAGAGTTCTCAGTTTGAGCAGTGAACATATTAATTTTGGAGAGAGAATAGAAAAGGTGAGGTATAATGAATGCAGGAAAAAAAATGGTGAAGCAGTTGTGGATGCCTAGTACCTTAAGCCTCATTTTGAGAGGACTGTCCATTCATTATATCAATAAATTGTCTCATTTATTCAATCTAAATGGAAATTTTATTTCCCTGTTTCCTTGTACTGCACTTGGTCCACTGCTGACATCTTGCACTATGCAACAAAACCACTCAGTAATTACCGATGACTCATTTGAAGAGAACAAGTATGAGCCTCATGTAGTTCCATATTCTCACAGAAAAATCTTTGGGGCATGCTGCAGAAACAGAGGAGAAAGTTCAAAGGATACAGAGAAATATTATCAATTATTGCCTGTAATTTATTTGGCTAATAGACAATACCAGTTATTCAGTTGTCCAAAGTGGGCCACTGTATTTCTAATTATTGTACAGAAGACATATCACATAGGAGGTAGGTAGGAGAATATGATTTTAAAGTTGCCATGGTATAGTTATAGAAGGTTTAAGGTTATTTACTAGGGCAGGAAGAATTTAAAGAATTGACATTTATCCCTTCAAACAAATTAGGTCTAAACATAGTCCTCTTTCTTCAACAGCTCAGCATGACTTAGGGAAGGCAAAAGCCCTGTGCTGTTCCTGAGGTATGATGCAGACCTACACATTGACAGAAATATCAAAGAAGCTTGACAACCTACTTCAGATCACACAAAAAAAGGAGGTGAAATGCTGTCTTCAGAGAAATAAGTTCAAAAGTTATATTGCTTGACCATTTTCTAGTTGACTTATTGCTACGAAACACCTTCAAAAAATTGTGAGCAACAGTGTGACAAATAAATAGTGAGAAAGAGTAAGGAAAATAAAAAATGGAACAAAAGTTGCAAAACTGAAAACATAATATAAATTTAATAATCATGGCAATCAATAACACAATTTACAAATGTGGCATTCCTTGAGAGCCATGAAGATTTAAGGTGCATAAATATTTTTTTTTCTTAATCCCTATAATTAGAGAGCCAAATTTTGTTTGAAAACTTCTCTCATCTCTCTCTGCGATCTTAGATCTAGCTAAAGAAATCTGGTATTTTTGTAGCTGGCTAAAAGTTGGTAGGAAACCTTGAATATTTTTACCTTTACAGCCTTTGGACGAGTTTTCTGGACTTCACTTCTACTGAATTAGTGAAATCAGTGTGTCCCAGGGAAGTTCTAAAAATAAAACATCATAAAAATGGGTGTGACAAAAAGGGTCTTGGAAAGCCACTGAGATATGTGCAACGTGACAATACAAAAATAGATAAGCAAGAAGAGCAGTGGCCTAAACCAGTACACACGCTACATGCTTCAGCTAGGTCTGCTACCTTCACATACTTGTCTCTTGACTGGATCCAGGTATGGTTTATTCTATGCTCTGATTTCTAAATAAAGGAACGTTGAAGGCAAACAACTCTTCTGTTTCCTGTTGCCCTCAATACCTGAGCAGTGGAGATGAGAAGCCTTTCAAGAACCACTCTGTGTCCTGACATAATTTGTGTTGATAATACAGAAAAAATACTCTTTGTGCAGCCAGCACCATCTCGAATACAGTGGAAAGGCAGCTGTGCCTCATTACATTAGGCAGCTTTTTGTCAAAGGCCTTGAGAACACACTGTGAGTCTTATTTGTCAGGAGAGCTCCAGTTGCTAGCAAGGCACACCCATAATTCTTTATGGGCTTTGCGTGTTGTTTCTGCTTTCACTGATTAATGAGATAGTGCCCCTTATGGCAGGTCACAAATTGGAATCTGTAAAAAAGGACATTAGAGGTTTACAGCTTTTTTTGGGAAAAGAAAGAAAAAGAAAAAGCAAGCAAGAGCACGACACAATGGGCATTGACCAGCTCTACTGGAACTTTGTCATTATAGCACCAGGGAACAAATTATCATTTCTTGAAGTCTAATGATATTCTGATCTACAGGACAGACACATTCAGTATGTTTTCATTCTTGAGACTTTGTTCTCACTGAATCTTACATGCAAACCTGGTAAGGTCTCAGTACGTGTTCCACTCTCTCTAATACTCTTGGGAAACATGAAGAGTTTCTCAGCAGCAGGCTGACTTTAGGTACCCCTCCATCACTTCTCAGAAAGGACCACTTCAGTGCATTGGTAGTAGCATAACAAGATTGAGAACCTCTTGAAACCACCTGCATTACACAGTACATCACAGCTACTGACAGGGTGCATTACCTAGGTGATATCCATCTGATCTTTCACTGCAGAGATGGCACTTTGGTGAGCTGTTAAGGTAGGAATTGCTCTTTTCATCTGCCATAGTCCAGCAGTTCTACAGAAATATTTGGTCTTAACTAAATGATATGATGGTCAAATATGCTTTATTTTTAATCACTGTTTGGATGATTTATGTTGTGTACATTCAAGCTAATGGGCAAGTACTTCCAAGAGTAAACATATTAAGCAGCTCTTGAAAAACCTATACAAAACAAGGTTTTAAATCTGCTTGCAGTGCATTAATCAAATGGCAGAGTAAGCAAATATTGATATGTAATTTAATCTTACAAACTGTCCACAAATAAAGACATACAAATCCATACAGAGGGTTTCCATATCTGCCCCTTGGTTCATAAACAAGCATAAGCCCCACTGTGTTATAAGGCAGGGAACATGAGTTTAGGAATGTGCTTCATAATCATCTGAACTAGAGAGCACAAAAATATTTCAATAACACTTTTTAATTAAAAGTGGAATCAATGAAGATGGAGCAAAACAGACACTAATGCCAAAGGCAGCCTCTTGATTGGCACAATGTATTTGTGCATGGTGGCTGAATACATTTTTGACAGGTTGGTAAGGATCGCAGTGGGCTTTAGGGAACGACTGTTAATGGCAGGATGTTGCAAATCTGCAAACAGAGCTGAGCAGCATTAGCAAAATTAACTCCAGTAATTAACTGCAAGAGATGTGCTGTACTGTAGGCAGAGAAACATCAGCCTCTACTGAGGCAGGGGTAAAAAGCTTAAAGATGTCCTACTCCTGGATGGAGTGAGCCATTGCTTTAATGATATACCCCGTTTCTGAGTGACCCTCGAATACACCTGTCCCTTCCACATCTGAGCTCCCACAGCTCTGCTATGCCAAACCCTGCACCGACACAAGGACTCCTTCCATAGGGCTGCTGTAAAACTCTGTTTAAAATTGCAGCTCCTGACAACAGACATCTCTGAAGCGGAGATTCCCCTGAAATGGCTATAGGGACTGCATTGGAGCAGATACCCATGCTGCTGGCCCGTGCTGGAGCAGGGGAATATTCTCTTAGAAGAAAAAGCCCAAGGTGGAATAAGTTTGTCCTGAAGGATTACTGCCCATGGCGGACCCACAGCAGAGCAGGGAAACAGTGTTAAAAGGGAGAAGACGCAAAAAGGAGATATCAGGGCATCACAGCTGCCCATTGTCCATCCCCCAGGGTAAGGTAGAAGAGTGGTATCAGAGAGTGAAACTGAGCCTAAAAGAAGACATGATTTCTTGAGAATCCTAATTTTTGGTTTGCTTAAACTCATGCCTTGGACTGGAATGCATAGGACAGGCGTGCTCTTTTCCTGCCCAAGCAGGGCATTTGTCTGACAGTCACATAGGTGAACAACTTATATGTAGAATTTACAAGCCTCTGAACTCCTGCCTTTTCTGGCTCACAATCAATAAAGACTTCTGATGTTTACTTAAAATAATTTGATTTAAATACCCATTTAAACTATTGTGAAGGCCAAGACCAAGATGCATAAATCTAGGGACAGAGAATGCATGTGCAGAACACTAAGAAGAAACAGAGCTATAGGAAATAAATTCACAATGCAATAATGAGAGATTAAAGAGTTGATACAAGTATGATGGATGAGCTTTATCAGAGAAAAATTGCAAAAGCTCTCTGATTTCTTCTAGAAAAGCATTATGGGTATCAAAACATCAGAATTTATTATTCTGATAGATATCACCTGTGAATTACTGCAAGCATCTTTTAGCACAGTGACAAGAGCCTTCCCATCCAGACTACATACATTTCAAAGACACAATAAGCATCTATTTCCCTTCATTTGAAGGAAACCATATATACACAAAACTAAAATATTGAAATAGCCGTACTGGATATGACATCAAATAAAACATGCTCTTCCTTTTTATAGGCCACATCCAGATGAGGACAAAAACCTTTCATTTAAACTGGTTTTGATATTTCTATTCTATGAAGTCCCAAATCTAATGGTGTTTTATCATACAATCACTAGTTTCTGCAGAAAACTAGTGGTTGTCTTGCCAGACAGTGCATTTTCTGTCAAGTGTATCTGCCAGGCCATAAGAGAATTGTCTCTGTAATCCATGCCATAGAAAGTTTTTCTCTACCAGAAGAATTCTTTTCTCTATCTCACTCCACCATAAACTAAAAATGTCCTGTGTCTAGCTTCTGAGCTGTTGTGTTCACTCATTACTGTGATTTTTGCTGGCCCATGCTCTGTCTGTCCCATGGATCTGCTCACCAGTGCTGCTTTGGCAATTCTGTGCAGGTGTGAGGCCAAAGAGTCACCTTCCACATACAAAGATTTAAATTCTTTCAGGAACTGTTGGTTCCTGAGTGTGTGGAAGGGCACAGGAAGGCAAAGCTGGCTGCACAGACCTTTGAATAAATGATAAGAGCCTTAGGGCACCTAGAGGCAGTTCAAGCAGGAGGAGCTACCTACCCTCTGCCTTTTGCACTGATGCCCTGCAAAATTTAGACCTTGAGATGCTGTACTCATTGGAAAGAAGTGTCTTAAAATGTCACTGCTTGCAACACAAGACACACATTTAAAACTGTCCTCTAACTGCACCCTGTCTGTCCCCTTCCTCCCTTTGTTGCACTTCTCAGTGAAGCAGTGATGTCAGAGGGGCAGTTCTGCAGCATGCTCAGGGGTCAGGGCAGGAACGCAGCCACCCTGCGATGCCACGCTCTGCCCAAAGCTATGAGTGTCACTGCATACTGTGCAGAGCACCTGCTTGCTGTAATGCAACATGAACCAAGGCTCTGTGCTTTAAAATGACAAATTGTTTACCTGCAAGATGTACATGAAGGTTCTACAAATTGTCAACCACAGATGGAAGTCCTTCAGAAAAAAATACAGAGCCTTGTTCCAAAGGTAACAGAAGATACAGCTCTGGCAGAAACAAAGAGAACAAAAGAGAAATCAGGTTCCTGAGAATGTCAAAGCATCTTTCCTGTGAGTTCTAAACTTATGTATTTTTTCAGTGTTGCAATTCACAGACAATAGCTAAATTTCCTGATTCTCCATGGTGTAAGGCATTTTTGTTAGGATTTCTAATCACAATTTGCCCTGTTAGTTCCATTTGAAGATAATAAGGTATGTGGTGTGGGAACTGTACCTATCCAATCTACCACGAGTCTTTTGGCTGTGAGATAAACACACTGAATTATTGCCCATCGAAGGGAACACCATTCAGTGACAGAGGAAATGGCAAGGCAGCAGAAATCAAAAAAGGATTTAAAGTAGGTAGATCTGTAGACAGAAAGGTTGCACCTGGCCTCAGGTATTTCCAGACTGCTGTTTTAAAATGTGTGTAGCTTGTTCATAATTGGAAGTTCAAGATGTCAATTTTGATTTTTGGTTGTCTTGATGATTGCCAACTATATTGAACATGTTTTTTAGATGGAAAACAAAAGAGAATTATTATTAGTGTCTCATGCTGTGGCACTGGATGTCATTAAATAACTAGCATTTTCCAGTCTGCAGAGCTGTAGCATTGACATCTCTGTCACTCTTCGTAAGTAAAAGAATCTCAGTAATTTATGGGTTACATCATACGTAATGTATTTGTAGCAAAGCATTTTCTGGATTCACTCCACTGATAACATGCACCTTAGGTGATACACCTGCATCACTTCATTAACTGGCAGTACCTTCAAAACACATCAAGTCTTCTTTTACACATTGTTACGCTCCTTTGTGATCAAGGGTTGTAAGTTCAAATGAAACAAAAATTGAGGTACATTTTTGTCCCAGATCTGAATCAATCAACATCTTGTTTTTTAAAGAAAGATCTTAACAAATTTTCTAGTTTTGTTCTCTGATATTACTTGTCATTCAAGGATAATATAATAATATATTAGGGCCCTATTCTTAATGTATTTCTGTCTAAAGTGGGTTTAACCTGATTCCTAATGAACTTTGTTATTTTTACCACTTTAAGAAAGGAAAGGAAAATTTCTAAAAGAAACTGATGGTTTCTAGTTCCTACAAGCTACAGTTGTTAATTGGGATCCAGGCTCCTTTAGGCTGTTTGGTAGGCTTTTTTTTTTTTCTTAATCTCAGCATCTAGGACTTAAATGGAAAGTTGTTAACTGCCTTTAATTAGAAAATTGAGTTTACATTCTCTGACATTTGCTTCACAGTTTTTCCACACTTGACTCAGTGGAAATTAATTTGGAAATGATACATGGCAAGGTGTCACTTTCCAGTTGCGCTAGCTTGTGACTATTCTCTTTTTCAAGAAGGAAATATTAACTGTCTCTGTAGATGCCTCTCTTATTTTGACATGATTCTCTGATCTGTCCTTGCCTTCCTGGTGCACCCCCCCCCCCCCCCCCCCCCCC
>VWZN01022522.1:147528-164677 GCA_013396955.1 Regulus satrapa
CCCCCTTCCCCAGCTGCACGGTCACCTCCCTGTGCATTTTCTCAGGAGAGGAACACTCCCTGTCCTGTGCAGAGAACCCCACAGCAGCACTCACCAGCTGACATACAGCACAAGCAGTAATTGCTGCCTGCGCCCATTTGTGTGCCAAATCTAGCTGCTTTCTGTCTCTGAAGAAAATTGCATACAAAATCAATAAGCTCATGGAAAACAGCTATAAAATTACAATTCTTTAAGAGGAAGGAAAGTAAATTGCCTATACTGCTCAGGTAGTTTTAGATTTGTTGCCTGTTTCCATATGAGAGATTTCCTTCCCAATAACTTAAGTCTCAGAAATTATTGTTAGTCAGTGTAGGCTTAAAAGTCTGATGCATTAATCTTTATATATGTTCCTTTCTATTGCCTCTTGCTTTATTTATGGAAATCATTTTGCTGGAGTAATACCATAAGCTATACAACTTGTTTTCATGAGAAACTGAAGTTGTAAAAAATAACTCACAATAAAACTAGACATGAAATATCATTTGAAAAGCACCACATAACAATTACAAATATTTATTACTTGCAGTAAATATTGTGCCAGTTTCTATGTAGGTGAGGCTTTTTAATACTGCTACAAGCCACTATTTATACCTCTTCTTTATCATCCAGGAGTTTAAAACCTCTCAAGTGCCTCCTCCTTACTTTGAGGATTCACAGGCCACCTAGTATCTTTTAACACATTGCCCATCTAAGCAATGGATTTACAACTCTGAAAATAAACTCAGACTACATGCAAGAGATTTGCCCACAACACAGATAGTGGCATTGGTTTTGAATAGAAAATAAAACCTTTTTGCAAAAGCGAAGTAACTAAATCTCACCTGAATTGAAGCAAAATATAATATGAATGGACTTTATTTTCCTCCAGTATCTCACCAGCAGTTCTCAAACTGGTTTGATTCTTTTAGACTCTCAGTGAGCCCCAAGCTTTTATACCAGCAAGTCAGACACCCAGATTGAAAGAAACCACCAGAGGAGTAAGTACTGCCTTAGAGAGATGCCATAGTGTTTACAGCACCTGGTCCATGAACTAAAGGCAAATAATGAAATAACTAAGATAATTGAACGTGTGCAAATAAATAGAGCTTGATTTGCATCTGTATCTCTGGAGCTGAGTATGCAAATACCAATCTTTATATGCTAATGTTGCACCTGTAGGAATAATCAGAAACACTGTTTCTGGTAGGAAATTATTTGCTTAGGTATGAATGAATGTGAAATTTTAACAAAACAAAACAAAAACTAAAAACAAACAAATCCACCTCTAAAACCTGTGAAGGCCTTGATGTTGGGATACTGAGGAAATGGGAAATGAGGAGGGAGTTAAGAAATTGTGATTTAGTTGGCATGTGAAATTCTGCATCTAAGCTCTTCTCAGTATCTGGGAAGTATCTCCAAGCCTTTTATTCTGGTCCCATCCATGTCACTGCAACCATAAAATATAACAATTACTGCAACCCTGTGGGCACCGTGTGTGTCCCACAGTGGTGCTGCATGCACGGGGTATATGATGTCAAAAATCTCTCAGGGTATTCTGCAGACATTTCAGGATTTAAATACTCACAGTAAGAGAATAATCTGATTCATTAGATTCACAGATGTTGAAGAATTTGTACAGATGCTTGACTTAAGTACATTGACATCACCACCAGCCATCTTTTGTGCTCACATTACTGTATGTGATGTAAACAATACTCTCTCCTCCCTGCCTAACTGCGCTAAAAGGGCAGACACTATTCCCTGAATCTCTTTACTAGACTGCTAATTAAAATACCATTTGCACTGGGGAAACTCTGCAAAACTGATATTTTCTGATTTTGTTTTGAAAATAATGCAAAATGTGCAAAATAAAAAAGGTACATAAATTGCTGTAAAAGCGACTTAAATCTAATCCACTCCCAAGACTTATGAACAGGATTATAAACAGCTTCCTTTTGTATTATTCACAAACAAGTTTAAGCTTTGTTGTGATTGACCAGAGTCATGTTTCACTGGCCCAAATCCCTATTTAGACATGCTTCTTTCTAGTGGTAGATAGCAATATCAACATTAAAATAATTAGTTTACAAAACACCATATAAACAGCTCAGAATACTTCTAAACCTCTTTTGAGAAGTTGGTATATAATTTCAGTACTGATAAAATAATTGTGCTCTTACTTTTCAGTAACCTTGTGGAATATTTTCACAGAATCAGAGAATATCCTGAATTAGAAAGGACTCTCAAGGATCACCAAAGTCCAGCTTCTGGCCCTGTAGAGGACACCACAAGAATGACAGCCATGTGCCTGACAGCATTGTGCACACACTTCTTGAACTTTGTCAGGCTTGGGACTTCCCTGAAGAGCCGGTTCCAGTGCCTGGTGGTTAGTTTAGTCTTCAGGTAAAGGTTTAGCCTATTAGACACAGCTGATGTCATGAAATAGTAGCTAAATACCTGACAGGTGCCCCATAGAGATGGGGAAGGCCCATTTTTTTTCAGGATTTTAAGAACAGGTAAAACAAAGATGAATCAATTATGGCCAACACATCACCTTTGCAGGAGTTGAACAGAAGTTGGTACTGCTCCCTTAGCCTGCAGATTGATAATGGTCTGTGAGTATTAGATGCTGTTTATAAAATAATCAGAATAACAAAAAAACCTCANGAAAATCAGAAACAAAACAGCAGAAAACACACTGCAGCCCCCCCCCCCCCCCAAAAAAAAAAACCTTTAAAAATTGAATATTCCTACTTCCACAATTAACAAATACTTTAAATCAAGGAAAATGCAAGCAAGAAATACGTGCTTGCAGGCCAGTTGTCTTTCCAAACGATCCCTTAGGAGATCTCCAGATGAAAGTGTGGCAAGTCTGAGGTTAAAACAGCTGTTCCTATACTCCCACATGAGAACAATAAGCTTTAAGCACACCAGTCCAGCTGGTATGAAGATACATCTTTCAAAGATTAATCCTTAAATATACACAGGAGCTGTAGGGTAACAGCCTGCATTTTAGTTAAGTCATAAAAGGAAAGAGTTCTGATTATTTCCCAATGCGTGTGGCTGCTTGCAGATCCTCATCTTACCAGAAACACCTGACAAAATTCAACAGAGAGTGCACTTGGGCTGGACAAATGACTATCCTGTAATGCAACACACTTAAATGCAAAACTGCCAACAAGGAAGACAATCCTGCAGCTGGGTTTATCCTCTCCTGTATCTTATTCACTGCAAACCATGTCACGCTCTCTGTTCATACCCACTACCTCTGCTCCCTTTCTCTGTGCCCAGTATTCAGTAGACCCCATCTACAACTTTGATGTCAATGAAGAAAAGCAGCCTGTTTTCTCCAAGTGCTTTGTGCCCAGGCCCAGGAACACAATGCACAACAGCTTGCAAACTACCTGGCAGTCACTGAATGCATGCGTGTCTTCATTTGATTCTGCAAAAGCAGCATTTCAACAGGATCCCATAAAAATACAAATAGAGGATTTTAAATTCTCTACTGGATATTTGCTTTGTTAATTTTTCAGTATTGCCTACTATCAAACTCATTAAAATTTTTGTTTGGTCTGTACAACTTTTTGTGTGACAGGGCTCTGTCACCTTATGAGGATCAATGCCTACATGTTCTATTCATGTAAATGGTAATTAGTGACTTGAAGAGTTTGTGCTCATCTTTGCCGTGCATTTGGGCTACACAAACATTTTTACAAATGCTGGCAGCTGGCAAAATACTGGTAAATAATGAATAATATAACTTTGTTAATAACAGAAAGCCAAACACATTGATTTTATTACAAATCAGCTGTTGGTACTTGCAGAGAGCAGTGTCTTTCTCCATATTGCTAATTACTTCAAAACATCAAAAGCTTTGAGCACTCTAAATTTCATAGCTTAATTACTCAAATGGAGAGAGATTTGCATTTCAGGTAGACAGACCCATTGGAATTAGACTGCTATTATCACTTTATTTTGACATCTAATTACAAATAAGTACTTTAGGTCAGATGACTGATTACATCCAAGATCTGCTGACATAACATAAGGGCAGTAAAATAAAGAAAAAGTCAGATTAAAGTCATCTTTAAGAGCTCCAACATCTCAGCATAATTTAAAGTTTTAGATATGTCTAGCATATGCAATAGCCTTTGGAAAACAATTATTCTAAGGAAAGACTTTGGCATTTCAGCAGCACTTAAGCCGCTCCATCTTATTATGTACTTCTACACTGTGAACCCGGGCTTTTTACTCAGTTTGTGTGGCAACCCAAAACTTCTGATAATGAGGGGGCCTCAGGGACAGCATCTCTAAGAAATTGCCAGAAGTTTCCACTTGTCTGGCAGAGCCAATGCTAGCTGATTCCAAGATGGATCTGCCACTGGCCAAGGCCAAGGCCAGCAGCAACAGTGGTAGGGACTCTGGGATAATGTATTAAAAAAAAAAAAAGTTATTGCACAGAAACAAATTGAAGCCAGAGAAGAGAGGAGTGAGACTATGTGATTGGGAACAACTGTACAGACATCAAGGTCAGTGTAGAAGGAGGAGGAAGAGATGCTCCAGGTGCTGGAGCTGGGATTTCCCCACAGCCTGGAGGACTCTACAGCAGAGCAGGGGAATGCCTGAAGGAAGGAGTGGGAAGCCCACACTGGAGCAGGTTTGCTGGCAGGATTTGCAACCCAAGGGGGACCCACACTGGGGCAGCCTGTGCCGGCAAGGTCATGCCCCATGGAACAGTACCTATGCTGGAGTAGCTCATGAGCTGTAGCTCACAGAGACAACTCACACTGGAGAAGTTTGTGGAGAACTGTCTCGTAGTAGAGGGACCTCAAGTTAGAGCAGGGGAAGGACTCCTCTACCTTAGGAGGGAGTGGAAACTATGTGTGATGAGCTGATCATGACCTACATTTTCCCTGTACCACTAGGGGAGAAAAGGTAGAGAACTGGGACTAAAAGTTGGCCCTAGATGGAGAAAGGACTGATGTTTTTAGAAGATGCTTTTAGCATTTGGATTTACTTCTCATTATCCTACTCTGATTTGATTGGCAAAAAATTAATTTAATTTTCCCCAAGTCATGTTTGTTTTTCCCATGTAAAACAGGTAAGTGATCTCTCTCTGGTCTTAGCCCACACATAGGTCAATGCACTACAGTCTTGTCCCAATCCCAGGATAGTTCCACTGTGAGAATTCCTTGCCCAGCGCAGGCATGTACAAGATGTGCTAAAAAGGAAGCAGGTATGAGCAAGTAATGGATTTTTTTCTTGGGCAGTTATATCAGGTAAACACAGTACAACAATGTTAAAGCATATATCCTACCTTATGTTTTTTGTTTTCAACATGGGTAGTTGGTATAATATCCTATGCAGCCAAACTGCATTTAAAAATTGAGCCCACCCATTGTTTTTAGAGATACTGTCTTTAAAGGAATAGCTACAATTTCATTTGCATGTTGAAAATTTACAGCCACATCCACAGCATGCAAAGTTGTTTCATCTCTTTCTTTAGATGGCAATAACTAGAGCCACTGGTTAAGCAATGTAAGTTCATTCAAAAGTAACATCTGTTTGTACTTCAGATTTCAAGTCACATTGTTGCATTTGCTTTTCATCATCACTTCAGCTAAGACAAGCAGTCACATTTTGCATAATATTCAAGAATTTGCTTATGCAAAACACAAAATAATTACTTGTAAGATTTGGGAAAAAAATCTCAGAGCTCACATTTTCTACATTCTCATCTAGATGTAAAATGGGTAAATCTAATAGTCTTCCACTGCTTGTCTCTGTCTGAGCTTTTGTTCGATAACATGTGCTGCTTTGCACATGAAAAGCATTCTTTCTGCAAAACTAGCCTTCTCCAGTTCTTTTGGTTTGTGTTGCTCTGTGGTACACTGGTTATCGACTTCTGCGTGGCACCATTGATCAAATGATATGTTCTCCTGTGATAATTTAGATCCTACAAACTGCTGAGTAAAAGACAACTTTTGAGAGTGTTACTGGATAACTTGCTCACAAGTCCTTATGGTCCAAACAACATAGACTGATATAATGGCAGAGAGTTTAAAGGAACTGTGAAAATTATATCAGCTGGGGGTCAGGATAGCAATTTCTCATAATCACCAGAATATTTTAGCATTAGATTAGAGTGGTGAAGATTCAAGCAGTGGAGAGGCTAAAGTACAGCACAGCTGAAGGTGGTTCAGAGGAAATTCATACCTGTAACCTACCGTGGTGACCTGCATGATCCCCCATGCATCTTTGTTCATCTGCTTTGAAGTCTTTCTTAAGGAAAATGCTAAGACAATGAAAAGAAAAAACTATAAAGGAATAAAATAAATTTTAAATTATTAGAATATTTTAAAAGTTTTTCAGGCTTTGACCAAGATTTCCAAAGGTGAGCAGCAAATATATTTTCCCCATCAGCAACACAGCAAAAGGCTCTGATCTTCAGAAAAGTGCTGACCCACCCAGAATATTAAATAAGCTACTGAACAGCCCTAGAAAGCTGGGCCACTTTGCACAAAGGTGAAAAATGTAAAATATCAATTTCATTTTAACTGTGCAGTCTTCTAGTTGAGATTTTTTTCTGTTTGGTTTTTTTTGGTTCTTTTTTTTTTCATTAAACAATGACAGGCTGCAGACAAGGCAGGTGGTGTGGAGCTTTTTTTGTTCACAGCTGCCTGTAGGACTATGCCATGGTGGAGACTGGGACTACTCTCTTACCCTTACTCTGGGACTACTTTCTTACCCTTAGTGGTCTTTCTAGAAAGCTTCAACACACTCTGGCTGAGTGGTGGAGGAGGGTGGGGACAGGAGTATGTCATGATGTGGTCATGTCCCTGTCCAGAGCTCAGGATGTCAAAACCAGGGAAACAAGAACTAGCAGACACCTTACACCCTGAGGAGCCCCTTCCTGCCTGTACAGGACTCTCCTAGCCTCAGGTCAAGACTGTCTATCTTACATCTCCCTGACAGCCAGGTGACATCCTGGGCCACTTATGTCACCAGTTCTCCGTGACAGAGACACAGCATGGCCACAGCTAGTGCCAGAAACTGGCAGCAGCCCTTTCTAATGTAGCTGTGTCATCATTAGGTGCTGCAGTGTTGTGACACAATTGTTTACCTTTTTCCACTTGAGTGAGAAGTTAATTTATTAAAAAATCTTTTAAAATAATATAGAAGACATTTTTAAAAATTAAAAAGGGAGAATAACACCCAATAACCGGCAATTTTAAGAGCAGCTCGGCAATGGTTAATAGGGAATTAAAATAAATGGGTCCTACTCACTGTCCAATATTAAAGATTCACATGGTAATTGTTGTTGAGATTTATCTACTTGGAGGCTTAATTCAGGGAGAAAAAGGCATTTTGAGTTGACTGAAGGTAATATTTCACATTTTTGGAGTGTGAGACATATCCAATGCCAAGTTCTGCAGCCACAAGTGGTTTACAGTGCTGAGGATGTTTGAGCATTTACTGCTGGACTCACACCTGTTTTTCTCAGAACTGAACAAAAAGATATTTTCAGGAATGACCTTGTGCTACAGGCTTCTGATTGTGACTGAAAAAGAAGTATAAATTTGTTTTCTTCTACTTGGTCCCCTGTAGAGTTTTACACCCTCTTGAATTGACAGGAAAAGGGGCAATGGGCAAAAACTGAAGCACAGGATGTTTAAATGTTTCCAGGGATGGATCATCTACCTCCTTTCAGATGTTCTCTCTTAACAGCAAGAAACTCTCATTTTCAGGATAACCTGACACAGGTTGCCCAGGGAAGAACTACATATTTTGGAGGTGTTCAAAGTCTGCAGAAAAATGGCCCTGTAAAAAGTGTATATTTTGCTCTGCTCTGCAGAGTGCAGATATTCTCTATTTTTTTTTTCTTATATTGGGGTGTGACTTTGAGCTATTAGGGGCTTTTAAGTTTTCTTGACAAGACGGCATCATCAAAAACTGGCTAATGAGGACTCAAGAACCATCAGAAACCTAATTTCCCCCAGAGAATTATGCAAGGTTTGTGAAATTGTCCTTTTATTTTGAAAATTTTTGGTCAAATCCTGTTCTGGTCAGAAGAATTTTGGGGCAAGAACTAGGTAGATAAATTCTTTTTCTCATTCTATATGGAAAAAAAATATATAAAAAGTACATTTAGTACAAAAAAATAACTAAAAGTCAAAATTTTACATTCATACCCACTGCAATTAAAAACAAAACCCAAAGCACTCTTATGTTGTTAAGTGATGACCTGTTAAGGAAGTAAACAAAGCCCAGAATCTCTGGGTATAAAAAAAAAAAAATTGCAAATAAGCTGCTTATCATGTCCTCTTCTCTTTTGCCTGTCCCACATTGCCTTTTCAGAGGAAGAGCTCAGTGCAGAAACTGGTGCTTAATTAGGTTTAATTTTTGTTTTGCTCTTTCAGTTCACCTTTAAAAGCTGGGAGCCATGGCTTTCCGTCAGGTAAGCCAGAAGGTGCTGGAAGCAGTGCTCTGTGCTGTCTGCCGTGGCAGATCCTCCCTGGCCGTCAGCGATTGCACAGCTCTCTCTCCACTCTCACATCCCTGGGGATTCCTCAAGGACAGGCAGTCTATTTTTCTCTTTACAGTGTCCATATCTCTCCTAATTAGTTTGAACCAGGCTGTAAGGATTAACGAGATCCCCTCTGTAAGAGGCTTTGCAGAAAGGGTGACCTCCCACCCTCTCAAGCTGTATGTGTGTGAGCTCAGTTGCGGATATTTGGAGCACTGTACATGGTAGACCTGCATTCAGAAATGGCACAGGAGACTAGTAGAGTATTTTCCCTTTAAGCTCTAGAAACCAGACACTGATTTTTTTTTTTTTCCTTACACAATTTTATGCCAGTATAAATGCCACCAAAGTTGGAAAAAAAAAAAAAAATCAATATCTACAGGCCTGACAGGAGATAACAGTTCTCTGAATGTACCCTCTCTGGACTTCAAGGTTTTGATGTGCTGCTTCTAATTCTCAAATTATCTGGTTTCCTCATTTCCCTATCTAGGTTACCATATTTCACATAGTGCTATTAATCATATAAACACTATTGAGTTTTTTCTGTTGTAATCATTGATTTCAGCCTATCTTCTGGAACTTTTGACTGCTTTTATAAAGAGGCTATGTTGCTATGACAGAAACTAGATTTGCTTTAATAGGATAACAAAATATGAATGCAGAAAATTTGGAAGCTGTAGGTCTGCAAATATTTCCACTGACAACGCTTTGGGAAAATTGATAAAACCACAAGTGAAGCAGTGTTGTTGGAACCTGATAAGGATTAAATGTGAAGACAAAAAAAACCACAAAATGGGTTAAATAGAACATAGGAATAGTTCACAAAAAAGGTGAGGTTAGAGAGGACATCAAAACCAGGGCCCTGAAGAGAGTTCAGACCTTTGTACCCCACCGTGATTTCTCCTTAGTGCTAAGATCAATAGGATTTTGCCTTGGCTGTTTTAGAAGTTTCCCATAACAAAACTGCTGAGTTCTCACTATGGAGCTGGTATCCTGACTATTCTGCAGAACAAATCTCCTCAGGACAGATTGTTGCTTTCCATTACCAGTCAGGATAACTCCAGGCTTCAGCAAAATGAACCTGGATTGATACCAGTGCTAATCAGCACAGTATCCTGCCTGAAGGGAACGGCCTTCAGGAAAAGTCCTTATATTTGCAACAATTTCTATTGTGAATTGTTTTTTTTTTTTTTACCAATTACTAAAGCAAACAAAAATTATCTTTCTTACTCCTTTTGTTCTCGAAGCTTTTACTCCTAATTCTGCCGCCATTATTAAATCAGCCCTCCTTATGCTCTTCAGTAAAGGTGCTTATATTACAAGTATATGCTTCCTGCCTACTTTTGATTAAATAATTCTCAAGTCAAAGCCTACTGAAGACAGAAAATCTCTCTCTGACAAAACGCATAACAGTTTAATTACTACAGAATTACTACATATATTGTGCTAGTTTTCTCTGCATCTCCCAGTGCTCTTTTATCACCCCCACTACAGTGGGTTGTAACTACATTTGTCTGTAACAACAGACATAATTGCATGTTGGTTTATCTGCATTTTAGCTGTCCTCTCCTGGATCTCACTGACTCTTTTAATTTCAGTTCTTGATGAGAAGTCCTAAACTACACACATTTGTGATTGCATTCTTACCAAGACTGCCCGAAAGTTGTTACTCAGAAAGAAGCAAGAGTTATTTGTTTCAGTCACTCATTCTTATCCTTAGCAGGTCAGGCTAAGCTGCACTAGGGACATTTACTTCTGTACAGGGCTTAGCTAAATGGGAAAACTCATATACCATATTATATCTTTTTCGCAGATATTAGTCCCCAGTACTTGAAGGATGGCAGAGCTAGAGAAATGTTATTTCTTTATAAGACACCTCATTTTTTTTAATATGTATTCTTGTGTTATTTTTGTAATATAGCTGTGGAAACTTTTAACCCTTTAACTCAGTATATCTGCCACTTAATACACCACACACTGCTGTCACCAAGTAGCACTTCTTCTAAACTGACAAACTTGAAGGAATGGGAGATACAAATTACTTGGTTTTAAAATATTAATTTTCTTAAACAAGTCTAAACCAGCCAGTCATCCCCTGGTAACCGTATTTCAAGTATTTCCATACTTGAAACCTCTCTCCTGGTTACTGTCATACCATCATGCCAGCTTAAAAGTGATCAAGCTGGTTTTGTCCTATTTTACAGAGATGGTGTTAAGAAAGACCTTTTTTTCCCTTATTCAGAAATAACATCCATTTCAGAAGAATCCAGAATAAAAAGCCTTCTTGAAGTGATGCTTAAGTCATAGGGTGTCATAAGAACCATGCCCGAAGGGTTAAAGGGATGGTAATGGGATTAAGGCATATATGCTCTTGTTTTATTTTTATCCAAACAATATTAAAACACAAAAAAATATATGGCTGCTATACACTGGACAACAACAGCAGCCACAACCACACCAAATGGTCATTTCTTTGAGAAAGTAATTGTAAATCTCTCCTTCCACCTGTGTTTTGCACTTCACCCAAACTGCCCCAAACTGGCTGTTGCAGCCAGAAAAAAAGCCCACAGAGAGCCCTGGCATAAGTGCAGGACAGCAGGAGAATTCTGCTACTTATAAATATAGTAGCAGCTACATAAAAATATAATAGCAGCCTCTTACATACTGTAAGAAACTTTTAGATGCTGTAACTTATGTGTTGCAAAAAAATGCAAGACATTTGCAGTCACCTCTGTCGTGATATGATACCTCTAGTTGTCATATTCAAGACAAGATAATAAAACACTGCAGGAAGGTCTTCAAATTTCTGGTGAAAATGGATCATGCTGGCCTTAAGGAAAAGCCACTCTCAAGTTAATAATCTTGAATTTCACTTTCAGCCAAAAAAAAAAAAAAAAAGAGAAAAAAAATCATAACTCTACCTTTCATTGTGATTGCTTGATTTTAGACTTTATTTTACTTTAAATGCATGGGTATAATTTGCAGTTTAACTGTAAGCTGCTATATTGAGTATATACTTATTTGTGCTGCAATGTAATACAGCTGCGGTGTGACACAGCTGATTGAAATCATATACACCATAAATTTAAAATTTCTGCATTTGCTATGACAAGGTGTCTGAAATATGCAGAAGAAATTATATAAATCATAAATTGTATTTTAAATGCCATGATAGTTTTAAAGACAGAAAGTATCTGATCCATAAATGAATAAAACTCTGCCATTTAAACATGAATTAGTAACCTAGTACTTTAAAACCTAGTACTGATTTCAGTGAATTCAAATATCGAATGGCTTTAACGGCTATGGTTAAAGACCTCCTTGGGTATTTCCAAATAGAAAAAAATATTAACCCTGCCAAGGCTGAAAGCCAGACTATATTCCTACACTTATTTTCTGCTGTATGCCATATCCACATAATTTTCTCCATTAATATGAAAAAGTCTTCAAATATGTACAAGAGTTTTGAGATACATAAATTTTGCTATGCAAAATATATTCCTTCCTTTGTCAGACTTCATGCTAAGATATTATCAAGGAATAAAAGCCAACAAAAAACAAATGAACCAAAAAAAAAATCAAACCCAAAAGGAAGCTTTGTAGTTCTAATATTTGGTATAATTTTCTGTATTAAAAGATTTCTTGAGGTGATACTGGACACATAAGACTTCTTAATCACCACAAATCTAACTATAAAATAGAAATAATTTCAATTCATGGACCAAAGGGGAAAAACAAGACTACATCACTGTAAACAACAACCCTCTCCTAACAATGTAAAATTCAGAAAAAATTATATTCTTGAAGCTATGGAGTTGTTCAAATTAATCCTGACCTTTCAAATTCTTTGGCAACTATACCAAACCTAAGAAAACACTAATACCAGGCTTTGCTGCAAGTTCAAGAGTCTTCATAACCAAGTTTGACTTTGTGCTCTTGAACCTTTGTTTTCCTCCATGTAACACACCCCTAGATCTGACTCTGAAGACCTAGGAAAATCCCATAGCTCTAGTTTCTGCAGTGCTTATGCCTATTAGTGCTGATCATAGGTATAATTCTTGATCTGAGTTTGAGATCAGGTCTCTTACAAATGAGAAATCACATGGGAGATCTTTTCACAGTTCAATGAAATAAACAAAATATCAAATTTAGAAACTGTTGTGTATTTCACATCTGAAAACCTACCCCTTCCTCACCCATAAAACTGCACATTAACCAAAATAACATTTCAAACTCTGGTGAGAGAGACTCTCATCCCAATAGAAATCTTCTTTCTGTAACATATGCAGAAATCAACCTTAATAATACCAGGCACTTTCAGCTGAGTGACACATTCAGAAGAAAGAACTAAGACTAGCAGCCAAGCACAGTTCAAATTCTTGCAGGCTTGTAAGCAGTGAAAAGTGAAGCCACAAGAAGTATCTATTCTTTTTTAATTAGGTGAAAACAAAATACGTTATTTCTACTGCATTTCCAGATCTTTGGGGCTTTGATTAGAAGGCCACCCACTCCTGCTCTAATTGCTCAAGAATGAGTTTCCTCCTTATTCATTTGCATCTTTCTTTTTCAATTTTTTTTTCATAGAGATGATTTAGCACCAGTGTCCAGCAAATAAAAAAAAAAAAAAAAGCCTGATTAATGTGCAGTAGCTGACATATAGCATATACATTCCTGTTAGTGATGAAAGAGCCTCATGTAATGGGATCAGAAATTGGATAAAACAATGAAAAATTTATCGCAGCCTTTGTCTTTATATGTTACAGTGGGATGGCTGTAAGGTCAGGAAATGGGAAACTACTAGGGGAGTTTTAAATGCTTTTCTGGTAAAAATTTGTTTAACGGATGCCCATGATTAAAACGAATGTGGTACCCCACTGTGACACAGAGGTACAAGAGAGGGAATAATAAATTGGTGGCATTGACAAGGTGTCATTTGTTACCCGCTTTAAAATGTCAGGTCATGTCATTGCGCTGAAATATTTTCTCTCTTGATGTATGTCTTACAAAGCAGTTTAACGTTTGGCACATTTCGATTTCAATAAAAGAAAACATCTTTTAATGTGGAAAGCATAGCAACCATCAGGAAAATAAAGTTAATTCAAGGCTCCTATTTGAACACTTTTTCACAAGCTTCTTGAAAAAAGCCTACTCTAAATGGCTTCGTTCATCATGGAGTACTATTCTTAGTCATGGAGACATGGCTGGCTTTACCATATTTTTTTAACTTTATAAAAATATTATGTTTTTGTGATTTTAGCACCAAAAAATGAAAAAGAGAAAAAATTTAATGTCATTAAAACTCGAGTCTTGTGGCAAATAGATCAGCTTTTTGATCAAAGAAACTATTAAGGGAATCTTTCCCAGGCAGACATTAATTGCGTGCTGGAAATAGAGATGGGGAATTTAAATAAGTTATGACATTATATTAATAAAAAAGAAATCAATTAAATAAAAAAGAAATCTTATAGGAGAAGAGAACATTTATTATTTTTGTATTTTTGCATTGATGGGAAACACAATTTTTTTTCCCCCATATAACTACAGAAACAAGGAAAATGAAAAGGTAGGGGAATGGACTGATAGTGATAGAACACAATGCAACTTCAAATTAAGCCACAAATTTAACTCACAGGGTACATCTGCTGTCGTGAAGGGTTATGGAAAAAACCTGAAGCTTTCTTCTGCAAAGTGTTCACAAGCACAATTCCTAATGAACCCAACCATTAGTTACTTCTTGAACCTTTTCTCTAATGAGTATTTTATATTATCTTTTGGGAAACATGCCTGAAATAAAATAAAAGCAATGTGACAGTGATGAGAAGCTTCACCAGCAAGTTAAAACCTAAATAGAATTATGTTTTTCTAGGTAGGTCTAGACCAAAGCACCCTGGATCCTGACTTGCGTATTCCTTGAGACACAAGAAGGCTGAGAGCAGAGGTGAAGGAGAGGATGCAGCATATGTACTTAGGAACAGATTTCAGGAAGTAAATGACGCTGTTTTGCTGAGGCTGTTGGAGTGTCAGGGCAGTACTAACTGAGAAAGCATTTAGAAAGTGCCATTGCATTTGATTCTAAGTGCAATTCTGCCTTTGCTATGTTTTTCTTACCTCCATGCGTTTGCAGCCTCCTCAGATTTAGAGCAGCAACCTTGCACAAAGCTTTGAACCTGCCTTCATGGGCTCAGCTGCAAGATTGCACTGGGAAGGAGCATGCAAAAGGGACAGACTATGAAGATCCCTGGCTTGGCAAGATAGGCATGGAAAAAAGTGAAAAAACAAAGGTGAAAAGGTTTTTCTTGTTCATTTTCAAACCAATTTTCACTGGATCCTGCTTCTCTAAGCTATTTTGGGGTGGTTTTTTTCTCCTCTGTCATAAATTCAGCTCACCAGTGCTCAGGTGAATCCTAAAACCAGTTTCTTCCAAATTCCATTATTTAATATTTCTGCCCACTTTATCTTCACCAATTATAGCCAGAGGAAAATTTGTAAATACAACATAGAAATGAAGATCCTAGCATTGTGACAAGGCTTTATCTTGCTTCCTCTATACATCAGTAGCAGCACAGAAGAGCTCCACTGAAATCAGTAGCTGCTCTTTTTTTTTCCTGTCATCCTAATGAATCCTATTTGATCCTGGTCCACTAAGCCTCTCTTTCTCCAGCTCAATCATATCTCGGCACCAGTAATATTCAAACAATCTGTTCTTATCACAATTCCTCTAGATATATCTCCTCCAGAATGTCTAGTGATAAACACAGTGGTGGAAGAGGTGAGGAGGAACAGGAAAAATTGCACACACACACAAAAAAAAATCTATACCAGGTGCATACTAAAAAAAAAAAAATATTATAAAGCAATTTGGCCCTGTTTCTTGGGCCTTAATTGCTTTCAGTGTGTTAATGTCTATTTTGTACAACATGACACTAAGGTCTGATTTCTGTTCAGCACCTCATGCAGCACACACCAAGTTCCCTGACATTTTTCACATTTCTGTACTCCAGTATGGAAGTTTAACATCACCTTGAGCTGAATGGCTTGCATGCAGACACTAGAGAAAGCGAGCACCTTCAGTTATGAGGCAATGTTTCATTCCAGCTATTATGGCACAATTGTTTAGACTAGTGGAGTAATAAATGGCCCAATTGTCCACAGGGGACTAGGGATTGTCAGGCAGGGAGGATTATTGCTGTTGTCTGTGGTTTATTAGCTAGCATTTTGATTCAATGCCTGATGCAGATTCATAATTATAATTTAATTTGTGTGTGAGCTTGTAAGAGAGAGACAGACAGGGAAAATATTCATGCATTGTACAGGTGATAGGGAGAGATATTTTCTCTGCCTACAGAATGGGTCCAGTGAGAGATTCGGGAAGTTTCTAGGCGGTAGCATAGCAGAGAAACTCAAAAGTGGAAAACAGCCTGATCTCTAGGGTTAAAAACCTATTACAGTGCATGAAAAAGCATTGAAAATATGTGCATGGTTACCTAGAACTAGCTACCAGAAAACATACAGGTGCTTGAGAAATCCCACTTCTCCAGAGTTTAGGCACCTGCCTTAAAGATGTCAAAGAAATGCTTTCATTCCCTTTACAATACAAATCTGGTAATCCATTCTTTAAAGTATTATGATAGTCTTTGAACAATGGTCCTCCTGGAGGAAAAGGAGTTGCTTCTATCCCTCAGTTATTATCATAACAATCTAGAAATTGAAGGTAGACAATCTTGGATTTGATTTTGTTTTGGGGTTGCTTTATGCATCATCATATTAAATAAATCTGTCATTTAAGTGCTAATATTTTTACCACCAGATATATTTCAACAGTTTTATTCTACTTACTGGAGAAAATGTAAGGTCTACCATGAGCAGTGTTAGCAAGGTCTTTCCACTCCTAAACACAACACTTCAAGAAACACCTTTTACACTAGCTAAAGCAACATTAGGATAGTTCATTTTATATTTCATTCTGGGAATATTTGACATTATTATTGAAACAGTGAATGTCACGTCATTATGACCTGATCTCATTTTAGCAGCAGGAAAAACGTTATTTGGCTTCTGCTGCCTGAGAGGAAGCCATGGCAGAGGGACTTGTAACATCCATAGATGTTACACATGTACCACAACTTCCAAACCACCCAGACATATGCTCAGGCTATCGTTGGTAATAACTCCCTCGACATTTGAGGCTGCAAGATACAGCTTCTCCACTGCTGTAATCCTCTGCTGCATGCCTATAAACTCTCTGCTTAATAAGAGGCCACTTATAAATTAGAGATCATTCAGACTTTCCTGGAGCGTTTTCTGACAGAGAAATCATATAAACCAAAGCAATTACAATTTACCGATGCGCAGCCATAGCAATGGACATGATTATCACCTTCCTTCAGATTTATGAGGAGACAACAGGAGTGCTGGGCTGCACACTGAATTGTTCAGGCTTCACAGCATATATGTCCTGTCTGCTTCCTCATCGCTCGACCATATTATGTCCTAGGGCATGTTCTCGGTGATTCTTCAGCTTCTCAAAAAGATACATGACTGATGAAATAAATGGGTTTAGGTTTGGTTTCAAAGATCAGAGTGATATATACAACTTTTGCCCCC